>BLSH010474475.1:841286-855103 GCA_018402905.1 Glandirana rugosa | reverse complement strand
GTTTGAGAGTAAGGTCATTGCAGGGTGTTTAATATAGTGCAGGTGTGCAGCGCTCAACGGAGGCGTTCTGATTGCCTTGTGCTGCTGGTATTCCCATAAAGTCTGAATCCACTTGTACAGGTGCTCAGACTGGGTGTCCTCGCCACTGCATCCAAAATAGATATGAAAGCAAAAGACGGCACTCCGAACTCTTGCAGTTAATTTATTGATGGTTGCAATGCAAAGGTATAAAAGCAGACACGTTTCGGCGGGCACAGCCGCCTTGGTCACCAAGTCATCAATAAATTAACTGCAGTAGTTCGGAGTGCCGCCTTTTGCTTTCATTGCAGGGTGTTTGTCCTCAGTTAGAACAGTCATTGCTGACCCTTTATTTGTTAAAAAAAAGAAGAACAATGTGGCTGTGAGTGGATTTGAGTTAGTTAGGTTTTGGGTGAACTTACACTTTAAATGCATCCAATAAAAATCCAAATGGACGCTGCAGTCCTCACAGCACTTAAGCTGGGTTCACATTATTGCGAATTGGATGTGTGTTTCTCTGCATCCAAGTCATATGTCAGGAGTCTATAACCGACTCTCTATGGATCCAATTCACACATCTCCGGAGCGTTGCGGAGCGTTTGCACAGGAGAGTCGTGTGTGTCTTCAGATCTAAATTCAGGCCAAGAACTGGACTGAATTTGGACAGAAATCAGACCTGAAATGTGAACAGGGACACACCGGAACCCTGGTAAGAGACACTCTGTGTGGCAGTGTGAGCCCAGCCTTAACTTTTTAATGATGGGTGCTTGAAGTGCATGCCCCAGATTGTACCCGGTTATGGCACAGCACCCTCTTACCAGGACTCCAAGTGAATGTGTTTATTATGAAGATGGCGTCACAGAAGGCATAACAAGGCTGTGGGATGGATTTACTAAAGGGAGACAGACTGTGCAATTTGCAAGTGCAGTTCCACCTCAGCTTAGTAAATGAGAAAGCGTCACTCTGCAAAAAAAGCAAAATCACATCAGCAGAGCTTCCCCTCTTTTACTAAGCTCTGGAGCAACTACAATTGTCTTTAGTAACTCCACCCCATAGCTCACTGAGTTGCCTTGAGAAAGGGACTCTGAGGTCCCAAAACATCTGTTTCTTATGCCTTATATGAAGCGCTCTTCACAATAAAACGCATTCATTTAAAGCGGTTGTCTACCCAAAAAAGTAATTTTTACTTACAGGTAAGCCTATAATAAGGTTTAGGAGATATTCCACTTGCAATGCAGCTGCTGACGTCACGGTGCATGCGCAGTGATGGCCCAGTGAAGGCCCGGCGCATAGCTCCGGACCCTGCTGGAAAGTCCGCCAGAAAGACGGGCTCCAGCACGCAAGTGCGGGAGTGACGTCTCACTGCTCCGGCCACTCACAGTGTCGGAGCCGCAAACCCGGAAGAAGCCTCACAGCGAAGATGTCCGCTCCCTCTGCAGGGACCGGGCAGCCCTGCGGGTGCTTCGTTCTAAGGTGAGTATTTCATAATGGGCTAGTATGCGGTGCATACTAGTTCATTATGCCTTTGCCTTGCAGGTTATTGTTTTTTTTTCCCTTGGGTAGACAACCGCTTTAAAGTGCTGGGGAATCTGCATTCAAGTTCTCCCTTGACACGGGCCGATTTCTGATAAATATTTCCACACTGCCACATACGAATTCTTACCCGTTTTACAGCCAGTGTGGCAATACCGAGCATGGCGGCTCCTCCCACACCGAGCACCAGTCTGGCATTAGCCAATAGGAAGTCTACCACACTGCCAAGCCCATCGTCCGCTTTTTTTCCTTTTTTCTGAAGCTGCATTTCCGCCATCATCAGACTGTAGAAAAAAAGAAAAGGATTCAAATGTGATTAATACTTCAGAGGAGGAAGGAGAGGCAGCACAAGCAGCCGGTGAGGTGTGCTGCAGAAAGGCATGCTGATAGGAGGAGAGAGCAGAGGTGAGCTCATTACTGAGCTCTCCTTCACGGTTCACCGTCTATTCACAGGCTGGGGGTGGACCTGTAAGTGAAAACGAATCTGCAACACCCAAAGACTAAAGTACCTTTCCTTGCTAGACAGAGCTGTGTACATCACAGGACAGGATGGACAAATACCAAACCATAAAGACGTGGATGAGCGAGTTTGGGGTGGAGGAACTTGACTGGCCTGCACAACCCAACCCAAACCCGCTCAAACACCTTTGGGATGAATTAGAGCGATGACTGTGAGCCAGGCCTTCTCATCCAACATCAGTGCCTGGCCTCACAAATGTGCTTCTGGAAGAATGGCCAAACATTCCCACAGACACTCCTAAACCTTGTGGACAGCCTTCCCAGAAGAGTTGAAGCTGTTATAGCTGCAAAGGGTGGGCTAACTCAATATTGAATCCTACAGACTTAGGCCTTGTACACGGTGTAACTGTTGTACGACCGCACGGTCAACAAATCGGCTGTTGGTGGTTGTGTCTAGCGCATCAGTTCATCCCTCACAGTCCCTAGCTTTTGTTTCACCAGCGCCCACCCCCTCTTAGATTGCAAGCTTGCAGGAGCAGGGCCCCTCTAACCCTCTTGTTTTGAATAGTACTGTTTCTGTATTGTCTAATAATTGTAAAGCGCTGTGCAAACTGTTGGCGCCATGTAAATCCTGTATAATAATAATAACACTGACATGAGTCAAGTAATCGGCCAACAAAGCCAAATGTAGTGACGCGTTCCAAGCGTATAACGAGGAAGTTCAGGAATGTGATTTGTGAATTAGGAATACAGGTTACACGACCGAACACCTCCTGGATTCCAAGCATGGGTGTTTGCACTTCCATCTTTTGTTGGGCCAACTTCTGTACACACGAGCCAACAGTCGTACGATGCCTTGTTGGCCAACAAAAGTTTTCTAGTTTGCTCAGCCAACTTTTGTTGTACGACTGTTGAACATTGGCTGTTGCAATCGCGTGTACCAACGGTCGGATTATCATACAACAAGCTGTTGTACGATAGTTGCACCGCGTACACGGGCCATAAGACTGGGATGCCATTAACCAGTTGCCAACCGCCGGCCGTGGCTTGATGGCAGCAACTTGGTTCGCTATCACAAACCGCCCTCACCCGGCGGCGGCTGCGAGATCGCGCACTGAGTGCGCCCGCTGTAGGCGTGCTCACTGTGTTCGGGGGGGGGGCAGAGAGCGGGTAGGGCGGACTCGATTTCCGAGTGAGAAAACGGAAGTCCGTGTATGTAAACACGGATCTCCGTTCTGACAGAGGGGGAAAGGGCTGTGATCACAGGATTCCTGTATATGGAAGCCATGATCACTCCCCTCCCCTGCCAGCCCAGCCCCCATACAGTTAGAACACACTGACGGAACACAGTGAGCCCTTAGAGCGCCCCCTGCAGGTTAACCCCTTCACTGCCAGTGACATTTCTGCAGTAATCAATGAATTTTCATAGCACTGATCGCTGTATAAATGCCAATGGTCCCAAAAAATTTGTCAAAATGGTCCGACATGTCCGCCGCAATATCGCAGTACTGCAAAAAATAAATAAATAAATAAATAAATATCGGAGATCGCCACCATTGCTAGTAAAAAATAAAAACCCCATAAATAAATTCTCATCATTTGTAAACATGGCAACTTTTGCGCAAAAGAATCAATAAACGCTGATTGCAATTTTTTTTTACCAAAAATATGAGGAAGAATATAAAATCGGCCAAAACTGATGAAAAAAAATTGTTTTTTTGGACATGTATTATAGCAAAAAGTAAGATATGTATTTTTTTTTTTTTTTTTTGCAAAATTGTCGCTCTTCTTTCGTTTATAGCGATGATCAGAAAGGACGCAGAGGTGATCAAATACCACCAAAAGAAATGTCTATTTGTGGGGAAAAAAGGACGCAAATTTTGTTTGGGTACAACGTCGCACGACCGTGCAATTGTCAATTAAAGGGACGCAGTGCCGAATCGCAAAAAGTGCTCTGGTCCTAAAGTGGGAAATCCTTCTGAAGGGGTTAAAGTTCAGTAAAGGCAGGTGTCCCAATACTTTTGACAATATAGTATGTATGCTGCATAAGCTGTATTATTACTATTACACCAAGCTTTCAGCAGCTGAGCACACATACCAACATTTACATGGCATGACGCAAGATATCAGCAATCAACACAAACAGAACCAGCAGGCAGCCAGGGCTCAGGAGAGGTGCGGCACATTCCTGTGAGAAGATAACAACCCCGGGTACCTTGGCCCCATCCAGACTGTCACTCTTATAATAGCTAACCTGAGTTTAATGTGCACGGTTATTGTAATCAGAGGCATGTCAACAATCTGACAAAGCTGGATTCTTGTTTGCTTCCATTCCTCATTTACATAAACAGGTAAAGGGTTCAATAATGTTCACAAAGCAACATGAAGGTCCTGAGTCACAGGAAGGAGTAATCTCACACAATGTACATGGAAAAATTAGCTGCTTTCAACTTGATTAAAGATCCTTTCTAGTTTTCCTATTTATAATGTGAAGGAGGGGGCTGGGAGTTTTGTTTACTATAATTAGCACTGTCTGTACTGTGCTGGCAGATCTTCATTATCAGTTGTAAACCAGATGCGCACGCGGTCTGTCCTAAGAAAAGGTTACAAATCTCAAGGTTTGATTGGTACAGTGGGTGGATAAAAATCGATGATGAAAAAAAAAAAAAAAAGCAATATTTTTTTTTGATTTTTATCACATTCATTTTAATAAAATGCTTTTGGAGTAAGAAATCTATGTAAAGATAGTTTTCGATCTAAGATACATTAAAAGCGGTAGTAAACCCCCAAAGCTTTTTTTTACCTATTAAGGCTTACCTGTAGGTAAAATAAATATTTCCTAAACCTACATGGTTTAGGAGATATTCACCCTGCATGCAGCCGTCAATGTCAGCGGTGCATGCACACTGATGATCCTGCGGAGGCGGCCGGAAAATCAGAGCTGGCGGCCGGAATGAAGAGCTCCCACGCTGACGTCACGCGGCTCCACCCACTCACAGCGCCGGAGCCACGTACCCGGAAGAAAGAAGATGACCATGTCAGCGTCCTCAGCGCTGACCAACTCGGGCATCGGGGGCCTCGTTCTAAGGCAAGTACTTCATAATGTGTTAGTATGCGATGCATACTAACACATTATGCTATTGTCTTGCAGGCAATTTTTTTCTCTCCCCCTCTTCTCGCGGGTTTACTACCGCTTTAATAATTTTTTTATTCAGCATGAAATGGAGCTTAGTTATACAGCATGGTACTGTATATTCTGCAATATTTATATTTTTGGTAAACTCATTCAATGAATCCAAGCTCTGTAAGCTGAGATAACATGCACTGCATTGATGCGTTCGCACAATTTCACAGTAACTGAGATAAAATAAAGGTCAGGAATATTCCTTTATCCCATTGTTTTGCAAATCTATGTACACTACAAACTGTATGAATCGGTTCTGATATTGCTGTTTTACTAACCTGACAGCTTATTATTCTGAATAGGAAACCTTAAGTTTGTTTGCAAATATTAAAGATTCTAACTACCAGCAAGAATAAGTCCTTACATTTAAAGAGCACCTGTCATTTCAGATCCATCATGGCAGCGCCTGTTAGCGGGCATCCACTCACCTGCTGCCGCTACATCCTTCACCTTGTTGTGTCACTGCCGCAGCACCAGCCGTCCCCATTAAAGTGAATGGGACTGTCGGTGAGTCATCAGCGGTCAGAGGAGGAGCTGCTGCGGGACAGAGATGACAGTTGCTCTTTAAAAAAATTATGATTTAAATCAAATCCACTCTGGTGTGTGGTAATGAGAGATACCCGTCTTCCTTCCTTCCTGCCTAAACCGGTATCAGGAAAAATAAAAAGAAGAGTATCCCTCGCTCCCTGCTTTTTCCGTCTATGTGACAGATGTCAGACAGAACTGCTTATTACACCTACCCAGGTGCTCACCTACCCTGAAGTCACTCTGTGTCCTCCTGTCATCACTACCAGGGGTGGGGGCGTCATACTTCTTCAGGAGGTGGACAGAGACACACCCAAAGTGCACTTTTGTGGTTCACTTACTGGTGTTTATTTTTTGCACAGAAAAATAGGGCCAAGTCAACACCTCGAACCAGGCCATCTTCTTCAATCCGTGGTCTAGTTCTGATGCTCACTTGCCCATTGTAGGTTCTTTGGCTATGGACACGGCTCAGCATGGTCACCCTAGATCATCAATTTAGTGCAAAAGTTTTTGTGATATGATCCTTCGAATAAAAAAACGTTTGGAGGAAATGGATGATCCTTGGTGTGCTGGCAAAAAGATTTACATATCGTGCAGATTCCAGTATCCAGCTGGCGGTTGATACAGCACCCAGTACTCTAAGGGCTTATTCCAGGAATGTGTGTGATGGGAATATGGACTGTAGAGCATGGCCAGCCTCACCACTCTGAGGGTACACAGCCCCACCCACAACAAACTGCGATGCCCTGTGTTCTACATCTTTCTATCAGAACCAGCATTAACTATTTCAGCAATCTGAGCTACAGTAGCTCTTCTATTGGATTGGACTTCATGGGTCAGTCTTTACCCCCCCACAAGCATCAGTGAGCCTTGGCTGCCTAGGACCCTGCTGCCGGTTCACCAGGATTTCTTCCATGGACCACGTCTGGTCGGTCCTGACCACTGCAGACCGGGGTTCTATCGAATAGTGCAACCCCGTCAGAGAATACCTCAGACAATCTTGTGCATGCTCAGGTGTCAACAGCACTCCAACAAAATCAATTTGATTTCATTTTATTACAGAGAGATACGGGTAAACCAGTTCCCAACTGATACCTGAAAGGCGAGGGGAATGAAGGGCTTTGAGAAAAGCTGGACTATTACGGCACAATAATAGAAGAAACAAGGGATCTAAAAAAGCAAAAAATGTATTGTATACTAGAGCTGCAAAATTAATCATATTAAAATCACGATCTCGATCCACCCCCCCCCCCCCCTGCAATCTCCATCAGGCATTACCGTGATTTTCAGTGCAGTTAATGGGGTCCGACTTGCGGGGCGACTCAGCGCGACTTGACTGTAATAAAAGTCAATGCAAGTCGCCTGAAATCTTTTCTAAGTCGGAGCGACTCGAGTCTCTGGGGAGACTGCCAAGTCTGGGCAGAGAGCCAAGTTCTGAAATCACCATTGATAAAGACGCTAGAAGAGATACAATGTAACTACTTCAAAGGAATGAACTCCGGTGTATAGAAGATGTTCAGTTTAACCATTTAAAGACTAAATCTTTTCTGATTTTGCTGCTTACAAATAAAAATCCAGTATTTTGTGCTAGAAAATGACTTGGAACCCCCAAACATTATATATTTTTTTTTTCAGCAGAGACCCTAGAGAATAAGATGACGGTTGTTGCAATATTTTATGTCACACAGTATTTGTGCAGCGGTCTTTCAAACGCAATTTTTTTGGAAAAATTACCCTTTCAAAAAACTAAACAGTGCTGTTAGCCCAATTTTTTTTTTTGTATATGTAATATATTACGCCGCAAGAATCGTGATCTTTATTCTAAGCAAAAAAAATTGTGATTCTCATTTTGGCCAGAATCGTGCAGCTCTAATTGATACATGAGGATAAAAATTATCTAAACTATTACAAATGTAGAAATTAAAAACAGATGGTCACCAGAATGCATTATTCCCCAATAGAGGGGGATGGCATAGTGATTTCAAGCCACAGATATCGGTAAGTCTCTACATGTTTTGTGGAATATAATACACTTCTTCAGGAGAGATATCTGTGGTAATAAAGACATAACATAAGACACCAACAATAATATTACATCCATTCATTGAAAGATTACTGTACATACCGTACGGTTATGTCTTTATTACCACAGATATCTCTGATTAACGCTATTCTGCTGGTCATTTCTAAATCGCCAACAATTACATGCAGAACCTATAATAATAGCCCTACCACATAAGGATCAGTAAGGGGCATTGACTAAGCTGCTGAAAAAGAAAAAAATTAAGAAAAAAAGGCTTTTCTTATGTTTTTTTTTCCCTAATATTTAATGTTGGTAATATATTCAGGTAATATGTGCAATTACAGCCAGAGTTAAGAGTTTTTTTGCATTTTAAAGTTGCACCTCTGTTTGTCAAAACGCAATATTTTTGTTGGTTTATGAAACTTGGTTTTAGGCTGCTTTCACACTGGAGCGTTTTACAGGCGCTATTTAGCTAAAAATAGCGCCTGTAAAGCGCCTCAAAAGTCCCCCCCCATTGTGAAAGCCCTGAGTGCTTTCACACTGGGGCGGTGCGCTAGCAGGACGTTACAAAAAGTCCTGCAAGCAGCATCTTTGGGGCGGTGAGGGGAGCGGTAATTTACCGCTCCTCTACCACCCCTGCCATTGAAATGCATGGCAAGCGCTGCCGAAGCGGCTGCACACTGCCTCGGTAGCGCTGAGCACCGGTACTTTTAACCCCTTGTGGGGGGTTAAAAGCGCGGCGCTCCCGCCCGCATAGCGAAGCCCTATCGCTGGTAAAACTCCGCTAAAACTAGCGGGGTTTTACCTTGGGTCCCACTCAGTGTGAAAGTAGCCTTATTTATAGACGCTATATATCGCAACGGCTAAATCTGTGTCTGTAGTGCAGTGATGCATGGATTCCAGTAGTTTTTTGTTAGAAGCACTTGATTACAGCCTGAGACTCTAATTTGTTTCAAAAAAGGGTGGGCCTGGGGCACAGAGCACTACGCCCTGAGCCCACCCAATGTTGTGACAATAGGGAATTTGACTGATCAACTGAACTGGGGAGGGGGGGGGTGAGTGCTTTGTTTGCCGCCGCCGCCCCAGAAAAATGGAGCACCAACCACCACTGCTGTAGTGCATGGACAAACCTTAATACCAGAAATAATAATAATAATAATATCATATTAGATTTTTACTCCAGGAGTTTATGATGAGTTTGGAAATTGTAGAGAAATCCTTCAATAATGCATTACAATTTGTTGACTAAAACTAACCCTGGCCGGGACAAGAGCGGCTCTGAGCCGGTCCTCCAGACATTACAGAGATTGTCTCTTATCAAAGCCGCTCAGATCCTGACACTCACCCAGGCTTTCTGCATTGAACACATCTACTTCAGGGACAACATGTTCACTTGCTGCCTCATTTATCCACCCACAAGGTGGTAATCCCTGTTATTGACTTTACCTGTCGGTGGTGATAATGTTATGGCTGATACACATATATTATATATATTATTATTATCTTATAGAGCCAGCAGTGTGCGCAGCGCCTTACAATAATAAATATAAAAGTTGGTTTTCCTCATTTGCCACCATCAGGCCCCATAGATGAACACAGAGCTCTTCCTATGACTCACTGATGACACCGCCACACAATGACCCTGGGGGCGCTGTGGAGTCCCTCTGAGGAGATGACACGATGTTCACCCCACACACAGGGCGTCCCCTAGGGGGAAGTGAAGTCCCCAGGACTCCGGTGCTGTCAGAGCTCCCAGGGTGACCCTTCCTGGTAGACTGGGCCTCTCCTCAGCTTGCCCAGCCCCCGCCATCCCTCCCGGGTCCACACTCACCCGCGCCCCCGGCCCGCTCCGCAGCCAGCAGCCGCCTTCTCCTTCTCTACCACCGCCTCCGGCCGTCCGCACGTAGCAGAGCTCGCTGACCAATCACAGCCCTCCATCGACCGACCAATAACGTACCTCCCGCCAGGCCGCCAATCGCAGCGCACATGTGGAACACTCGGTCCAATCATCGTTCCGGTGACGCGAAGCAGCCAATGAGAGTCACCATGATAAAATAAAAACAAATGACGTCTAGATGGAGGAGGAGTTCTGGACCAGAAACAGAACCCCGCTCCGCCAATGGGAGACAGAGACGTCACCGCACGCCGCTGATTAACCCATGAGACGCACATCGGGAAGAAAACGAACGTGGCTTACAGAGAGCCAATCACAATCACACCTACATAGTCACATGTGTTTGTTAGACCTGAGACGATGTGCAAGATCGCAGCTCCCACTGATTATATAAACTAAGGAATGAGATCGGGGCTCTGCGGCGGCGATTGGCTGTGAGGGTCGGCTGGGCGGGGTTTGCTGGACGCAGGGTTAGGGTGTGGCTGCTGAGAGGTAGAGTGAGCGGAGGGGCGTGGTTTGTGTTCTTCCTACACTTCCAGGGACTCCCTCTGCTCAGGTCCCTGGCCTACAATACAATGCATTCCTATGGTGCTGTCTTAGGCTGTGCTGCTGTACAACGTTGACAGGGCAGGCAGACTAGGAAGGTTTTGTAAAAGTGGATCGCCTACTAACTATAGAGTTAGAAACACTACGTGTGTCCCCACTGGGCAGATTAACCCTCGCTTCCTGTCCTGGTGACTACACAGGAAATGGTCTCCACTGGGCAGATTTACCCCCACTTCCTGTCTTGGTGACTACACAGGAAATGGTCCCCACTGGGCAGATTTACCCCCACTTCCTGTCTTGGTGACTACACTGGAAATGGTCCCCACTGGGCAGATTTACCCCCACTTTCTGTCTTGGTGTCTACACTGTAAATGGTCCTCACTGGGCAGATTTACCCCCACTTTCTGTCTTGGTGTCTACACTGGAAATGGTCCCCACTGGGCTGATTTACCCCTACTTCCTGTCTTGGTGACTACACAGGAAATGGTCCCCACTGGGCAGATTTACCCCCACTTTCTGTCTTGCTGACTACTCTGTAAATGGTCCCCACTGGGCAGATTTACCATCACTTCCTGTCTTGGTGACTACACAGGAAATGGTCCTTACTGGGCAGATTTACCCTCACTTCCTGTCTTGGTGACTACACTGGAAATGGTCCCCACTGGGCAGATTTACCCCCACTTTCTGTCTTGGTGTCTACACTGGAAATGGCCCCCACTGGGCTGATTTACCCCCACTTTCTGTCTTGGTGTCTACACTGTAAATGGTCCCCACTGGGCAGATTTACCCCCACTTTCTGTCTTGGTGTCTACACTGTAAATGGTCCCCACTGGGCAGATTTACCCCCACTTTCTGTCTTGGTGTCTACACTGGAAATGGTCCCCACTGGGCTGATTTACCCCTACTTCCTGTCTTGGTGACTACACAGGAAATGGTCCCCACTGGGCAGATTTACCCCCACTTTCTGTCTTGTTGACTACACTGGAAATGGTCCTTACTGGGCAGATTTACCATCACTTCCTGTCTTCGTGACTACACAGGAAATGGTCCTTACTGGGCAGATTTACCCTCACTTCCTGTCTTGGTGACTACACTGGAAATGGTCCCCACTGGGCAGATTTACCCCCACTTTCTGTTTTGGTGACTACATATCAAATGGTCCTTACTGGGCAGATTTGCCCTCACTTCCTGTCTTGGTGACTACACTGGAAACGGTCCCCACTGGGCAGATTTACCCTCACTTCCTGTCTTGGTGACATTTTGCCAAGTTTCCCCTGAAGAAACCTCAAGGCAGCCTGGTTGAAAAAGGCTGTCCTAACCATCTCCTCTTATGGGAGTCTCTTAGTACTGTCTGTGCTGGCCTAGCTTCCCCGCACCTCCCCATCAATGACATCACATCCAAGATGGTGGCCTTAAAGGATTTTGGTTATCTACACAAGGGAGGATTTTACAGGTAAATAACACGCCCAAAATAAATCAAATGCACATCTAATCTTGGGGGAAGATGATTGAAGCAAATGGCCTAGCCACTGGGTCTTTTTAAGTCCAGCTGGTCATTTTGGCCAAGTGGTTTACTCTCAATTCATGTATTAGATTCTTTAACCACTTGAACGACCACCCGTAGGCGTTTGACGGCGGCAGGTTGGCACTGCTGCGCAAATCACCGTAGCTGTTCGTGAGTATGCCCGCGGGTCGGCGGACTTAATCGCCTGTTACAGAGGCAGAACGGAGATCTTCCAGTGTAAACACGGCGGATCTCAGTTCTGTGAGGGGACAGATGACAGATCTAATGTTCCCAGTAATCGGGATCAGTTGGATCTGTCATGCCCCTGCCAGCCCAGCCCCCACACAATTAGAACACAGTGAGGGAACACACTTAACCCCTTGATCGCCCCCTACAGTTCGACCCCTTCCCTGCCAGTGGCATTTATACAGTAATCAGTGGCTATTTTTAGCTCTGATCGCAGTATAAATGCCATTGGTCCCAAAAGAGTGTCCAAACTGTCCGCTGCAAAATCGCAGATCGCCGCTATTACTAGTAAAAAATAAATAATAAAAATGCCATAAATCTATTCCCATAGTTTGTAGACGCGATAACTTTTGCGCAACCCAGTCAATATACGCTCATTTCAATTTTTTACCAAAAATATGTAGAAGAATATATATCGGCCTAAACTGAGAAAGAAAGTCGTTTTTTTACTTCAGTTCTCCACTGATCATCGCAGCAGACAGCGAATCTGTCACTGACTGCCACAGAAATAGCCAGTTTAACCACTTCAGCCTCGGAAGGATTTCCCCCTTTAGGACCGGAGCCCTTTTTGCGATTCGGCACTGCGTCGCTTTAACTGAAAATTGCGCGGTCGTGCGACGTTGTACCCAAACGAAATTTGCGTCCTTTTTTTCCCACAAATAGAGCTTTCTTTTGGTGGTATTTGATCACCGCTGCATCATTTCTGATCGCCGCTATAAACAAAAGAAGAGAGACAATTTTGCAAAAAAAAACACAAATTTCTTACTTTTTGTTAAAATACAAATCCAAAAAAAAAATATAAAAAAACTTTTTTTTCACCGTTTTTGGCCAATTTATATTCTTCCTCATATTTGTGATAAAAAAAATCGCAATCGGCGTTTATTGATTGGTTTGTGCAAAAGTGGTCACGTTTACGGATGATGAGAATTCATTTCTGGGGTTTTTATTTTTTTTTATTTTTTACTAGTAATGGCAGTGATCTGCGATTTTTAGCGGTACTGCGGTATAGCAGTGGCCATGTCGGACCATTTTGACACTTTTTTTGGGACCATTGGCATTTATACAGCGATCAGTGCTATAAAAATGCACTGATTACTGTGTAAATGCCATTGGCAGTGAAGGGGTTAACCTGCAGGGAGCGCTCTAAGGGTTAACTGTGTACCCTGGGCGTGTTCTAACTGTGGGGGGGACTGCCCTAGCAGGGGAAGGAAAGTGATCACACCTTCCGTGTAGAGGATCACAGCCCTTCCCCCTTCACAGAACGGAGGTCCGTGTTTACTTACACGGACCTCCGTTCTTTCACTCCAGGGGGGCATTGCGGGTGGCCGGTGGCAATCGAAGCCGCCACACCCGCTCCCTGGCCCTCCTCGGACACAGTGAGCGCGATTTGCGCAGGAGCGCCACCTTGTCGCCGTCAATTGCCGATTGACGGTCGGCAAGCGGTTAAGAAGGTGCGATCTCAGCACCTCACTGGCGATCTGTGGCTGAATTCTCACTCCCAGATTCTCAAGCTCAGAGGTTGAGAATCTGGGAGAGAAGTGAGAAGCTGGCTGAGGATTCTGGAGGAAGAAGGAAGTATTTTCCTTCTTTCACCTTCCCAGCGCCAGAACAGTGCAAAGCACATCTTCCCCACCAATATACACATCAAAAGAAGCAGGCTAGGAATGTATAGTATATATATAGATAGATATTTATGTATAGATATATCTATATATATATATATATATACTATACATTCCTAGCCTGCTTCTTTTGATGTGTATATTGGTGATATAATGGTATTTTTTTAAAATATTTTATTCTATCTTTTCACGTGACAACACTGAAGAAATTACACTTTGCTACAATAAGTGGTTATATGTGTAGTTTTCTTCGTCCGATCCTT
>BLSH010474475.1:813023-827837 GCA_018402905.1 Glandirana rugosa | reverse complement strand
TAATTTTTATTGGGGCAGTATGATGGGGCAATTTTGATGATGGCAGTATGATGGGGGGAAATTTTGATGGGGGCGGCATGATGGTGCAATTTTTATGGGGGGGGGGCCAATTTGATGTGGCATTTTTTATGGGGCTAGTATGATGGGGCCGTTTTTATGGGGGCAATTTTGAGGGGTGCAGTATGATTGGGCAATTTTGATTGTGGCAGTATGATGGGGCCATTTTGAGGGGGGTAATATGATGGGGCAATTTTGATGGTGGCATTAATGATGGGGCAATTTTGATGGTGGCAGTATGATTGGGCAATTTTTATGGGGCAAATTGATGTGGCAATTTTGATGGTAGCAGTATGACAGGGGCAATTTTGAAGGGGGCAGTATGATGGGGTAATTTTGATGGAGCAATTCTGATGGTGGCAGTATATATGTGTGTGTATACAATCCTCGTTTATGCTGAGAATCTTCCTGGTTTCTGGCAGGGGGAGGAGAGGTTTCCACAGCTAAGAGGCGGCAACTTTCTCTGACCCTGCTGTTGCTATGGAAACCCGACCTACAATTTATTATACTGCTCGTGCTGCACTGAGCATGTGCGAGATCGCCAGGTGCATGCTGGGTAGCCAGCATGCATGGATTACAGGAAGAGATACATTCTGACTTCAGATGCCCACACAGGAGATGGCCCCGGTCTGCTGGGACTTTATAAAGTAAGAAAACAATGCTGCAAACATGCTAAACGGACCTTAGTATACAGCATACCTTTACTAGACTACAATAAGAATGAGTTTTAAAGTGGCATTTTTATCTTAAAAGTAAATTTTTGGCCGGAAATCCGCTTTAAACTTAATTTTATTGACAATAGAAAGCATACTGTAATAACCACAGGCCCATACAAGGCAAATGATACATAGAAATAGTAAGGGGACACATGCAGAAAACAAATAACAGGGAAAAAAATGTTTATAAGCAGCTAACCAATACTCAAAGTGATTGCAAAAGTGTTTTTTTTTAAATAACCAACATGCCATGCTTACCTCCTCTGTGCAAGGGTTTTGCCCAGAGTGGCCCCAATCCTCCTTTTCTGGGGTCCCCAGCGGTGCTCCTGGCTCCTCCTCTTCATCGGGTGCCCCCACGGAGAGACGTTTTTCCCTGGGGGCACCCATGTGGGCGCAGCTGCATCACAGAAGGTTTTTTACCTTAACCGCTTAGGCTCCATGCACACTGGACGCTATAGGGCTCTTTCAGCATCGGGCAGGAGACGCTGCTCACAAAACGTTCTATTTGCAGTGTTTTGTAAGCAGCGTTTAGCGGCGTTTTTCGGAATTTTTTGGCGTTTTTTTTTTTACTTCATTGGCTTCCATTGAGGACTGCAAAAAACGACAGACGCCGATAAACGCCGGCGTTTACCGGCGTTTTTTGGCGTCGGCGTTTTTTCCTTCATTGACTTCCATTGACTGCAAAAAACGCCAGACGCCGATATACCGGCGTTTACCGGCATTTACCGGCGTCTGGCGTTTTTTGTGGTCAGGAGAACGACTTTTGAACGCCAATTCAGGGCGTTCAGATAACAGCCCAAAAACGCCACTGCTGATAAAAGACAATAAACGACCATGTGTGCATAGACACATAGGATAAAATAAAGTGGCGTTTTTGGGCTGTTAAAAAAACCGCCAAAACGACCAAAAACGGTCGTTTTTGAGATACAGTGTGCATGGAGCGTTAAGGACTGGAAGGATTTCCCCCTTAATGACCAGGCCATTTTTTTTTTTTTCGATTCGGCACTGCGTTACTTTAACTGACAGTTGCGCAGTCATGCGATGTTGTACCCAAACAAAATTGATGCCCTTTTTTCCCCACAAATAGAGCTTTCTTTTGCTGGTATCTGATCACCTCTGCAGGTTTTATTTTTTGCGCTATAAACAAAACAAAGCCACAATTTTGAAAAAACTAACAAAATGTTTTACTTTCTGCTATAAAACACTTCCAAAACAAATATGAAAAAAACAAATGTATTCATCAGTTTAGGCCGATATGTATTCTGCTACATATTTTTGGTAAAAAAATCGCAATAACCATATATTGATTGTTTTGCGCAAAAGTTATCACGTCTACATACTAGGGGACAGATTTATGGCTTTTTTTTTTTACTAGTAATGGCGGCGATCTGACACTGATTACTGTGTAAATGTCACTGCCAGTGAAGGGGTTAACCTGCAGGGGGCAATCAAGGGGTTAACTGTGTTCCCTAGGCGTGTTCTAACTGTGAGAGGGCTGGGCTGGCAAGGGCATAAGAGATTTAATTGATCCCAGTGACAGGGATCAGTAGATCTCTGTCATGCCCACTGACAGAATGGGGAACCACCATGTTTACATCGGCAGTTCCCCATTCTTCCTGTGTAGTAGGCAATCCCCACACTGAGGGAGCACGTGGTGGGCACGAGAGCGCGGCGGCGCACGCTTGCCCCCTAGCCGCGCCTGCACAAATCGTTGTTTATAAACGGCGATTAGCATTACGCTGCCACTCTGCAGCAGTAAATGTTTGCGAGTTGGTCTTTATTTATTCATTAATATATAAAACTTTTAAAAAATTAAGGATTTATTTATTTATTTCAGTTACTTGTATAGCGCCGTCAATTTATGCAGCGCTTTACATTTACATTGTACATTCACATCAGGATTTCCTTCTGATCAGGCTGGTTTCTAGGGAATTCTCCAAACCACACATGGCATTGTCACTATTGCTCACATCTTTCATTGTAACCAGGGGCGTAACGATAGGGGTTGCAGGGGTTGCAATTGCAACCGGGCCCCATGCTCCAGGAGGTCCGTGTGCCTCCCTTGTACACCTGAATATGAGGGATGGCGGGGGTGGCATTTAGAGGAACCAATCTCCTCCATTTTCCTCTATCCAGTTTACTTGTCTTCTGCTGTTCCCAGGGTCCCTGTGTGCTTCAATGGTCCCCCTACAGAGCTGCTGTCTTCCCCTCCTCCTCTCTCCTGTCAGCTGCTGTAGAAGATGTGTCATGATGGAGAAATGGGAACGGGTCGGTAAATTTGTCATTTACCAGCTCCTTCCTTTTCTGAATGGACAGAGTCAGTGATTGGTACCAATTGGTTCATTCATAACTGAAGCATAGTAAACTGTTTTTACTATACTTCCGTTTCTGAATGAATGGGAGGCTTGGTGCATAGCTATTCCTGTCCATTTATTCTGTGCAGCTGAGGTTACACAGATGGGAATTGAGGGTTGAGGTCTGTTTAGACCCCAGATATCTCATCAAAGCCCCCCAACAGAGCTCCTAAAAAAATTGTAAAAATAAAATTGTAAAAGAAATAAAATTAAATGATAAAAAAAATATTAAAATAAAAATTAAAAATGATTGACACCAGTGAGGGAACTATCATGATTGCAAAGGTTGCAATTGTGACCGGGTCCTGGCATTTCACCACCATGGGGAGGCCCGAAGATGGCAGAAAGGGGGCCTGCTGCAGAACTTGTGAAATGGCCCTGCTGTGGTACCGTAATAAAGGGACCCGCGATGGGAGTAAAGTAGGGTTGCCACCTTTTCTTCAAGTCAAACCCGAACACTTTAACGCTGCACAGCACAATTTCTTTTTGTAGTATAAACTATACACATATCTTGCTATTAAATAACATTTCTAATCATATGAAGTTAATAGCAAGCGTCCCCCTTTACATCTGAATCCACAGAGTTCCCCTTTTATATCTGAATCCAGAGTTCGCCTTTTACATCTGAATCCACAGTGTTTCCCTTTTACATCTAAACCTGCAGAGTTCCCTTTCACTGTAAGGGGGATTCTGCAGACACTGATGTAAGGGAGAACTCTGGGGACTCTGACATAAGGGGTGCTCTGGGAACCCTGATTTAAGGGGGAACACTGAAAACTCTGTACGGAGAGGACTCTGATGTAAGGGGGAACTTTGTGGTCTCTGGTGTAAAGGGGAACTCTGATGTAAGGGGTGCTCTGAGAACCCTGATTTACCTTTGTGTGCTCATTCAAAGGCAGGAGAGAGAAGGGGGGAGACTTCAGTCACAGACAGGGGTGGATGGGGAGCCCCTTCACCCCTTGGCAGTCAACACCTCTCATCCAGATGTATCTGTGGCTGCTGGGCTTCAAATTTCTGGCCCCCACTTTCCTTTTCTGAGGTGGCGGGGATTGGAATGTGGACAGACACAGAGGGGTAGGTGCAGGAGAAGGTGCAGATTGAGCCCTCTCTCCTCTGTGTGTGTGTTTGGGGGGGGGGGGTGGCTGGATTATTAGTGCTGGCTTTGGGCAATGTGAAAGAGAGAGTAACAGACACTTTCAGCTTAGACAACTGCAGCCAGCAACCCTGCTGAGAAGCCATAGTCCAGTATGAATAATGTGTCCGGGTTTCAGGCAGTCTGAAACCTGGACGCATGGTTCCAAACCCGAACTGTCCGAGTGAATCCCGGACAGGTGGCAACCCTAGAGTAAAGGGACCCAGGATGAGTGGGAAGAGGGAAGGGCCCTGGCCAGGTGTCAGGGGGCCCTTCATAATTTATTGCATTGGGGCCCTGAAGGTTCTAGTTACGCCTCTGCTTGCACACATATTTACTAAGCAATGTAGTGTAGCCATGTTCCCCCTTGGGGGTGGCTGGTAGATGTGGTTCACCTGCCCGCTGCCCTCAATCACACCATTTTCCATGCATCCGGAGTCACGGAACAGGTCAGTACTTTGTTTTGTTGTTTTATTAGGGGATTAAACTTGGATGGGTAAAGGGGGTTTCTGTATGATGCCCATTGAAATTTGCACTCAAATCTTCTATACACACTCCTCTTCCTCCAGCACTAACATTTGCTGACCGTTCCTCTCCTGACTTCTCTCCTGCACTCTGCTTGCTGTTCCAGGCCTAAAAGGCAAGTTATCAGGCCTCTGTGACACCTCTTCCTCCATCACAGCTAGCACATGGTGAGACCTGCTCTTTTGCTAGCAGGACCTCCGGACCACCCATTACAGGCAAGGCCCCAGGGCTCCCAGTTTTGAAGCCATGGACCCTCAGTTGTGTAGTAGCTAAGTACGTTGGTGCTAGCTGGGCCTGCACCCAGCCTTCTTCCAGGTCACTCCGGCCTACCACGCTGTCCCGTGACACTCCTTCCCCTGACTGGCTCCTCCGACCTCCAGAGACTGTCCACTATCTCCTCCCAGCCTGCTCCAGCCTTCTCGTCCAGCTCCCAGGGTCTGTCACTCACCGACACCGGTGGATCCTTTAAAGAGTCTTTAGTGTAGCCTCTCTGCTGCTCTCCTGCTCTCTTGTGCTACTCCAGGAACAGACTCCACTCTTGACTGCACCTGAGACTCCAGGCCTCAATGTCACCCCCCAGACCGGGGGCTCCCTCCCCGGTGAAGCCTCCACAGCACCTCTGCTACCTTCTCCACTCTTCCACCGGACACTTTCCTCCCTGACTGGGCTGTCCCAGGGTATTTAAGAAGGCCTGCCCCCTGCCAATCCAGATTGGGGATTGGTCAGGGCTCCTTAGAACACCCAGATGATTACACCTCCCCTCCAGCCTCTCTCTCCAGAATATTCCGGCAACTTCTGGAAAGAAGTAGGAGGATCCAGTGACCTCATCTTGGAGCTGCCCAGTCCTACCTGAGCCACTCCCAGCCCAGAATCAAAACAGAACAGAATCAGGCCTGACTAAATTTTACCTCACTTAAACAAAACCCCACATTCTCTAGCTCCCACTTACCCAGGGTCGCTACACTAGGATTGCAGTTTTTTTGCCTAGGTTCACGTTTGAGTGATTTGTCATGCGATTTGAGAGATAAAATCGCATGACAATTCGCAGTCTATTGGCAGCAATGGCACTGTTCCAATTGGTGCAACACAGATTTTTCAGCGCCTCACCGACTTGCAAAAGTAGTTCCTGCACTACATTTGCCGATTTCAGGTGCGATTTCAATAGAGATCTGTGCATGAAGCCACACAGATTCCTATCAAGTAACACCTGAAATCGCGCTGACCTTGCTACTTTGAAATCGTGCTACTTCAAGTGAAGTAGCAGCGATTTCAAAGTAGCATCAATGTGAACCAGGGCTTTAGCTGATTTGGGAAAACTCGACCACATGTGGAGCCCTTGACATGGCAAGGACATGATATGTGAATGAAGCTTTCTGATTGGTCTCCAAATGCAGCGGTATCCCGGTGGCCAGCGGATCATTTGTCTGTGGCAATTAAATTGGCTTGGTAAGTAATCTTTGCATTAGCCAGCCAGAATCAGTAACCTAACCAGAATGGCACTTGTTAGCACAAAGCTGAAGGATTAAACCCATAATACTCATAACAGATTGGAAAGATGTGGTTCCAAATGAGGATTAATGTCTGCTTGTTACTTGGCTTTCCTTTTTCTTCTCTGCTTGTATTAAACGGCGAGGCATCAGGGCCGGCTCTACCACTTGGCAGAGTAGGCAGCAATGCCGCTTGGAGCACCTGGCAACAGTTAATCTGCCACTGGCTGCTCTGCATTGATTCATGTCATCGGTGCAGTTGAGAATTAGAGAGGAGCAGCTCCCCCCAGAGGCCGCTCTGCCCGATTGTGTGTGGAGAGGAGAGCCGCGGCTGGCAGCCCCATGCCCCCCACCCCCCCCTTGGGGCCACTGTGCATCCTGGCATGCGTTATGCATGTCACTCACTGGCCAGCACCATAGCCACCCCTCACCCCCATGTGGAGGGCGCTGTGCAGGATGTCATGGGACACAGAGATCAGAGGCTGGGCGGCAGCCTAATGAGATTGCCCAGTGAGATCATGGGATTGTATTACCACATGCCATTTACAAATGTATATAGAAATAGTGACTGATCTGCCAAATGCCCCCCTCCGCCCCCACCCCCCGTGAGGCTGTATTTGATGGGCACAGGTGAAGCTGTATTTGATGGGCACAGGTGATGCTGTATTGATTGGCGATGGTGAAGCTGTATTTGATGGGCACAGGTGAGGCTGTATTGATTAGCGCTGATGAGGCTGTATTTGATGGGCACAAGTGATGATGTATTGATTAGCGCTGGTGAAGCTGTATTTGAGGGGCGCTGGTGAAGCTGTATTTGATGGTCACAGATGAGGCTGTATTGAATGGAGCTGGTGAAGCTGTATTTGATGGGCACAGGTGAGGCTGTATTGAATGGCGCTGGTGAGACTGCATTTGATGGGCACAGGTGATGATGTATTGATTGGCGCTGGTGAAGCTGTATTTGAGGGGCGCTGGTGAAGCTGTATTTGATGGTCACAGGTGAGGCTGTATTGAATGGCGCTGGTGAAGCTGTATTTGATGGGCACAGGTGAGGCTGTATTGAATGGCGCTGGTGAGGTTGTATTTGATGGGCACAGGTGATGCTGTATTGATTGGCACTGGTGAAGCTGTATTTGATGGGCACAGGTGAGGCTGTATTGAATGGCGCTGGTGAGGCTGTATTTGATGGGCACAGGTGATGCTGTATTGAATGGCACTGGTGAAGCTGTATTTGATTGGCACAGGTGAGGCTGTATTGAAATGGCGCTGGTGAGGCTGTATTTGATGGGCACAGGTGATGCTGTATTGATTGGCGCTGGTGAAGCTGTATTTGATGGGTGCTGGTGAGGTTGCATTTGATTGGTGCTAATCAAGCTACATTCGATTGGCGCTGATCAGGGAAAAGGGGGTGGAGTCATGGGTGGAGCCAAGGGGGTGGCAAAATTAGGTTGCGCCTAGGGTGTTAAAAATCCTTGCACCAGCCCTGCGAGGCATCATGTATGGGATGGGGAGGTAGGGGGGTTGTGGGGCGGACATACCTTGTAGAGATGGATTACATTGCGATTTAACTCTTGTGCAGCGATTGCTTTGCGGTCTCTGTAATTTTCTCAGGGAAGGAAGGTTACCAGAGTGAAAATGCATTTAGGTGTAATGGACTGTTGCAGGACCGTTTTTGAAGCGCATAATTGTTTTATATACGTTCATTTGCTTTATAGCTGACTTGTGCTGGCGGGGCGCTGCAGCGCAAATGTTGTCCTAATTATCATCATTTTATTACTCAATGCAATGATGGTTATGCTGTAGCTGAACTGAGCATAGCAAATGGTAATTGTTGCCTCATTTATGTGCATACACCTCCATTATTGTAGTAGTATGTACATCTACACATCTAGATCTGAGAACTCTTACACAAGAGAGGTAGTTCCATCCGTAACACACATTTATTGATAGGGTTACACAATATATACAAATTACACACTAGGCAGTATTTACAACACAATGTACAGTATAAGTCTCCTGGCTTACATGACATTTGCAATTTACCCACAACAGCCATATTCACTGTACCATGTACAAGTATGGAGTTCATTTACCTCTCCATTTAGGTCGGGGCATGGTGACTGCTGTGTCTCCACACGTGAAAAGAGACCTGAGCTTGGCGACAAAACATGAGATCCTCCCCCTCCTTTCTGTACTGTGCCTAATATAACTCTCCCTAATTGGTCACTGTACCTAACCACGGTCCAATGGGCACAGCCTGATTGGGTGAGTCAAAGAAGGCTGCCATTTACAGCCCATGTGAGATGTCCATCAGGGAAAACAAAAGGCAACCCTTGGAAGTGGAGCCTCCCCACCACACTCAATAAGCACACCTCCCTCCAAATGAAATGCACTTCTTATTGAAATATATTCATAATTACAATATTTTACAGCTGTTAATGGAGATTTTGGCAACAGTAATCATCTAACACTTTCACAGATGAGCAATGCCCGGACATGCCATCTGTTTGCTCTTCCATAGCACAGCCAAAGGTACCTGAGTTAGCCATATTGCCCCCTGAGAAGTCACTGCATAGTCGTGCCCCCTGCCCACATTACTCTATTGCCAATCTCTTTGGCTGATTTGTTTTATCCAGAGTTCTGGGATTTGCTACATGGGACAATACAGTCTTTGGTCTGCCTTCCATGAAGACACAAGGTACACTGTATGGCCAAAAGTGTTTGGAGATCCAAACATCACACCCATGTGACCTAACCATGGTCATTAACATGGAATTGGCCCCCTTTTGGGACTTTAACTGCCCCCACTCCTCTGGGACATTTTTTTTTCTTCTAATTTTGTAGTGTCTGTGGGAATTTGTGACCATTCGTTCAAAAGCGCATTTGTGAGGCCAGGCACTGATGTTGGATGAGAAGACCTGGCTCGTAGTCATCGCAGAGGTATTCAGTAGAGCTGAGGTCAGGGCTGGGTGCAGGACATTAAGTTCCTCCACACCAAACTCATCAAACCTTGTCGTTACGGAGCTGGCTTTGTACACTGGGGTACAGTCATGCTGGGACAGAAATGGGTTACCATAAGGTTGGAAAAGCACAATTGTCTAAAATGTCTTTGTATCCTGTAGCATTAATAGTACTCTTCACTGGAAATACCTGAACTCTGTAATCTAGAGCAGGGGTCTCCAAACCCCGGACCGCGGGCCACATCTGGCCCACTTGTGTGTTTTCTCCAGCCCGCAGCTGGCAGGTCCCTCCACCCACGCTCTCCCATGCTGCCACGCCGTGCTTTGAGATCGATTGGCTGCTGGTACCGCTGATGTCCTACTTAGCAACCAGTGATGGCATTGGCACGGCACCTCCCTGCGTACTTTTTTAAAGATTCTTTTGCGCATGTACCAGCGGGCGGGAGTCAGGAGGTGCAGAAGAGAAGTCGGCTCATACTGAGGCTAGAAGAATTGTGCTGAAGCTGAACATGTACACAACGCACTGCTAATGGGCACACTGTTTGGGAGACTGATGTGGGGACATTGATGTGGGGACATTGATGTGGGGACACTGCTGTGGGGACATTGATGTGGGGACACTGATATGGGGACACTGCTGTGGGGACACTGATGTGGGGACATTGATGTGGGGACACTGTTGTGGGGACACTGTTGTGGGGACACTGATGTGGGGACACTGCTGTGGGGACATTGATATTGGGACACTGATGTGGGGACACTGATATGGGGACACTGTTGTGGGGACATTAATGTGGGGACACTGATGTGGGGACAATGATGTGGGGACATTGATGTGGGGACACTGATGTGGGGACATTGATATTGGGACACTGATGTGGGGACATTGATGTGGGGACACTGATGTGGGGACATTGATATTGGGACACTGCTGTGGGGACATTGATGTGGGGACATTGATATTGGGACACTGCTGTAGGGACATTGATGTGGGGACACTGATGTGGGGAGATTGATGTGGGGACACTGATGTGAGGACACTGTTGTGGGGACATTGATGTGGGGACACTGATATGGGGACACTGCTGTGGGGACACTGATATGGGGACATTGATGTGGGGACACTGATGTGGGGACACTGCTGTGGGGACATTGATGTGGGGACACCGATGTGGGGACACTGCTGTGGGGACATTGATGTGGGGACACCGATGTGGGGACACTGATGTGGAGACATTGATGTGGGGACACTGATGTGGAGACATTGATGTGGGGACACTGATGTGGGGACATTGATATTGGGACACTGCTGTGGGGACACTGATGTGGGGACATTGATGTGGGGACACTGCTGTGGGGAAACTGATCTGGGGACATTGATGTGGGGACACTGCTGTGGGGAAACTGATCTGGGGACATTGATGTGGGGACACTGCTGTGAGGACACTGATGTGGGGACATTGATGTGGGGGCACTGATGTGGGGACACTGCTGTGGGGACATTGATGTGGGGACCTTGATGTGGGGACAATGCTGTGGTCATTGCTGTGGGGACATTGATGATGGGGACACAGATACATTTATTTGAATTTGATTCATTAATTTATGCATAACTGATTTTTTTTTCTGGCCCCGAATACTTGTAAAATCTACAATGTGGCCCTCGTGTTGAAAAGTTTGGAGACCCCTGATCTAGAGGGGTGTTCACATACATTATATTGTCAAAGTTTAATGGCATCCCAGTCTTAGTCCATGTTCAATACTGAGTTGGCCCACCCTTTGCAACTTCCTCTCTTCTGGGAAGGCTGTCCACAAGGTTTAGGAGTGTCTATGGGAATGTTTGACCATTCTTCCAGAAGCACATTTGTGAGGTCAGGCACTGATGTGGATGAGAAGGTCTGGCTCACAGTCTCTGCTCTAATTCATCCCAAAGGTGTTCTATCGGGTTGAGGTCAGGACTCTGTGCAGGCCAGTCAAGTTCCTCCACCCCAAACTCACTCATCCATGTCTTTATGGACCTTGCTTTGTGCAGGGTGTTGGAACAGGAAGGGGCCATCCCCAAACTGTTGTCACAAAGGTGGGAGCATGAAATTGTCCAAAATGTCTTGGTATGCTGACGCCTTCACTGGAACTAAGGGGCCAGGCCCAACCCCCGAAAAACAACCCCACACCATAATCCCCCCTCCACCAAATGATTTGGACCACTGCACAAATAAGGGGGAACTGGAATTGTCATCAGGCACTTTTGATAGTGATCCCATAGGTGCTCAGGGAGTAGACTTTCTGTTAGGCCCCCTTTGCCAAACTGTAGTTTTCATCGGTGACGACATGTATGCCTATTTTTTCAGACATTTCAATCAGTTTTTACACTTTTGTCATTTGGATGCCCCTTAATATGGGGGTTATGCTCCTGATCTCTTTGTGTCCTTCTATGTTTCCTTTTCCCCTTTGGCTGTTGGATTCTTTTATCCTCTCATCTCCCTCCCCTTGGGATGTTGTTTGCCATGTTTGAGGTATTATTTGCCCTTATTGTAAGTGTGCAGCGCTTTCGTATCAATGAGATTTGAGCCTATTAGAGAGTATATTATATTCAAATGTCTCCTCTATACAACAGTGAATTTAAGTAAAATTAATTTTTGCCTGGTTCATAATGAGGGTCAAATTTTTTTCTACCATCTCTATCAATTTTTTCCTATTCCAGGCATTTTAGACATGACCATGGTCCTTTCATATTTGCCTATATATACACTTTACGTCTGGCGCCACCGCGCATGCGCACTCCACTAGGAGCACAGTCATGCACAATGGCGTCTGACATCGGGCAGCCGCTGACGCATGTCTGACGCCATCGTGCATGACTGTGCTCCTAGTGGAGTGCGCATGCGCGGTGGCGCCAGATGCCCAATCGCCTGGGGACCAGAATTGGAACGAGAATGGGGACCCATGGGAGGTTCTTTTGGGCCCCATAACTGGACCAGATAGTTAATCCAGTCCAGACTTTTCTGGGCACCACTGGACCCTGGGTATATCAGGGATGCGGACAAAATAGACGGCTGCAAACACACAAGGCGGCCGTCCAGTCCGGTGACGTACACACCCAATCTCCACTTGGTGGCTTGAAGTATAGTGAATGAGGTAGGCTGGGGTATTATTCCCCTTTTCTGCTCTCCTCCCCTTCTTCCTTGCCAGGTCATGGCTGTTGTATGCAGCAACATTGTCTGTTAATAGCCAACTACAAATCATGCCCTTTTGTCCATAGGACCGTTCTGCAGGCGTTTGGCTTGGTCCTCGTGAGTAGAACCTGCCTATTGCTCTGTTTTTGATTGGATGGCCTAGCAAATACAGTCTTTGGTCTGCCTGGTTGTGGAGTACATCAGAACAAATTCCACCATTGTTCTGTACATATGCAATTGCATCTTTTACTATGTAAGTAACTCTGGCTCACTCTGTTTGATGCGATAGGTGCACACACAGTGGTGTATCATCCATGGGTGCAGGGTGTTCACTGAACACGGGCCCTGAGGGGTGGGGGGGCCCACTGTGCTCTGAACCACACTGCACCTATGGGTGATCTCTCCCTGGTTGACAGCCGGTGTGGGCTTGCACACGGGCCCACCAATTTCATGATACGCCCCTGCGCACACACATGGCAAAATATCTGTGTTATTTATACTTATTATAACGTTTTTGATACTGTTCAATAAGCAATCATTTTGTATACTATAACAATATATTATATTGCTTTCTTAGAACTTCTCATGTTGCAACACTTGTCTTCCCCTGAAGAAGAATCATACAAAGAATTTTCGAAACATGTTGGTACACAGCTGACCTCCAGGCTGAGCTTTCTACACATCGGCTAGCTTGGCGGGCTGTACTAATGTTGTTTGTATCATATTGGAAGCTGCCTTGTATATTATCTTTTATGTGTTGTCCCATATTGTAGAGACTATCAGACATTTTAACACACATCAATCAATGTTACATTTTATATATTTCTCTACTCTTGCCTACTTGTATGAGTGAACTATTACCCTGAAAATCCCCTTGGGCCTATATGTATTTCTTAGTGCACAAATAAGGGTGCACCAGCCTTGTTCTTTACCACAAATGCCATACAGTAGCTCTGATGAAGAGGGCTTTTCTATTGAAACACGTAAGCTGTGCCTCCTGCTTGTGGGCATTACTGGAGCATTGTTCTTGGATTGTGTTCACTGGTTCTATTGATGTGCCTGTATTCATTTACTCTTATGAGTATATTGGAATTTTTCTTATTCAATAAATTTGTTTTATCATGTGGACGGCCTGTATGCAGACCATGCCCAGGCTTATTTAAAGCAGGCTGTCAACTTTTGGTGATTAGGCGCCCCCGTGTGGTTCTTCTCAGTATTACACACTTTTGGTCCTCTTGTGCCTCCTTTGGTCCACTGAAACCGGATACCCGATGCTACTCTGAGACTTTTCTATGTTCTCTCTACTGACAAATGTTAAATCAATACTAGCTGTTATTTTTTTTTTCCCCTGAAGAAACCCCACAGTGCGCGACATGTTGGGAGAATTTACCTTTGTACTGCTGCGGAAATAAGGACAAGAAGACCATGTTAATATGGAATGTTTTAAACAATGTAATCCAATAAATTGTGAACTTTTATGAATGAAGTTTATTATTATCTACTTCAAGCATCTTTAAAGTCCCAATTAGTCCCCTCCTATATTGTTGTATGTTTATGCATGAGGCTGGTGTGCCCTCTTTTTTGTTTTTGTTACCTTTCTTTCATCTTCATTCCAATCTCAGTGTTCCTGATCTCCTGCAACCTCTTTGCAGAGACTTCCTGTCTTCATGCATTCTATCAATGGTTGCATGGCATATATCAGGATGGGTTTTCTGATTGTATCAACAGTGGACCACATCTACATAATGTGTTTCAAAACAGCCACTTGTAGTCCTTACTGGAAGCCAGAGTGACAAAGTATGAGCACAACTGAAAGATGTCAAAACCAGGGTGACAATGTAGGAGCGTATTTTGGGAGACACAGAGTATTGCCAATCCTATAGCAGTAATTGTCTGAACAAGGAACTTAATGGCAGGATCACCATGCTTTATTTATATGCAAGCTGCAGATTTAAGCAGGTTGAAAATGACTTTATTAAAGAAGAAATAGGGGCAAAGCTCTTTCAGCCCTGCTCTCCTGAGTGCACTTCATTCTGCACCCCTGTGACCCGTATTAAGCCGACAGCAGGCTAAAGTCCAATGTCAACTGACATCACTCTTTACTGTTGGGATCCACCCAGATGCCTGGATCAGCAGCCTGAGAGCCTGAACAAGCTGCTCTTGCTCCCTCCACAGCCCAGTGCTTCAGTAAGTGCTGGAGGGGCAGAGCAGAGGGCTCTCTGCTCAGTGAAGACAGAGAACTGAGTGATTAGCAGTCTTTGATCGCTCAGTTCTCTCTCCTATCTCTCTCTCTCTCTCTCTCTCTCTCTCTCTCTCTCTCTCTCTCTCTCTCCCCCCTTCTCTCTTCTCTCTCTCTCCCCCCTTCTCTCTTCTCTCTCCTATCTCTCCCTCTCTCTCTCCCCTTCTCCTC
>BLSH010474475.1:772625-792757 GCA_018402905.1 Glandirana rugosa | reverse complement strand
CCTTTGTTGTATTAAAGTTGTATTTGACCGGTGCTGGTCCACGAGGAGCGTTCTAAAGACTGTCGCCTAACTTTTCTAAATAGTCTTCTCAACAGGTTCTCGGTTCCTGGTAAACACCTCTCAACGTCTTTCTGGACCTTAATCGTTCATGTTAACAAAGTTTCTTTTGTTATTCATTACGTGAGTTGGTGGTACAGGACATACGTTCGAGTGGTGTTTTCTGAGGTAACGACTTCTTTTTCGTACGACTTCAAACAAATTGGTGAAGGAATGACCCGTGAATTTGGGGGGAGGACGGGCCTGGTTAAAAGTCAAAAGTCGCGACAGCGAGAAACTTACTGTTAACCGTCGCACGACCGCGCAATTGTCATTCAAAGAGCGACAGCGCTGAAAACTGAAAATTGGTCCGGGCAGGAGGGGGGTTTAAGTGCCCAGTAAGGAAGTGGTTAAACAAACTTCAGCATGCTTTTTCTTCAGCAATGGAGTCTTTTGTGGTGAGCTTGCATACAGGACATGGTGGTTGAGTGCATTACTTATTGTTTTCTTTGAAACAATTGTACTTGCTAATTCCAGGTCTTTCTGCAACTCTCCACAAATGGTCCTTGGCTCTTGGACAACTCTTCTGATAAATCTTTTCAATCCGCTGTCAGAAATCTTGCGAGGAGCACCTGGTCGTGGCCAGTTTATGTTGAAATTATGTTGTTTCCACTTCCAGAATATGGCCCCCACAGTGCTCACTGAAAAATGAAGACGTTTAGAAATCCTTCTGTAACCAATGCAATCAGTATGTTTTGCAACAATAAGGTTGTGAAGGTCTTGAGATAGTTCTTTGCTTTTTACCCATCATGAGAAGTGACCCCTTGATAATGAAACACCTTTTTAGGTTTTTCGTTATCGTTTTAGGCCATCAGTTGAGACTGAACCAGCTGATATTAATTTGCACTGACAAGGGGCAGGATTGCTTTCTAATTACTGAAAGATTTCAGCTGGTGTCTTGACTTTCCATGCCTTTTTGCACCTCCCTCTCTTCATGTGTTCAATACCTTTTTCCCTGTGTCATTCCATTATTTCACACATAAATGAATTTCTGAACTTATTTGTTTTGGTGTCTTTGTATGTATGGGTTGTTACCGACATGTGGTGAAAATCTCATGTCAATAGCACCTTTAGAAATACATTTACCTAGAAAAATGGTGACACATTCAATACTTTGGCAAGGATTATTCCCCTCTAAAGGATTATTGTGGGGGATGTGATATAAAATATGCAAACTTCCTGCTATCCTTGTATACATTCTAAGCAGACCAGGTAATATGAAATCCACCTGTGGTGTTTTGTCTATGGCCATAGGTTCTGTGTGCATTATATCATTTAGGAGATCTAGTCATTCAATATGTGTGGAACAATGGGTACACTTCCAATGTCTGTGGTTTTCCTGTAGGACCGAAACTGGGGGGGCAGGGAGGGAATGTGCCCCAGGCAACGCATTAAGAGGTGCATGGCCAATAAGTGCGGCCGGGGGGGGGGGGAAGATTACTGGAAACAATCTTCTGTGTGGCTCTCCCTGCAGTAGCTGAAAGCTTGTATGTTCTCCTCCCTCCTGCCAGCTTTCAGCTGCTGCAGGGAGAGCCACACAGAAGATTTGTTCCAGTAATTTCCCCCTCCAGCTGCACTGATCGCCCTCTCTGTTCACATGCGATTCCCCCTGTTGCCTGGACCCCCATTGTGTGCCTCCCATTCATTCATCTTCAGTGCAGCTGAGGCAGCAGAGAAAAGGATTGGGAAATCTATGTCCCCAGACCCTTTCTCTATCCCTAAAGTGAGAAATCAGGGGCCTGTTTAGACATTTGATAATTCACAAAAGACCCCCCCCCCAAAAAAAATTAAAATAGAAAAAATTTTAAAGAAATTATTACGGGAAAAAGGGTGAGTATATACAGGGGGGTAGTGTGTAGAGAGAGTGGAGACCATGTGGTCAGGAGGCGAGTTTATTTTGGAATAATTCCAGGGTTGTGTTTATTTCTAATCAGAATAAAAAGCCACGCCCAACATGTAGCATAATTTAGCCACACCCACTATTTGCCATGGCACGCGTAGTGCACTGCAGGTCACCATCTCCCTAGTAGGGGCCCCAGTGCATTACTTTGCCCAGGGGCCCATGATGCTATTAAGATGGCACTGACTGGAGATGAGGCTTGAAATCACTTCAATCAGACCTTACCTCCTCCAAGGCAGATCAGATCAGGCACCCCCACAAAAAAAAAAAAACAACCCTGCAAGGCGGGCCTTTAATAAGCCGACGATGACTGTAGAATGAGGCGATTTCAAACCTCACCTCCACAGCAAATTAGGAGGGATTCCCGCGGGAAGGAAGAATAGCGCACAAAAGCAGGCCGTATTAAAGACCCACTTCATGGCTCACTTCTTTCCCGGCGGCTCTCTTGTCCTTATTCACTATGAAAATATTTAATCACCTCATTCAAACCTCACCATTGTGTAGATCTTCACGCTAGATTAAGTCCAAATTCAGTAACGGGGCACCGACCAGTCAATCATCTATAACCCCCCCACTAGGGTTGCCACATCATCCCTTTAATCCAGGACACATATGAATTACACAGGTTCTGTGGCTGATTAAGGTGGTAATTAAACTCACTTGGTGCCTCATCTGCATTAAATTGGCCTCAGAAGCTGTGTAATTCATATGTGTCCTGGATTAAAGGGATAATGTGGCAACCCTACCCCCCACCCCTTCCCAGGTGGAGAACTTCTCTCTCTGGTGGGGGTGGGGAGAGGTGGATTGGGGAGACACCAAAATGAGTCTTTGCCCTGGGTGAAAGAATGTCTACCTTTGTCACTCGCTTGTGTTGCAGATAGGAAGATCCTTAAAATCGATTTCTTGGTGGAGGATATAGAGTAATGTAAAACAGATATAGAGTGCCAAAGTAGGGCAATTGTGAACATGATCTCGATAAATCATGAATTGGTGGGCATTCCCACCAGGTATGAAGGCAGGACCCCATGGCTCCCCCCACAACGCCACCATGTATCAGGATAAGAGAGCTATAGGATGTCAGATATCATCTGGTGAGAAATTTCTCTTATATTTTGCTGGGAATGGAAGGTTTTACATTTAAAATATAAAAGCTTTGTCCCAATCTGAGAGTAAGATGGGACAATCGAATTCCGATTCCTATTTGTGAGTATATGTTGAAAGTTGACTGTATGCCTTAGAAGGGCATCATATATAAAGAAAAGAGATTGGAAAGATATATAGAAGTCTTCAAAGGTTGTGAGTGAACTCCCAATATTATGAAATGACAGAACACCCTTAAGCCTTGTACACACGGGACGACGATCGTATACAACAGGTAGTACGAACGACCGTTGTATGCGAAATCAATCGTTCGTACGCGCGATTAGAACAGCCGACATACGACGGTCGTACAATGGGAGTTGTATGAGCAGACTAGAAAACTTGGTCGCACCAACAAGCGGTCATACGACCGTTGTATCGTGTGTACAGAGAAGTTGGTACAACAAGTTGTATTGTACAAAACACGCATGCTCCGAAGTCAGGAAAGGCCGGATGCTAATTTCATGCACCTGAACGTTCTTCTGTGGTCGTACGACCGTGTAGTGCAGTCAGTATGCAAGTTACATTATCCAACATACGACATTGTATGTACGATCGTCGTCCCGTGTGTACGAGGCTTAAAGCAGCATGTAGGCAAATCACCCCCCTCTGTCATGCCCGATGGTACACCAAGAATGATTGGAGAAACCTAAAATGCGCTTTTTCACCACTATATTGTTTATAATGTTTTTTAACATTAACAAATTAACAAATCCAATAATTTAGAAGTTAGAGGAAAGGTTTAGTGCAGTATAGCATGTCTTAGACAATACATATTTAAAGGTTCATACATCAGACCAACACCAAGGAGAGACAGATGAATTTGGTTGCATAGGGGGACAGTCCTGCCATAGGAGGTACTATTGGGAGCCATGCCAAAAATGTTCAGTAGGGTTAAAGTCACGGCTCTGTGCTGACCACCTCACCAAACTCATTAAACCATGTCTATGGAGCTGGCTTTGTGCACAGTAGGGTTGCCAATGCTACCTCATCCCTTTAAACCCGAACACATATTAATTACACAGGTTCTGTGGCTGTTTAAGGTGGTAATTAAACTCACTTGGTGCCTCATCTGCATTAAATTAGCCCCAGAACCTGTGTACTCAATATGTGTTCGGGTTTAAATGGATGAGGTGGCAACCCTAGGGCACAGTCATGCTGGAGGTGAAGAGGACCTTCTCCAAATTGTTCCCACATGGTTGGAAGCGCACAATAGTGTAAAATATCTTTGTGTCTTGTAGCATTAAAGGTACCATTCACTGGAAACGCAGTCATTTGTGGGCGTTCACACACTTTTGGCCATATTAGTGTATTTTTAGTCCTGGATGGCACTATAGATGCCTTTTTGAAAATCGACCACAACACCATTTGTAAAGTAAATCCAGCTGGACAGAAGGCCAGGTGTGTGTGCTCAGGTTGTAGATGATGGCCTTGCAATGGTCAGTGCACAGATGTTGCACAGATGTCCACCCTTTGTGCTGAGTGCACAGCTCCTTCTGTTTTCCTGACCTCTGCTCCATTACACCAATTTGCAGCATTCAGCGGATGCATGTTCTCCGGCCCTAATGTCACCGTGCCTCATTAGATGTGACTCACTATCTCAGCAACGTAAGACACGCTTATCTCTTGTGTGTTTGTGGTTTTGTCAGCAAATTCTGTCATTTTTCTTAAATGGAATCCCCACATTCATATTGGCATGTTCCCGGCATTGATGCAAGCTCGTTTTTAACCAGTTAATGATCAAGCCTATTTTTGTCACTTGTTTACAAGTTAAAATCATTTTTTTTTTTTTGCTAGAAAATTACTTAGAACCCCCAAACATTATATTTTTTAGATACCTTAGAGCAGTGGTTCTCAACTCCTGTCCTCAGGACCCACCAACAGACCAGATTTTAAGTATTACCTTGGGGAAATGCAGACTAGAATACTGCAATCACTGAGCATCAAATGATATCACCTGGGATGTATTTGAGTTATCCTGCAAACCTGGCCTGTTAGTGGGTCCCCAGGACAGGAGTTGCCTTAGAGAATAAAATGGCGGTCATTGCAATACTTTATGTCACACAGTATTTGCACAGCAGTCTGACAAACACAATTTTTTTGGAAAAAAATACACTTTTGTGAATTAAAAAATAAGAAAACTGTAAAGTTAGGCCAATTTTTTTCCATATTGTGAAAGATAATGTTACGCCAAGTAAATTGATACCCAACATGTCATGCTTCAGAATGGCACATGTGTTCGCTTCTGCACGCGAGCTTGGAGGGATGGGGCGCTTTAATTTTTTTTTTCTTTTTTCTTTTTACACTGGCCTTTTAAGAAAAATAAATTGGATCACTTTTATTCCTATTACAAAGAATTTAAACATTCCTTGTAATAGAAATAAGCAGGATAGGACCAAAAAGACCTCAGGACTCACATTTACACTTAAAAGCAATTTTAAAAAAAGTATTTTTTTTTTTTTTCTTTTTAAAAATTGTCCCTTTAAGGCTGGAGGGTGGAAGTGACGTTTGACGTCGCTCTGGTCCTCCAGGGGCATAGAGTCGAGTGGGGGCTATCATGCCCTCACTTGACTTCCTGCTCAAGAGGGAAGAGGACACCTTAGAATTGAACGCACCCCCTTCTTGCAGCTCTCTCTACTCTGCACCCTATTCTTGTGCCTCTCTTTACTCAGCATTCCTTGCTTGCACCTCTCTCTACTCTGCACACCCTTCTTGCACCTCTCTTTAGTCTCCATCCCCTGCTCGCACCCCTGTACTCTGATCCCCCTTGTTATTATTATTATACAGGATTTCTATAGCGCTAACAGTTTACGCAGCACTTTACAACTTGAGGGTAGACAGTACAAATACAATACACGTTAATACAGTAGGAATCAGAGGGCCCTGCTCGTTAGAGTTTACAATCTAAGAGAGTTGGCTCTCTCTCTACTGTGCATCCCCTCCTTGCACCTCTTTTCTCTCTGTATCCCCTCCTTCACACACTCTATATAACTCTCTCTGTGTCTTCTAACTGAGCGTTCCTACACCTCTCTGTACCCCCTACCTTCACCTCTCTTAAAACCTCTCCATCTATCCTTACTTCCTTTCTTGCATGCTTTCCTTATACCCCTGTAGTATAAAAATACATACTTTATGCCCATAATACATTCATTTCTACCAAGAAAATTTAGCCTCACACGTCATATAATCAGAGATAATTATAAATTCGGTTGGTGGTAAGATTATCCCTTTTGAGGTGTAACTGCATACTTCCTACATCGGGGAAGCTGATGAGAGGAATCATGAACGATTTGTACATCATGCAATAAGACTGGGAGAGAGAAGTGAAAAGTGGGTGACTCCTGTGATTTTAGGCTCATTTCACACTTGTGCGACTTCTCCTGCAACTTGGGACTGCAAAGTCGCATGACAAGTCGTACCCCATGATATCCAATGAGTACCATTCATATTTGTGCAACTTCAAGTCGTACCGACATCAAAGTAGTTCCTGCATTACTTTGGTCCGACTTTGATGCGAGTTGTGGTCCATAGACCTAAAGTTTACACAGGCATTCCCTGAAATCGCGGCAAAATCGCCCATTAGAGACTGGTTTGGAATATGTTGTATGTGGGGTGGTTCTGCTAGCTATCCACCATGACTACCTTATTTTTTTGGTAGAGTATGCTGGGATATGTAATTTAACAAATAATATTATTTCAGATAATAGTGTATCACAATATATCTTTGTCAAGAGATGGATTACTGCTTAAAGTGGTTGTCAACTCATGACAACCACTTTAACCTACAGGTAAGCCTATAATAAGGCTTACCTGTAGGTGCCCTGCATATCTCCCAAACCTGCACGGTTCAGGAGATATGCAGTGTACTGTTGTTTGCGACATCATTTCGGCACATGCGCAGTGAAGAAACGGCCTCCGTGCCGTTTCTTTGCTGTGATCGTGCTGTGACTGGCGGCTTTCTTCACTGTGATGATGCCGTCATGCGACTCAGGACAGTCACAGAGCCAGAGTCGCAGCCCCGGAAGGAAGATGGACGCTGCCTGCACAGGGGACATCGCTGGATGTCGCAGGCTTCATTTGCAGGTAAGTGGCACATAGTATGCATAGTAGCCCATTATGTTTCTACTTTGCAGGGGAATACAGAGGAAGTAAACCCCATCAGGGTTTACTTCCTCTTTTAGGCTGGGTTCACACCTATGCGAATTGGATGCGGCTTAAACCGCATCCAATTCGCAGGACAATTGAAAACACATTGTTTTCAATGTGTCCGGTTCACATATGTGCGGTGCATTCGCACACGTTTTTTGTGCAATGCGGTGCGAATTCCCAGCCTGTTGAGTTCAATGGGAGCGCATCTAACCCGCAGATGTGCTCCGCATTGAACAGCGATTTTGCAGGGATCTTTCCCCTCCTCGCTGCACCCTCCTCCCTCCCCGAGCAGCCGATGCGCTGCGAGAACGGACATGAGCCGCCGAACGGCGGCTCTGCCCCTTCTCAGCAGCAGACAGGCTGGAATTCGCACCGCAATGGTGTGAATCCAGCCTTAAGCTGAACTCCAGTATACAACAATCTGTAATTTTATCATTTTCCCTGTTTACTGTGCAGCTTTATACCCTGATTTTAACATTTATCTGTTCTCTACCTTAAGGCTGAACACTGGGAAACTTTAAAATTATCCCTGGTAGTGAGCCTGCGCTGCAAAGATTAATTGCTCGTTTAGGCCTAGGGGACACAAAGTACATTTACTTACCCGATCCTCTGCTCCTGTGTGCTGCTAAACCAGTCCTCCTCCAAGCTCCAGTGGTCTAAGGTCCTGACATCATCAAGACCAATGCAAGGTCCATAGCCCTGCATTGGATGTGATGACTCCGAGGGACAGTCCACTGCCAGAGCGTGGGAGAGCATCATCTCTGGGCTTTAAAACTGGAGAAAAGAAAGAGGTTCTGTGGCCATCTTTGGCTTTTTAATCCTGGTCTGAGGGAGAGGTCCAGTGGAGCCAACACGTCACTGCAATAAAACCCATTGCAACGGTGAATGACATTTACAGTGCCTTGAAAAAGTGTTCATTCCCCTTGAAATTTTCCACATTTTGTCAACCAACAACATAAATGTGTTTTATTGGGATTTTATGTGATAGACCAACACAAAGTGGCACATAATTGTGAAGTGGAGGAAAAATGATAAATGGTTTTCAAGATTTTTTACAAATAAATATATGAAAAGTGTGGCGTGCATTTGTATTCAGTCCCCTTTACTTTGATACCCCTAACTAAAATCTAGTGGAACCAATTGCCTTCAGAAGTCACCTAATTAGTAAATAAGTGCGAAGAGGCTTTTCGACAGCTGAAGTGGAGTCTGGGGACTGTTCCAGTCTTGGCTTACGCAGATCCGACCAAGCCATATGGGCTTCACGTCAATGCCAGTCGGGAGGGCCTATGAGGAGTACTCAGGAACATGGTGAGCACTTACGGCCAGTTGCCTATGTGAGTCAGAGTTTAGCACCTGCTGAGAAGAACTACCCTACCCACAAACTCAAATTTCTTGCTCTCAAGTGGGCAGTGGTGGATAAGCTGAGAGATTACTTGTACGGGGCAAACTTTGTGGTCAAGCAGATAATAATCCTCTCACCTACTCTACACACCTCACTACCGCAAAGCTGGATGCCACCGGTCACAGGTGGTTGGCTGCTCTGTCTGCATTCACTTTCAGCCTGAAGTATCGCCTGGGGATCGGAAACAGGGATGCCAACGCCTTGTCAAGAAGGCCACATGATTCTAGAGACTCTTTGGAAGAGTGGACCCAGCTGCCACCTGAAGGTGTGCGAGCCCTTTGTCAGGGAGCCAAGCACCGAGCTGGAGGTGGAACGAGAGTAGAAGAAATTGGTGTCACAGCTGCTGGAGTCCCCAAGAGTTACTGCAACCTCACCCAGGTCTGAGAGGAGGGCCTTTCGAAGCTCTCCAAGAAAGATTTGAGGAAGGATCAGATGGAAGACCCTCTTTGTAGTTTGGCGTTGAAGGCTGTAGAGCAGTGGTTCTCAAATCCTGTCCTCAGGACCCACCAACAGGCCAGATTTGAAATATTACGTTGGGGAGATGCAGACTAGAATACTGCAATCACTGAGCAGCAAATGATATCACCTGTGATGTATTTCAGTTATCCTGCAAACCTGGCCTGTTAGTGGGTCCCGAGGACTGGAGTTGAGAACCACTGCTGTAGAGAGTCAGTGTCCTGATCTGCTCCTTACTGACACCCCAAAGCAAGCTTCTTTGCTTCACAGGGAGTGGGATCAGTTGCAATTGCGCAACGGAGTGGTCTACCGAAGGGGCCCCTTCGGTGATTCCAAAGATTGATGGCAATTGCTTCTACCTGAAAAACACATAGAGACTGTGTTAACTGCTCTACATGATAACCATGGCCATCTAAGGTCTGACAGAACTTTTAACCTGGTGATAGACTGGTTCTACTGGCCCTGTATGCGGGCCAAAGTTGAGAGCTACTGCCACTCATGCATCCGATGCATTCAGAGGAAGACTCTACCTCAGATAGCTGCCCCCATGGGCCACCTTCAAAGTCAAGGACCCATGGAGTTGGTGTGCATTGATTTTCTGTGCCTGGAGCCTGACTTGAGTGGACAGGGAAACATTCTAATTGTAACTGATCATTTCACTAGGTATGCCCAGGCCTTTTCTATCGGCAAGCATCCACTGTAGCTAAAACCCTAGTGGAATCGTTTTTCGTGCACTATGGCCTACCCCAACGCATCCACTCCGACCAAGGGAGAGACTTTGAGGGACGCCTCATCAAAAGACTACTAGATCTTCTTGGCATAAAGAAATTGCGAACCACTCCGTATCATCCCCAAGGGGATCCACAGCCAGAGAGATTCAATAGGACTCTCCTGGATATACTTGGTACTCTTACCTCAGAACAGAAGCAACACTGGAGTAAACACATAGCGGCCAATGTGCATGCATACAACAGCACATAGAATGATGTCACAGGCTACACTCCTTATCTGTTTATGTTCGGATGGGAGGCTTGGTTGCCCGTCGACCTGGCCTTTGGCACCTCATCGGACTGTACCTCAGCAACCTCTCATAGAGGATATGTGGACCGTCTGAGGAGAAGTTTAAAGACTGCCTACGAGAAGGCCCAAGCTGCCTCAGATGCCAGAGGACAGAGAAATAAGAAGAACTTTGATCTGAGGGTGAGAGTGCAAGACTTACAGCCAGGTGACAGAGTACTGTTGAGGAATCTGGGTGTCTCTGGGAAGCACAAGCTGGCTGACTGCTGGAGGTCACAGCCCTATGCGATTTGTAAACAACTGCCAGGGCTGCCAGTATATTAGATCTGACCAGAAGGAATTACAGGTCCGCTGAAGACTTGGCATCGCAATCAACTGTTGCCTTTGTTGGAAGCAGTCCGTATGTCACCACCACTGGATCCTCAGTCTACACCTGCAGCCCCACAAAGGTCTCGTCCAGGGACTAGATCTCAGTCAGCGCCTTTGGATGCAGAATATGAGGACAGCGAGGATGAGGAGATGGGAATAGATTGGCTGTGGCCATCCCAAATATTAGAACTTGTTAGTCTTACGCCCTCTCCCCTCAAAGTGACAAATACTGAGACCCTCAGGCCGGAGGCCCCGGAATTTGTATCCCGGAGGCAGCCTTCCGAAGATATGGAAGATTCCCTATCCCCCATGTTGGCAGCAGACACTGAGGATCCTCACCCCTTTACTGAGGAGGAGGAAGCTGAAGTAGGAGAAGAGAGGGAAAAGCAAAGTAGGCCTATCATATCTGAAGCCAAGGAGCAGAGAGAGAAAAGAGTTATTCGCCCACCAAAGAGACTGACATATGATAATTTGGGTGAAAGCTCTGAGGAGGCGATCTTCGCTTCTCAAAGGATTCTTGAAGAGCCTGCTTCTTCCACCACAGATTTGGTGGAAGACGACCCTAACTCACCCCCTGGCACATCTAGCTGGGCCTTTCCAATTAAGGTGGCATGTAGGCAGAACAATCTTCCCTTCTATGCCTATTGGTGGGAGGCTCCTCTGGCAGGGTTTCATGAAAATGCAACTTGTTTGGTTTCCTGTATGTACTAACCTGTTTTCTCTCCGCGTGTATACACAAAGCATGTACCGGGTCACAGACTGTTACTTCCTTTGGAGGACCAAAGGTTCTTTGGTGGGGGGAGTGTGTAGCGGGGGGTCTGCTTTGCTGCCCGCTATTTCTGAGGCTTTGCCAAGGGGCCACTGAAAGTATACAGACTCTTTTAGCAGGGAGCATATGTATATTTATGCCTGCGTGTCAGAGACAGAGTGCAGTGTTGTCATGTGGCCTCCCTCCCTCTAGTGGCCAAGGAAAGGAAGATTATATTGTAACATTTTATAACCATAGTCTTTATTCCAGCAGAAGCGGTGCATCTTGGGATTCGTAGTTCACTTCCAGGAAGTTTCCCTTGGACTGCCTTCAGGAGGGACTGCATTCCCCACAAGACTGTGCGGTGGAAAGGGACTTCTGGGGAAAAACTGTGCATCTTGGGGGACTATTTAAGCAGAGGCCGTGGCCTGCTTCTCTCTCTTGGAACAGTGTGGTCGACCAGCAAGGATCCTGTGTGTCCTTCCCAGGTGGGATGCAGCCTGAGGCCTACCTGCAGCGATCAAGCCAGCTAAATTTCTGCGGTGTCCCAGCCAGCTGTGGTGATACAGTATTCTAAAGGGGGACAAGTGGGACCACCAAACCGGCGTTCAAGTCTGTTTCAGAGCCAGCGACATCCATAGAGTGAGCATTGGTCATTCTGGAGGAGACTGCTGCAGAATAGTGGAAGCTGTCACCCCTCAGAGCAAAAAGGGCAAGAGGACATTATCATTTCTTCAGCACACCCTGAACAGCCAGACTGACTTCCATACCGATTGACTGGTGTGGTGAGCAAATAATACATCTGTGTCTGAGTATATTCTGTTGTTTTTCATACATCTTCCATAGAGACAGACTCAGCTCAATCAGAAGATTATACTAAGCTGTACACAGGTCCCTCATTTAGGCCCCTTTCACACTGGAGCGTTATTACAGCGGTAAAGCGCTAAAATTACCGCTGTAATAACGCTCTAAATATTATTTTTATGCATCTCTATGGATGCTTTCTCACTGAGGCGTTGCGCTAGCGCAGCGCTTCAGAAAATCATGCAAGCATGATTTTTCAGGAATGTGGGGAGCGGTGTATTCACCGCTCCTCCACCGCTCCTGCCATTAAATTCAATGGGCAGCGCTCCCGTAGCGGCTGTACACCGCTCCGGGAGCGCCGAGCGCCGGCACTTTTAACCCCTGTTTAACCCGTTGTGGGGGGGTTAAAAGTGCCCCGCACCCGCCTGCATAGCGGCGCCGTAGCGCCTCTATAACAGCGGTAAATCCCCGCTCAGACTAGCGGGGATTTACCGCTACCGCCCGCCAGCCCCAGTGTGAAAGGGGCCTAACAGATAATATATTGATTCCAAGGGTATCTGTGCCCATTTGCAGGAGACATGGACACTGCACAGACTGAGTGATATTGAATCCTGTGTACAGGTGTCATTGCTCTTTTGCTCTGCTGTTCAGTCACTACAGTTCACTTTGCTACCAGGACATCAAGTGCACCAACGCCAGGCTAGCCAGAGATCTTGGACATCTCAATTGTGAGGACGCTCACTGTCACTCTTTTGGTATAGTTTAGTGATCCCAGTGACTACTTTTTAAGGGGAACTCTCATTACGACTGCTACAGTAATAATTTGTATTGGTGGTCTATAGCTACACATTTTCGTGACTTGGGTCTGTGATCTCAGGATTCAAGGGAAACAGACTGGTGGTTACTGAGCCAGATTAATTCCCCTTTATGCCTGAGTGCATAGGTCATTTTAAGAGCCATTTAAGCTGACTGCCTGTATTCATTTGAAGTGCATATTTGAGTAAGGCAACCAGATTTTTAAAATGAAATCTGGGGACATATTTTATTTTTACTAGTAATGGCGGCAATCAGCGACTTATAGCAGAACTGCGATATTGGGGCGGGTAAATCAGACACTAAGTGACACTTTGTGGGAACCAGTGACACTAATAAAGTGATCAGTGCTAAAAATATACACTGTCACTGTACTAATGACACTGGCTGGGAAGGGGTTAACATCTAGGGCAATCAAAGAGTTAACTGTGTGCCTAACCAGTGTTTTCTCACTGTGTGGGAGGTTGCTTTTACTAAGGGAAGACACAGAGTCCTGTCCCGGCAGCCATCTTATGTGACACACTGTGGCAGTGCAATGCCAGCCAGAGCCATGATAGAGTGTCTGCTGCCTGTGAGTTTTGATACCATCCATTATGCCAGAGAGACAGACACAGTGCAATACAGTCTTCACAGACACCCCGAAACCGGTGTTAAAGCCTTGAAGGTACTGGCAGCCCCACCATCGGATCCACTTCCCCTCTGTGCCTGCTGCTGGACACTGTCAGCTGAGCTCAGCTGCCTTTCTCTGCCTCTCACCACCACTGCCCACCTCACAGCCTCTCTTCGGGCCCCGGTTACTACTGGGTGGAGAGCGGAACTGAGCAGAGGAAGATTACTCCCCTGGGGAAGGCAAGAAGATAGGCAGGCAGGCAGGCAAATGGCCGGGACTTGAGCCAAGGCAGAAGAACATGCGAGTGGGAATTACACCCCCCCCCCCGAAGCTAGTAGGAGCAGCAGAGCGGGGGGGGGGGGTGTAATTCAGATTTTTTTTTTTTTAATTCTGCACTGACTGTCTTTGAAATGGCTTGGGCCCCTGTTGAAATCCAATCAGGGGACAAAAACGGGGACAGATTTGGTCCGGGGGCAGTGTCCTCAATCCGGGGACTTTCCCCTGAAACCGGGGACATCTGGTCACCCTATATTTGAGTCCTTGTTTATACCTTTGTATATCACAGTTTACTATTTTTATGTCATTTGAATCTCAGTTTGTGGTTTGTTTGAATGTGGAAAGTCTACCAGTAAACAAACCTGTTTACTCCAATTGTGTCTGCTTTACTGTGCATTGCAAGTACACTATTTCTAGGTGTGCCAGAGGGGTTGGGACAGTTATTTGGGGTTGAGAGGCAGAGGCGTGGGACAAATATAAATCAAATTAGCAGCTCCTTCGGGGGTACCGCTACACCTATGGATACCAATACACATAGCTTTGCTGAAATGTGAATAGTAGAAGACCAGATCCTGTGTGTTACCTGTATTAGCAAAGCAGTGCTCCCCTTCCATACTCCTGTATTAAGAGGATTATTCAGTTATTCTCACTGAGAAACAACACTGCATTCCCACATACAGAGCAACACAAGAATATACAGTATATTGTGGGCAGCAGAGGGTTGCCTGAGTCATGGGATGCAGTGTTCACAAGGAAAGGTGGGCTGTTCCTCATTCAGATGAAACTGGCTCAATGGAAGTTGTGCACCATATAGGAAACAGTAGCTGTGATTGACACAGGACAGAAACAGGTGAGGATGGAGTTCCACTTTACAAATGACTACAATGTAATTTCTAGTTGGCGCTACTCTGGAAATAGAGCTCTTCAGTAAATGTTTGGCTACATCACCGTTTACAACTACAGATCCTGGTTTTCTTACCATGTGATATTAGAGGCCACGTGTGTTTCTAGGGCATCATAATTTAAGACCTGCCCAAAACTGAATGGATTTAGCACCACTACATTAAATATTTGAACTTTAATGTGGAGAAATCAGGCCTGGACTTGGTAATAGCATGCGTGGATGATCTGTTAACTGTCATCTGAGTTTTTTGGTTACTGTTTAATTTCACGCACCTTCCTGTGACACATTCCTCTTATAAAAACCTCTGGGTTTACTTATTTTATAGATGGTTAGAGCTGTCTGAGTTGAATGCACAAGGTGAGAAATACAACGTTTTACAGCTGTCACCGGAACCACAAGTGAGGGGACTTCTCCCAATGGGGATTCTTACCCTTCCTCAACATTTTATATATGGAAGAACCCTTACAAAAATTCACAGGGAACCCCTGCTAATAATTACTATATCTACAGTTTACTGTACGTTAGTGTAAAGGTCAGTGGGAAGAATCACCTGTAGCACAGACCCCACACTGGTCCCACTGTTGGTCCCAGGTTCTATTCACTCTTAAAGCGGAGTTCCACCTTTTCCGAATGTTTATTAAAAGTCAGCAGCTACAAAAAGTGTAGCTGCTGACTTTTAATAAACAGACACTTACCTGTCTCCCGGTCCAGCGATGGAGCCGCACGGAGCCTCGGATCTCTCCTGCTCCCGTCCGCAGCACTGGCATTACAGCTGTGGGCACGCGGCTTCACGGCCGGGCGTGCGCTGCGCATGCGCGAGTGGCGATTTTGCTTCGTGATTGGTCCCGAAGTCTTCTAGGGCCTGTCCTGTGTCCCAGAAGACTTCGGGAGGGAGGGGGAAGGAGACCTTCCACTTCCGATCGCCTAAGGCGACCAGAGCGGAAGTACCTGTAAAAATTGGGTATCTACACCCCCCTCCTCCCCAAAAGCTCAGTTTCAGCATCCGGAGCTGGGGAGGAGGCTTTAAAGCGGAAGTTCCACTTTTGGGTGGAACTCCGCTTTAAGTACACAGCAGCCAGGCACACAGTATTTCCTCAGTCTCACCACACAATAACCAAGCAGATAGTGTATTTTTTTTTGTTTTATTGTGTGAAGAACTGGGATAGATTAGGGTGAGCCTTGGGATACCCAAAACTAATGCAAACTTTGGCTGAGCTCACTAGTTACAGTTACAGTATCTCACAAAAGTTAGTACACCCATCACATTTTTGTAAATATTTTATTTTATCTCTTCATGTGACAGCACTGAAGAAATGACACTTTGCTACAATGTAAAGTAGTGAGTGTACAGCTTGTATAACAGTGTACATTTGCTGTACCCTAAAAATAACTCAACATACAGCGATTAATGTCTAAACCGCTGGCAACAAAAGTGAGTACACCCCTAAGTGAAAATGTCCAAATTGGGCCCAATTAGCCATTTTCCCACCCTGGTGTCACGTGACTCGTTAGTGTTACAAGGTCTCAGGTGTGAATAGGGAGCAGGTGTGCTAAATTTGTTGTTCTCGCTCTCTCATACTGGTCACTGGAAGTTCAACATGGTACCTCGTGGCATAGAACTCTCTGAGGATCTGAAAAAAAGTATTGTTGCTCTAAATAAAGATGGCATAGGCTATAAGAAGATAGCCACGGCCCTGAAACTGAGCTGCAGCACTGTGGCCAAGACCATACAGCGGTTTACCAGGACAGGTTCCACCCAGAACAGGCCTGGCCATGGTCGACCAAAGAAGCTGAGTGTGCGTGCTCAGTATCATATCCAGAGGTTGTCTTTGGGAAATAGACGTATGAGTGCTGCCAGCATTGCTGTATAAATTGAAAGGGTGGGGGGTTAGCCTGTCAGTGCTCAGACCATACGCCGCACACTGCATCAAATTGGTCAGCATGGCTATTGCCCCAGAAGGAAGACTCTTCTAAAGATGATGCACAACAAAGCCCACAAACAGTTTGCTAAAGATAAGCAGACTAAGGACATGAATTACTGGAACCATGTCCTGTGGTCTGATGAGACCAAGATAAACGTATTTGGTTCAGATGGTGTCAAGCGTGTGTGGCGGCAACCAGGTGAGGAGTACAAAGACAAGTGTGTCTTGCCTATAGTCAAACATGGTGGTGGAATTGCCATAGTTCTGGGGCTGTATGAGTGCTGCTGGCACTGGATAGCTACAGTTCATTGAGGGAACCATGAATGCCGAAATGTACTGTGACATACTGAAGCAGAGCATGATCCCCTCCCTTCGGAGACTGGGCTGCAGGGCAATATTCCAACATGATAACCCCAAACACACCTCCAAGACGACCACTGCCTTGCTAAAGAAGCTGAAGGTAAAGGTGATGGACTGGCCAAGCATGTCTCCAGACCTAAACCCTATTGAGCATCTGTGGGGCATCCTCAAACGGAAGGTGGAGGAGCGCAAGGTCTCTAATATCCACCAGTTCCGTGATGTCGTCATGGAGGAGGGGAAGAGGACTCCAGTGTCAACCCGTGAAGCTCTGGTGAACTCCATGCCCAAGAGGGTTAAGGCAGTGCTGGAAAATAGGGGTGGCCACACAAAATATTGACACTTTGGGCTCAATTTGGATATTTTCACTTAGGGGTGTACTCACTTTTGTTGCCAGCGGTTTGGACATTAATGGCTGTGTGTTGAGTTTTGAGGGGACTGCAAATTTACACTGTTATACAAGCTGTACGCTCACTACTTTACATTGTAGCAAAGTGTCATTTCTTCAGTCGTGTCACATGAAAAGATAGAATAAAATATTTACAAAAATGTGAGGGGTGTATTCAGTTTTGTGAGATACTGTAACTTCTTCAATAAGGAGAATGTGAACATACAGCTCAGGGGGTCCCAGACTAAAAACCATCCTGGCCAGTACATCTGGAACAGTCTTTTCACAAAAGAGCACAACTCATCAATAGTCACTCTCTAGGATCTCTCTCAGGCCTCTACACACTGTGTCCCTGTATACAAGGATGCCTCTTTTCCGGTATCAGCCAGACCCTGTACTGTGGGACAAATCCTCAGCAGATTTTGCTCCAAACTATTCCTACAGCTTTCGTAGTTGGTCCCCCAGCTGTCCCTGAGCTGGGACCCCACAGAACCTCTTGCAGACTCCACTGGATCACCTTAGAGGGCAGACAGCCCCTCCAGGCTGGATCACTCTCTGACAGGCAAATTACCCTGCTGTTCTAAGCCCCAGCTTATTTAAACACACCTCAGTCCCCTGCTGGTCACTCTCTCAACCATGGATTGGCTGAGGCTATATGAATAAACAGCCCAGGATCTGCCCCTCACAGTTCATTATGTTCCAAAACTTACTGGAATACAGAGGAAAGTAGGTGAGCCTGCAGCTGCAGAACCAAGAACAGCCTGTAACAATCAAATCCAGCTCCACTGATTACAGTGAAGCCTTACAGATACACTATATTACCAAAAGTATTGGGACACCTGCCTTTACACGCACATGAACTTTAATGGCATCCCAGTCTTAGTCCGTAGCATTCAATACTGAGTTGGCCCACCATGTGCTGCTATAACAGCTTCAACTCTTCTGGGAAGGCTGTCCACAAGGTTTAGGAGTGTCTATGGGAATGTTTGACCATTCTTCCAGAAGCTCATTTGTGAGGTCAGGCACTGATGTTGGATGAGAAGGCCTGGCTCGCAGTCTCCACTCTAATTCATCCCAAAGGTGTTCTATCGGGTTGAGGTTAGGACTCTGTGCACGTCAGTCAAGTTCCTCCACCCCAAATTCGCTCATCCATGTCTTTATGGACCTTGCTTTGTGCACAGGTCCAAATCATTTGTTGAAGGGGGGATTATGGTGTGGGGTTGGTTCAAGGGTTGGGCTTGGCCCCTTAGTTCCAGTGAAGGGAACTGTTAAAGCGTTAGCATGCCAAGATATTTTGGATAATTTCATGCTCCCAAATTTGTGGGAACAGTTTGCGGATAGCTGTTTCCTGTTCCAAATGGCTGCACATCAGTACACAAAGCAAGATCCATAAAGACAAGGATGAGCAAGTTTGGTGTGGAGGAACTTAACTGACCTGCACAAAATCCTGACCTCAACCTGATAGAACACCTGCGGGGTGAATTAAGAGCAGGGACTGCGAGCCAGGCCTTCTCGTCCAGATATAGTGTAGCTAAAAAGATGACTGGTGTCATTGGGAACTTATCTAAGAGGAAGAAATCACTCCTTGTTCTAGGAATCTCTAGCAATGGTTTCCTGCTCGGGAAAGGCTGGGGACACCTCTTCCAGTGACTTCCCTTCTCTTTGTCTAGATTTCCTCTGTGCCTCAAATGCATCCAAATTCTGGGGCTGAACTGAAGCAATGTAACCAAAAACATTTCCTCTACTGGCAAGAATTGGACTATATCATCCCACCTTCTGACTGACAGCTGTGCTTATAGTATCCCTTTCCATTGCTAAAGCAGATGTGAACTTGGCACCTGTTGGATTAATTAATGTGACTTTGGCAGTGGGGCTTTAGTTTGGATGTGAGGTGTGGATGTGAGGTCCCTCCAGGAACAAGGCCCATTGATGACTGTGTACTCATTGACCACTGATCCCCCCTCATTAGCATCTCACAAACTGTATACTAGTTCCATAGCAGTAACATGCTGATGCCAAGTAACTGAGGAAGTCCCATATCATGAGGGTGGCCTTTTTCTTACCTCCATACTGGGCATCCCTGGAGAGCGGGATTGGTGGTGTGAGGAGTGGCATAAGTGTCTGTTATATGTATCTGGATCCTTTAGAACTTGGTGAAAAGAAGGCAGGAGCATAGATCACAATACAGAAAAATCATAATACAGACTAAGATTAGCAAAGATCGGGAAGTAAGGTACATGAAAATCAGACAGGATCATGATCAGGAGAACAGGCTAAAGTCAGTTAGCAAAGCAGAGTCCAAAACGGGTCGTAGAAGAACTTGGGTACTGGGAGAAAACAGAAGACCTGAAAACAGATCACAGGTTGTTGTTACAGATTAGTCATTCAATATTGGGTATACAGGCACACATACGCATGCACCAAGCCCTATGTGAAGGGCCATGTACCAGAACATGTGCATGCAGGCAGTCGCCAGCTTCCCGACAACTGAAGCTGAATAGGTTCAAATGAAGCGCCCTTGGCTTGTGCCAAAGGATATGGTGGCTTGAATCGTAGACTTCTGAGATATGGTTTTGTAAACTGTGCACAGCAGAAGAGCAGGAGTATATATGGGTAAGGGCATGGGGGGAAGGAGGCCTGACAGGTGGGACCTGATCTAGATAACACCATGTTTGTTTAGATGCTGCTGTGGCTCAGCCTATAAATTTGGAGGTTTGTACTTTGTGTCACTTATATCTGCCTGAATGAGAAGACAAAAGAGGGTCATGGGTTTAAGAAGAT
>BLSH010474475.1:757467-769169 GCA_018402905.1 Glandirana rugosa | reverse complement strand
CCCCCCCCCCCCCCCCCCCCCGGTCGGTCAGGTTACCCACAGCCAACCGCTCCCTGGTGGGTTGATCGGGTCGGATCACCAGCACTTCCCTCTGGGTCGTCCCCTGCCCTGCATCTCCACTGGCATCCTCCACGCCCCCTCCCTCCTTGTCGTAGTCCAATACGATCGCTTGTCGTTTTGCCCAATCAGGAAACATGTCTCAGGACCCACTTCCTGATTGGCGGGGAGGAGATTCAGTGTGACAATATCATACGCTAATGTGGCACAAATGGGTGGGTTCGGAGCGCAGTGCCCACCCTTTTTTGAAGCCAATTAGAGCCTCTGGCACTAATCCCGTGATTAAAAAAAAAACAAAACACCCCCCCCTCCCCATTGGAATCCATGTGTCCGGTACCCCGAATGTAGATTAAGGGGCCGGACGCATGGATACCAATCTCATTCCGTCTGGTGGCTAGACAGTTACAAGCACAACTCCCAAAGCATGATGGGAAGACTGACAGTTACTCTCATTGGCAGAGGCACAGTTGAACTTGAGCTGGAGGCACACAGTTTGTCCACCCATGACTTAGATTGTTCCATTCAATGCCCATAACAGAGTCAGTGTGATTATAAAGTGGACCTGTGCTCCATTAAAAAACCTGCCTCAAGACTGAACACCACAAAGTAACTGCGATTACCTTTATCAGAAAGAAAAGCCTCTTATGTGCTCCTTTCTGATTTAGTTTCACTTTGTTACTGATGTTCCCTGGCTACATGACATTCGCCTGCTCAATGAACACCAGTGAAGTGTGTCCAGATTCTATCAACTTCTCTTTATGAGGGACCTTGGTGATCCTGCCAGAAATCCAGTGAACTTGTACATTCTTTTACTTTGCCTCTGTTGCACTGTTAGGCCCCATGCACACTGGACGTTTATTTATTTATTTACTTATTTCAGGTACTTATATAGCGCCGTCAATTTACGCAGCGCTTTACATATATATTGTACATTCACATCAGTCCCTACCCTCAAGGAGCTTACAATCTAAGGTCCCTAAGGTCCCTAACTCACATGCATACATACACATACTAGGGGCAATTTTAGACAGGATCTAATCAACCTACCAGCATGTCTTTGGCGTGTGGGAGGAAACCGGAGTACCCAGAGTAAACCCTTGCAGGCACAGGGAGAACATGCAAACTCCAGGCAGGTAGTGTCGTGGTCGGGATTTGAACCTGCGACCCTTTTGCTGCTAGCCGAAAGTTGCAAGGGGCACTGGTGTTTATCTGGGGGCGGAGGGCACAAGTGCCCTATCCACCTCTGCTTCCAGCAACCTGTCAAATATGAGAAAGTGACAGTTGCTGTAGCTGGATGGGGCATCTAGTGGTACAAATGTATGTGCCCAGGGATGAATGCCCGGAAAACACAGACTTCTTGTGTTCAGGCATTTGTTCCTGGGCGCATATTGCCCTAAACCTTCGTACCACTAGGTGCAACCTACAGTACCGTCCAGCACTGATACCACCCCAGTTCTCTCTGTAGACTACAAAACACAATGTAATGGAGAAGAGGAGAGGGAGAGGTGTTCTGTAGTCTGGTCCCAGGGTGACAACAATGCTCTTCCCTAGATACAGTTCAGTGACAACTGTGCAAGAATGAAGGGAAGGCTGGAGTTCAAGTGTACTATTATATATTCTGAATCACTTTCTTCTTCCTCTCCAGTCTTCATGTCGTGTGAGCAGGAACACCCTGAATGGATATTTCCTAGCAGGACGCAATATGGCTTGGTGGCCTGTAAGTATATCATCTGTATGTGTGCCTTGCAAGGGCTTGTCATATCATTAAACGTATATGTTAGTAAATTGTGACGTTTTTAAGTTTGTTCCTGCTATTGTAAGCATAACCTGTTATCATAGCAACACTGGGAGTTAGGTTGCTGGAGTTAGGTTTGATGGGGAAACTGAGCATCTTCTTAACCACTTGACCTGGCCTTTTTCTGACACTTTTGTTTACATGTAAATATCAGCATATTTTTGTTAGAAAAATAGTTAGAACCCCCAAACATTATACATTTTTTTTTAAAGCAGAGGCCCTAGAGAATAAAATGGTGGGTTTTGCATTTTTTAATGTACATACCCTTATTTTTTTGTAAAATATAAAAGATGATGTTACGCCGAGTAAATAGATACCAAACATGCCATGCTTTAAAATTGCACACCCCAGTGCAATGGCGACAAACTACGTATATTTTACTATCCATAGGCGACGCTTTAAAACCCTTTACAGGCTACCACTTTAGATTTACACAGGAGGTCTGGTGCTAGAATCACTGCCCATGATCTGATCTATGGTGATACCTCACATGTGTAGGACGATCCTTGTTTGCATGCATGTGAGGCTGATGCGTGCGTTTGCCTCTGCGTGTGCGCACAGGGGGATGGGGGCACTTTAAAAAAAAAAAAACATTTTTTATTAATTATGTATTTATTTTTACTGTCACTTTCAATTTTTTCAGTTTTATTGCTGTTACAAGGAATGTAAACATCCCTTGTGACAGCAATAGGCAGTGACAGGCACTGTTTATGGAGATATCTGGGGTCTATAAGACCCGAAATCCCTCCTCTGCCCTTAAAAGCATTCGATCACACCAAGATCGGCGTGTTCGAATGCTTTTTTAAAATTGCGCCGCTGACATCCTGGTAAACCGTAAGTGATGTCAGGCCATCGCTTCCGGGTTACCATAGCCGAAAGCCGAACAAAGCTGATCCAATTTTTGTTCGACTCTCTGATCAGCAAACGGAAGTGCCACCTGGTTGATTGGGACTCCCGGTGGGACGGGAGATCCCCAATAAAGCCGTGAAAAGCGGCGTCCCCTCCCACTGCTTGTAAGAGCAATCCAGTGGCTAGTTAGCCACTAGGATTGCTTTTACAAGAGAGCTGACCATCGGCTTTAAAAAACGGTACGACCAGATATCCACTGTTGGGGAGATTCACCCTCTATTTGCATTGGTGACCATTGTCACTGGGAAATAAAGTGAGGGTAAATCCAAAATGTTACAGTTGTCCTCAGAACAAGAGGTAAGGAAAAATCTTCCAATGGGAACTTCTGCTCCGGGGACATCTGTCTAAGAGGGGAATTCCTCGAACTTTTTGAGATTTCTTCTAGCTTCTCGCCTGTTGCGAACATGAAGTGAAGGGAAATTTCCCATATAATACAGAGAACAGCAAAAAATAAACTCAGGAAGCAAAAGAATGGTGTGGGATGCTTGATCCTATAAAGCAGTAGATGTTCTCAATCAAAGAATAGAGGGAATGATTCTCCTTAAGGCAATCGTCCAGGTAGTGGTGGATGATGGTCAGCTCTTTGGTAGAGTAGGGACTGGGAGTGTCAAAAATAGAACATAGAATGCAGTTTAATTTTTATTCAGACTCTCATGATATAACAAAATCCAACGCATTTCAGGGGTTCAAAAGGTCCACCTTTATCAGGTCTTGAAACTGTTGAACAAAGTATGTACTGGACTGAAAAATTAGAGGAATCCTCAGGGGTATGATGACTCCAAATGCCGATTAAACAAGGACCCCTCCAACTTTATCCCTTGGCTGATATGAATATGCATGATTATGCCCAGATCTTCTACAATTGTTCCTTGGTCTGATCTTCTGGGCACCTCTTTTCTTTATCGGCACCTTTACTCAATCCATCTTGTTCAGGGCTGCTGAGCCTTTAAAAGTGGATCACATAAAACCTTAGATAGCTGTAACAAATCGCAGTGAAGAAAGGGTTAAACATCTAGCTTCGGGGATTACAGCTGTAAGGATTCACTGGGATTTGAAACATGGATTAGTCTGAGCTTTTTGGCTTTTGAACTTATTCAGCTTCTTACCCGAGCTCCTGTTCCTGAGAGATGCAATCAGACATGAAAATGGGCCTCCGAAACCACCCCACCAGTCTGATTTCTGCTCTCAGGTCACGGATTATCCAATCAAATCGCAGAGGTCAATATTTCATAATTAAGAAAGTTTGGTGGTTCTCACAGCCCAGCTGGCTGAGGTGACCTATAGAATGACTACAAGTCTCAGCATGTCCTGGCAGTTGCAGAAGTGCTCACCTACCCCATGCTCTCCTTTCTACATATTATCTTTTTTTGGATAATTTTTTTTTTAAATTAAATGTTAAAATAACCTGTGCAAAAATGTATTGTATTTTCTGGTGTATAAGGCGACTGGACGTGTAAGACGACCCCCTAATTTTCCAGTTAAATCATAGGGTTTGCCCTATACTCGCCGTATAAGACTACCCCCCCTTCCGAGGCAAAACCATTTAATAACATCAGCCCACTGGATGTACCCTAATACAGTACTGTAGCTTCGGCTACATACAGAACTTCCCTATTATTAATCTTTTAGCCCGCTGGATGTGTAATACAGCACCGGTACTGTAGCTACGGCTACATACAGAACGTCCATATTAAATGTTTTAGCCCGCTGGATGTGTAATACAGTATCGGTACTTTAGCTTCGGCTACATACAAAACGTCCATATTAAATGTTTTAGCCCGCTGGATGTGTAATACTGTAGCTTCGGTTACTTACAGAATGTTCCTGTGCTGTAATTCTGTATGTACCGCGCTGAGCCAATCACGACAAGTGGTGTATTCTTTTAATGCATACAAAGCCTGCTCGGATTGCCTGAGTCAGAGAGGCGGGCTATTACAAACTTTGCCAATCCGAGCAGGCTTTGTATGCATTAATAGAATACACTGCTTGCTGTGATTGGCTCAGCGCGGTACATACAGTATTACAGCAGAGGAACGTTCTGTAAGTAGCCGAAGCTACAGTATTACACATTCAGCAGGCTAAATCATTTAACATGGACGTTCTGTAAGTAGCCGAAGCTACAGTATCCGGTGTATAAGACGACCCCCGATTTTTGGGGGATGTTTTTTAGTATAAAAAGTCGTTTTATACGCCAGAAAATGTATGTACAAAGACAAAAAAGAAGGGCTTTTTAAAGCGTACCACCATCCTGAAAAATTTATGCACAAAAGGATGTGGGGGTACCCCACGTAAATGGACGTTTTAGGGCACACCACGAGATAACCACTCAATTTATATAAAATAAATTCCTTTATTACAGCATTAGATTAAAAAGCATGATGCTTACAAAGTTTAAAAGAATATTCATATAGAACATACATGTGGACATACAGGGTCATATACGGATCCTGGACATGGGCTTCAAATGTCGTATTCCTCTTGTCAAGCCGCTCCTGAACAAACAATGTCAGAACCTGGGCTAAAGAAAAACAGACCTGGTCTGTAACTCAGTGGTCCAAAGTCCTCTTTTCTTATGAGAGCAAATTTTGCATCTCATTTGGAAACCAAGGACCCAGAGTATGGAGGAAGAATGGAGAGGCACACAATGCAAGATGCTCAAAGTCCAGTGTGAAGTTTCCACAGTCTGTTGATTTGGGGAGCCATGTCATCTGCTGGTGTTGGTCCACTGTGCTTCATTAAGTCCAGGGTCAACGCAGCCATCTACCAGGAGATTTTAGAGCACTTCATGCTTCCTTCCGCAGACGAGCTCTATGGGGATGCTGACTTCATTTTCCAGCAGGACTTGGCACTGCCCACACTGCCAAAAGCACCAAAACCTGGTTCAATGACCGTGGGATTACTGTGCTTGATTGGCCAGCAAACTCGCCTGACCTGAACCCCATTAGAGAATCTATGGGGCATTGCCAAGAGAAAGATGAGAGACATGAGACCCAACAATGCAGAAGTGCTGAAGGCCGCTATTGAAGCATCCTGGTCTTCCATAACACTTCAGCAGTGCCACAGGCTGATAGCTTCCATGCCACGCCGCATCGAGGCAGTAATTGCTGCAAAAGGGGCCCAAACCAAGTACTGAGTACATATGCATGCTTATACTTTTCAGAGGTCTGATATTGTTCTATGTACAATCCTTGTTTTATTGATTGCATGTAATATTCTAATTTTCTGAGATTGTGGATTTGGGGTTTTCATGAGCTGTAAGCACTATTATGAGAAATCGCGGCTTGAACTATCTTGCTTGGCATGTAATGAGTCTATCTCATATATTAGTTTCACCTTTTAAGTTGCATTACTGAAATAAATTAACTTTTGCACGATATTTTAATTTTTCGAGTATCACCTGTACATACTATAGAGGAATATGCTTAGTTCATATTTCATGCCTGAGGTTTACAGCCACTTTAAGCTTAGCACAAATGAACTACAGTGGAACCTCGGATTGCGAGTAACGAGGTTAACAAGCGTTTCGCAATACAAGCAGTTTTTTCTTTTAAATTCTGACTCGGTTTGCGAGTGGTGTCTTGCATAACGAGCAGAATTTAGCCTTTTTGAATGCAATACTGCATGTGGCCAGAGAAGAGGTGACGCTGGGGCATTCAGAGGCATTCCTCGGAAATAGCTAAAGTGTAAACACTTTCCGAGCATTATCGAGTGAATCCGAAGTCTTAGGAGCTCACCAGCGCCACCTCTTTTCTGGCCACATATAGTATTGCATAGACAAGCAGCCACTGTGGAACGAATTAACTGAGTTTACATTGTTTCCTATGGGGAAACTTGCTTTGATATACGAGTGCTTTGGTTTATAAGCATTCTCCTGGAACTGATTATGCTCGTAATCCAAGGTTCCACTGTATGTATGTTTGTAGGTTCCCTGGTGTGAATATCCCCTTTAACAGTAATTTCAGAAGTGATGAAGGTGAAAGAAATCCTGATTCCGAGAACACAGCAGTTTATACCGAAATAATATGAGATTGGAATGAGGAAGGCTTATACCTGTCTTTCTGTCTTTTTTGCACCATGTCAGATTGGCGCCTCCCTCTTTGCCAGCAGCGAGGGTTCCGGGCTCTTTATCGGACTGGCGGGTACTGGAGCAGCAGGCGGCATCGCGGTGGCTGGATTTGAATGGAATGTAAGAGAACGGAGGGAGAAGTATCATGTTGGGATGGCGCTCACCCTGGAAAATATGCCAGTCTTCTTATCTCTATTCTAATCGTAACAATGGCACTCAATATTGTTGTTACTGGCCAGGCTGATAACATGCCTGGTAACATGCAAGCCAAGATGGCACGGAGCTGCTTGTGAATATTGGATGAGTGCACAGCAAAAAAAAAAAGTTGGGTGTTTCCTCCCTGGTAGCAGGCAGGGGTCTCAGTCTTGGCCCTTCTGTAGAACAAATTCAGGATAACAGCTGTAAACTATAGAGTGTTTTTTTGAGTTTCGCACATCCAAAGAAGTGCGAAACGCGCCAAGGCACTTTGTAGTTGAGTGCTGTTTCCTGCAGATGCCTTTACCAACTTGAGTCCTCAGTGCTGTTTTAAAATGGTGCCCGGTCTCTTTGTCTCCTAGGGGCCTCCCCAGCACTAGTGTTGGAACCCCTGGCTGTCAATGACTCCAGCACTAAATCCAGGAGCTGAAATGATCAGCTCTTGGGCTTCCGATGTTTCTACATAAAGATCCATACAAGAATATATAGAACACAGCAGCAGTAGTGTAAGGTTCCTTTCTCACCAGCATCATTCTTAACCACCTTTGATGGATTGCTTTTCAGAGGACAGCAAAAGGGGGTTTGTAGGTGTTCAGGAGGAGAAACTGCCACCCTGTGATGCCTGATTTTATTGACTTTTTGTTCTACTGCTGAACAGTAATTTTGCATTTCAGGACTGCAGCACAATTGTTAGACAAGTGTTTGCCTCACAGTTGCAGCACTGTTGCAGCGCAGTCCCATTTACAGTTACATGGGAGAGCTTGACAGGTGCTGCCCAAGGCCATAGATAAGGGGGTACCACCAGTCCTCCTGTAAAGGGCCCGGGCCAGCAGGGGGGCCCAGGCGATAGGGTGAATCAGATTTGGACAAAAAGGGTGATTGGTGCGGCGGGGGCAATTACTGATACCAATCCTCTGTATGCCTCTCTCTACAGCAGCTGAAAGCTGGCTTCTTCACCTTTCCCTCCCATTGGCTTTCAGCTGCTGCAGAGTGAGCCATACAAAGGATTGGTTCCAGTAGCTGCCCCCCTCCACCCCCCCCACGCCACACTGGTCACCATACGTTCCCCCCTGCTGCCTCCTGTGTGCCCCCCCCACCCGCACAGTGCTGATGGCTTCCATCCTCTCCTTCCTGCTGGTAGCTGCAAGCACACAATAGGATTCTTCAAGTATGAGAGTGGGGGAAGGGTCCAGTAAATATGTCATATTTACCAGCCCCTTCCTTTCCTGAATGAACAGAATGAGTGATCGGTAATGATCACTCACTGTGTTCATTCATAACTGAAGCATTGGCTCTATGAGGCCCTGTGTCAGTTTTTTCTGTATGGGGCCTTGTATCAGGTTATCAAATAACAGAGCGGCAATGTGTAATCACCAGAGCGGCACCATGTCTGCTTGTAAGTGTGTGGTCGGCGGGTTAAAAAAACATAGATCAACCACCTCTTTTTACTGCAACCTGACCACCCCATGTGAACAAAGCCTTAAAAATATAAAACCTTGGTCCATTGTTTGAGTGTTATTAGTGATTGTAAACCTCCATGTGGAACTTGTACCTATAGGTACTCTAAATATCTCATAAACGTGCGCCGTTTAGGAGACATTTACTGTGTTGTGTGCTGATGATGTCATCGGCGCATGCGCTGTGAAGAAACGGACCTCCGAGCCGTTTCTTCCCGAGCGAGGGCCGTGACTGGCGGCTCCCGCGCACATGCATGGGAGTGACGTCATGCAGCTCTGGCCAGTCACAGAGCCAGAGTCCGAGGCCCCGGAAGGAAGAGGGGCAAAGATGAATGCGACCTCCAGTGGGGACAGCACAGGCTTTGTTTGCAGGTAAGTACCACATAATGGCTTGTATGCGATGCATACTAGCCCATTGTGCTTTTACTTTGCAGGGAACAAAAGAGGAAGTAAAACCCGCCCCTGCCCATTGGAATGCATGTGCAGCACTTCCGAAGAGCCCCTTCTTAACCCTTTCTTGGGGGTTAAAAATGCCCTGCTGGTGGCCCGAAAAGAGCCGCTTAAACAGTGGTAAAGTGCTGCTAAAACAAGCGGCGCTTTACCACTAACAGACCCACTGCCCCAGTGTGAAAGGTACAAAATCAACAGAGGATCAAATACTTTTTTCTCTCACTGTAACTCCACCATCACAGGAGTGAGCTTTTCCCTGATTCAGACTCTCTTCCATGCTCTTTCTTTCCCATGATGCAGTAGCACTGATCTCAACATTTGAGAGCTCACCCCTGTGATGGAAGAGTTACTGTAAGTAGAAATGAGTAGGCTACTTAGGTGTATTCCAATGGCTCATTCACATGGGTGGCCGGGGTTTTACTGCCCGCTGACTGCCCACTTAAACACAGCATGGCAGCCCAGAGCTATGCCCATGCCATAGGCTCCACAAAAGTTAAACAGCATGTTGCATGTGGCAGGTGGTACCACCTCCAAACACGACCCATTCAAGTGAATGGGGCCACTCCGCAACCTTGCACCACAGATCCATTTTAAGAACGTCGGCAAACACTGCCACATGGACCCTAACTGACTGGAGCTAAGGAATCAGGACTGTTACCCATAGCAACCAGAGGTTTTATTCTCCTGCTTTGGAAAAAAAAGAAACATAAATGATTGTTATGGGCAACAGGCTATACTTGTTATGTTACTATAGTGAGAATGAGCTTTATTTACACTGTTGTGTTGCAGTAACGCAAGCGTCATAAGCAGCACACATTTATACTCATTACATGGGTCAGCACATTTCAATGACACCCCAAAGCACTAATGGAAAGCGCATGCATTGCAGCACACCAGAATGCACGGTAACGCTCCGCCATACGTTGCGGCACGCTGTGTTGCAAAAAATGGCGAATGTCCAATTCTTTTGCTGTGTTCATTTGAATGGTCTGTCTTAATGCAAAACCTGTAAACCACATGCACTGATGCGATGTACCAGGGCTCCAAGGTGTGAATCGGCCCCAAAAGGATGCTCAGAAAATGTAAACAGTTTTCATATTTGTACGGCCATTTAGGCAAATGAAGGGAAGCATTTGATTGGCTGATCTAGATGACAGAACAGTTCCTCCTTCAGGCCGATGTTTCCTTTGTAGATCGTCTCTAATGATGGGAAATTCTGTCTTTTCAGGCCACATATATTTTACTGGCGTTGGCGTGGATTTTTGTGCCGGTGTATATCTCCTCTGGGGTAAGTACTCAAACATAGGTGGTAGTGGAGAAGAGCCGCGATTTATATCAGGTATCTGTTTCTGGAGGAGTTTACCTCCGTTCTTGTAATTGTGACACCAGGGCAAGAAATGTGGGGGTACCTTGGTGTCACTTCCTGTCTGTTTTAACAGGAAATTATGGAAAATCTCTCTATTAACGCTTGTTTAGACTTGCGGTGGTGCAAAAGCTGACGCATTTTTACCCCTCCCAAGGTAGCCAGATGGGGGTGTACCCATGCCGTGGCTGGTATGATTTGCTTCATGGCCATGGCAAAAATAAGTACTGCCACCAAACATGATGCCTTGAAGCAGACAAGGATGCAGGCAAGGTTGTGGCTTGGTGGTGGTTATTTCTGTTCCTTAAGACCATGGTTAGACATGTAACTATTATGGTTGCACCTCTGAAAAGTGATCTGTGGTGGCTCGCCATTTAGGCCTCATTTACACTTGCAGATAGAGGGGATAGTGAAAAAATTAGACTGAGCTACGTTTTACCACCCCCAACCACATAATGCAGCAGTTTGGGTTATATAATGTTTACCACCCCCAACCACTTCCCCTTAAGCTGCAAGGGCAGCAGGAAGAGGGGTACACATGCCGCAGCCGCAATTCTCTGCATCGTGGCAAAGCAAAAATGATCTCGCCACTGCAAACCCGTTCATCTGAATTGGGCCATGAAGCACAGGGTTGTGCTGCAGTGGTTGAGGTTTTTAAGGGTTAAAGCAGGTGGTAAAAAGACGACATATCGCCTTATTACCGCATGTCAAAGGACTCTGTAAACTGATCACTTTTCAGAGGTGCAATAATAACAGCTGCACGTTTTATAGTAAACCGGTCATGAGAGGAATACAAGGGCTGCTATTATTGAGCTCCTACTGAAAATGTTAACTGATTTACTGTATGCTAAAGCTACCTCTGGCTTCAGACCTTACAAAAGTCATTAGGTCACAAGGTTATGTCCATGACAGCTTCAACCAATCAGATGGTTGCTCACTTTTCTAATGCATTATTAAAGAAAATGTAAAAAGAAATTCTTGCTTGCTCTGAGCAAGAATAATTATGTCCTAATAAAGTATATACTGTACCTTGTATAATAATCCAGTTTCTGGCAACAGATTGCTATTAATTAGTGGTAGGACACTGTCACCTAGTGGCAGATCTATGGAAAAGCAATTCATGGGGCCTATACTGTATATAAAGGTTCAAGTTGGTTAGTTGTCTGGTTTTTTTCCCCCTATTTCATAATATTTTACTTATTTACAATATTATACTTGAGGATCAAATTAGCCATTATTATTAATAAGCAAACTTTAATTTTCTGCCATTCACGGAAACTATTTAAATGGGATGTTTATCTTACAAATTAAACATTTATTATAGGGTGCACCGTAACACAGGATCCACAGAGCATTATTATTGTCTAAAGAGAGAGTAGAGGAGATGCATTTTGGCGTCAGGCTTTCGGT
>BLSH010474475.1:747148-757457 GCA_018402905.1 Glandirana rugosa | reverse complement strand
TGCCCCCCCCCCCCCTAACATCACAGCTCCCTGCAGCTATTCCCCATATACTTCACATTATAGATCTGCCCCTTCTTTACTCGGGCACACAGAGCAGGAGGCACAACAGCACTAGATAGAGGGCTGGAGCTGCCAGAGCCAATTTTTCATATTAACAAGTTGGTGATTGGTTGCTAGGACCACCCAGTATCCTAGCAGCCAATCACCTGCTGGTTAATCTGGAAAGTTAACATGAGCAGCTCCCCCCTCCATCTAGTGCTGCTGTGCCTCCTGCTCTGTGCACAGAACTGTTCTTCCTCCTGCTCTCTGCTCTGCTGTGATAGTGACAGCTGTAGAGACAGGGAGGAAAAATCGGCTCCGAAATGGCGTGACTGCAGCGGTCTGGATGGAACTGTGACTCATGACACCTAGTATATAGCTTGAGCTACTGAGCTTTTCAGATATCAAACTTTTTTTTTCCATTAGAAGAGTTAAGAATAGACAGGTTAACATGCGAAAATGTCCCTAGAGCTACACTTGCTATATGCGAATCCAAACATTAATATGCCAAACATTTTATATATATATATATATATATATATATATATATATAGCACAGTTTACTTAATCTGGCAGATTAAAGAATGTAAAATATAGCAGTGTACACAGTGTAATGTAATGTATATAGCAAATTGTAGCTAGTGCAGTATTTTGGGGATGTTATGTATTGGGTACACGGTGCAGCATTCTGGGTTATATAATGTTTAGCACAGGGTGCACAGTGCAGCAGTCTGGGTTATATAATGTTTAGCACACGGTGCTCAGTGCAGCATTCTGGGTTATATAATGTTTAGCACAGGGTGCACAGTGCAGCATTCTGGGTCATATAATGTTTAGCACAGGGTGCACAGTGCAGCAGTTTGTGTTATATAATGTTTAGCACAGGGTACATAGTGCAGCAGTCTGGGTTATATAATGTTTAGCACAGGGTACATAGTGCAGCATTCTGGGTTATATAATGTTTAGCACAGGGTACATAGTGCAGCAGTCTGGGTTATATAATGTTTAGCACAGGGTACATAGTGCAGCATTCTGGGTTATATAATGTTTAGCACAGTGTACGTAGTGCAGCATTCTGGGTTATATAATGTTTAGCACAGGGTACGTAGTGCAGCAGTCTGGGTTATATAATGTTTAGCAGAGGGTACATAGTGCAGCATTCTGGGTTATATAATGTTTAGCACAGGGTACATAGTGCAGCAGTCTGGGTTATATAATGTATAGCACAGGCTACATAGTGCAGCAGTCTGGGTTATATAATGTTTAGCACAGGGTACGTAGTGCAGCAGTCTGGGTTATATAATGTATAGCACAGAGTACATAGAGCAGCATTCTGGGTTATATAATGTTTAGCACAGGGTACGTAGTGCAGCAGTCTGGGTTATATAATGTATAGCACAGAGTACATAGAGCAGCATTCTGGGTTATATAATGTTTAGCACAGGGTACGTAGTGCAGCAGTCTGGGTTATATAATGTTTAGCACAGGGTACGTAGTGCAGCAGTCTGGGTTATATAACGTATAGCACAGGGTACACAGTGCAGCATTCTGGGTCATATAATGTTTAGCACAGGGTACGTAGTGCAGCAGTCTGAGTTATATAATGTTTAGCACAGGGTACATAGTGCAGCATTCTGGGTTATATAATGTTTAGCACAGGCTACGTAGTGCAGCAGTCTGGGTTATATAATGTTTAGCACAGGGTACATAGTGCAGCATTCTGGGTTATATAATGTTTAGCAAAGGGTACGTGGTGCAGCAGTCTGGGTTATATAATGTATAGCACAGGGTACGTAGTGCAGCAGGCTGGGTTATATAATGTATAGCACCGGGTACATAGTGCAGCATTCTGGGTTATATAATGTTTAGCACAGGGTACGTAGTGCAGCAGTCGGGGTTATATAATGTATAGCACAGGGTACGTAGTGCAGCAGTCTGGGTTATATAATGTATAGCACAGGGTACATAGTGCAGCAGTCTGGGTTATATAATGTATAGCACAGGGTACATAGTGCAGCAGTCTGGGTTATATAATGTATAGCACAGGGTACAAAGTGCAGCAGTCTGGGTTATATAATGTTTAGCAAAGGGTACATAGTGCAGCATTCTGGGTTATATAATGTTTAGCACAGGGTACATAGTGCAGCAGTCTAGGTTATATAATGTATAGCACAGGGTACACAGTGCAGCATTCTGGGTCATATAATGTTTAGCACAGGGTACATAGTGCAGCAGTCTGGGTTATATAATGTTTAGCACAGGGTACATAGTGCAGCATTCTGGGTTATATAATGTTTAGCACAGGGTACATAGTGCAGCAGTCTAGGTTATATAATGTTTAGCACAGGGTACACAGTGCAGCAGTCTGGGTTATATAATGTTTAGCACAGGGTACTTCGTGCAGCAGTATGGGTTATATAATGTATAGCACAGGGTACTTCGTGCAGCAGTCGGTTATATAATGTTTAGCACAGGGTACTTCGTGAAGCAGTCTGGGTTATATAATGTATAGCACAGGGTACTTCGTGCAGCAGTCGGTTATATAATGTTTAGCACAGGGTATGTAATGCAGCAGTCTGGGTTATATAATGTTTAGCACAGGGTGCACAGTGCAGCAGTCTGAAATATACAATGTATAGCACAGAGTACAGAGTTCAGCATTTGTGGAATGTAATGTAAAGCATAGTGTAAACTATGCAGTAGACTGGACAATGTAATGTATAGCACAGTGGTATAATTTGTGGTACATGATGTGTTGTACATTGACAGCAGTAAATGGAGAAATGTGCTGGTATAGTCGCCACTTTATAAACACATAGGATATCAGAGATTTATGTCACTGATTTAGTTTGCAGTGATTTATGAATAAATTAAATTTTCCTCTTTTCCTGTGTATGTGGAAACGATCGGTTTATTGTGAAGAATACTGCCAGTATGAAGATATTCTATATATTTGTTGGGATGAGCAGCTGGTGACATTATCCTTTCCTTTCCGCAGATTGTTACCATGCCGGAGTATTTACAAAGGAGGTTTGGTGGAGAGAGGATACAGATGTATCTGTCTGCACTGTCTCTGTTGCTGTCCGTCTTCACCAAAATTTCAGTAAGTGCCACGCCCCCTGCCAACAGTAAATCATTTAAAGGGATTGTCCATGTGTAAAGAACATTTATCATGTAACTCTTCAGAAGAGACGTTCTGGAGCAGCACTGAGTGAATTAAAGGCTCATGAGCAATGTTTTTAAAATGTCAACACTTTGTTGCAGGTGGTTGTAGCCTCTGTCACTATTTCCTGTTACCTCCTGTGACAAGGAAGTGATGGGAAATCTTTCTAATGGGGACATCAAAAAAGTATTTTTTAATAGGGTGCAGAAAGGTTAGATCCCCTGTGAGGTTTTTCTTTAGCAGTCAGCGCCTTCCTGTCCTGGGGAATGCTGTTCTCTGCACTTGGTGGAGCCACAGGAGGCCAAAATCCTAATAGAAGTTCCATCTCTTCCTTACTCTACTATGATGTCATGTGTTTTGCTATGTACAAACGCACACATGTTAGAAAGATGTATGGAGGGGCCATTAAGAATTAATGCCACTGTTGCACATCTGCAAAAGGGCTGGGCTTTTTTTTGTGCATTGCAGGAAAGTGCATGATTTTGCATGGATTCCCACAACATACAAGTGTGAACTTAGCCTAATAGCTTAGTTATTATTACATCATTAAATATATACTATATTGCCAAAAGTATTGGGACACCTGCCTTTACACGCATATGAACTTTAATGGCATCCCAGTCTTAGTCGGTAGGGTTTAATATTGAGTTGGCCCACCCTTTGCAGCTATAACAGCTTCAACTCTTCTGGGAAGGCTGTCCACAAGGTTTAGGAGTGTCTATGGGAATGTTTAACCATTCTTCCAGAAGCGCATTTGTGAGGTCAGGCACTGATGTTGGATGAGAAGGCCTGGCTCACAGTCTCCGTTCTAATTCATCCCAAAGGTGTTCTATCGGGTTGAGGTCAGGACTCTGTGCAGGCCAGTCAAGTTCCTCCACCCCAAAGTCGCTCATTCATGTCTTTATAAACCTTGCATTGTGTTCTGGTCCAAATCATTTGGTGGAGGGGGGGTTGGTATGGGGTTGTTTTTCAGGGCTTGGGCTTGGTCCCTTAGGTCCAGTGAAGGGAACTCTTAAGGCGTCAGCATACCAAGACATTTTGGACAATGTCATGCTCCCAACTTTGTGGGAACAGTTTGGGGATGGCCCCTTCCTGTTCCAACATGACTGCGCACCACTGCACAAAGCAAGGTCCATAAAGACATGGATGAGCGAGTTTGAGTTGGAGGAACTTGACTGGCCTGCACAGAGTCCTGACCTCAAACCGAAAGAACACCTTTGGGATAAATTAGAGCGCAGACTGTGAGCCAGGCCTTCTCATCCAACATCAGTGCCTGACCTCACAAATGCACTTCTGGAAGAATGGTCAAACATTCCCATAGACACTCCTAAACCTTGTGGACAGCCTTCCCAGAAGAGTTAAAGCTGTTAGAGTTGCAAAGGGGGGACAACTCAATATTGAACCCTACGGACTAAGACTGGGATGCCCTCAAAATTCATGGGCGTGTAAAGATAGGTGTCCCAATACTTTTGGTAATATAGTGTATATTTTGAATGCAAGCAGTGAATTTGACAAACTATCATCTTCTTGCAGTCCCTGTACAACGCTCATAGTGTGAGATGAAAAAAACAGCACAAGGAGCCAATAAGTTCATGTTGTGACAAAAAGCATGCTGATAGGAGGTGAAAACAGAGTGACAGAGAGATGAGCTCATCACTGGGCTGCTTCTCCTTTCACTGTCAATTCACATGTGTTTTATTATTTATTTGTTTTACCGCAGTTCTGTTTTAAATAGCAGAATTATTTATAAAGGTCAATGCATTAGTCCAAACAGGACAGTTGTGAAGGATTTGGTAAAAAAAAAAAAAAAAGAGTTAAAACGTGATAGCTGGGAAGCTGTGGTTATGCATTCCCCTATTGTGTAGTTATTCAAATAGTTTTTAGTGTCCTCCAATGTTTGAAATGTCAAGCTGAATAATTTTGTAAAAGAAAATCACAATGTAGGTTTCATATGGTTATAAAAAATGCAGTACTTTGCCTGACCACTATAGGGAGCTGTGGGACAAACTATAAAAATGACTGACATTGGTCAGTGAAACTTATAAACTTATAAAATGTTCATGATGTTTCTTCACCCATTGGATTGCAGTTAACATTTCTTTGGCAACAATTTCTTATTGTACCAAATACGGGCAGCCTTTCCCAACATCTAACATTGCATTATCTTTCTATCGATTAATTTATAGATGGGTTTATGTCTAATCAAGCATTTTTATTTCCATTCTACTTAATCAAAGCCATTATATACCACATATGATCCTGCACAGGTCAAAGAGGATGAAGTTTCTGCAGCAGGCTATTATTTTATATTTTATGGTTCCAGTGCTTCCATCAGAGGCGTAACTAGAATCTTCAGGGCCCCGGTGCAAGAAATTATGAAGGGCCCTCCCCTGACCCCAGGCCAGGGCCCTTCCCTCTTCCCACTGATCTTGGGGCCCTTTACTCCCATCGCAGGTCCCTTTATTACAGTCCCACCGAATAAACAAATAGTTGTGTACCGAGCCTCCCATTCATCCAGACATGGAAGTATAGTAAAAACTGTTTGCTATGCTTCAGTTATGAGTGAACTAATTGGTACCAATCACTGACTCTGTCCATTCAGAAAAGGAAGGAACCGGTAAATGACAAAGTTACTGACCCGTTCCCATCTCTCCATCATGACACATCTTCTACAGCAGCTGGCAGGAGAGAGGAGGGGGGGAGACAACAGATCTGTTGGGGGGGACCAGGGAAGCACACAGGGACCCTGGGAACAGCAGAAGACAAGTAAACTGGATAGGAGGGGCGGGTGGGGGCAGCATATAGAGGATCCAATCTCCTCCATTAGGAGGAAAATAGAGGAGATTGGTTCCTCTAAATGCTGCCCCCGCCATCCCTCCTATCCAGGTGTACAAGGGAAGCACAGGGGCCCCCTGGAGCATGGGGCCCGGTTGCAATTGCAACCCCTGCAGCCCCTGTAGTTGCGCCCCTCGCTACCATTCAAGGCAAAGCAACTAAAGCAATTGCCATTGGTCTCATAGCCACTAAATCCCAAGAAAGCTCATACTCCTTTGCCAGTACACATTATTAAGAATTGTGTAGTGTTAGTGAAGGCTACAGTGATGAGGATAATAAGTCACAAATTACATTTTTTCTAGAGCCTTCATTGGAGCTGGACAGCAGGAGATAAGGATGAGTGAGATGAAGGGATTTTGCTTTCTGGAAATTTTGTCAAAATTCTGGACATTTCCTTAAAACGCTTCCATTTCTGCATTGAAAATGCATTTCATTCAGTGAGAATTTTTTAGGGCACAGCTGATTTTAAATGACTGAAAGTTAGGGAAGCCCTTTCATGCTATCATGTGTCATATCCTTGGATCACAAAAAAATGTAGACTCTAACCCTAAACTTAACTTTAACCCTAGTCCTAAAATGAATCCTAATTCTTGCACTAACATTAAAGGTAACCCTAATCGAAGCACTAATCCTAAAGTTAACCATAGCACTAACCCTAAAGGTAACTAATCCTATGGGGAACCCTAGCCCTAGAGGTAACCCTAATTCTTGCACTAACCCTTAAGATGACCTTAGCCCTAATGGTAACCCTAAAGCTAACCCTAACCCCAGCACAAACCCTACGGATAACTCTAGCACCAACTCCAAGTGCCCGTTCACACCAGAAAAATGTCCTCCAGATCCATTCCAGATGCGCTTCTGCATGCACATTTGTAACATGTTTTTGTAGCGTTCTGATGCATTTTTGTTGCGTTTTTTTCACTGTACTGGGGTCCAGTGCATTTTTGATGCTTTTTACTGCGTTCCAATACAGTTCTGTGCAGGAATAAAGCAACTTGTACTTTTTTTCTGGAACTGAAATACACTGGAACACACTGCACTTTTGTGAACTATGTCATTGGAACCCATATCACCTACTTTCTATGTGTTTTTGATGAAGAAAAAAAAAAAAGCACTGAACTGCATGTGGTGTGAAATGGCCTTAAAGGTAACTTTAATCCTAGCACTAATTCTAAAGGTAACACTAGCACTAGCCGTAATGGCAGGGCCGACCCTACCATGGGTCCTAGTGGGTCCAATGGACCCAGGCGGCAATTGGGCCACCGCTACCTACACGATCCGCACCAAGTGCAGACTCAGTGAGAGTGTTGCGGGCTGCCTGACACAGCGCTGTCCCGCACAGCTGCGGCACTCTCCCTGAGTCTGCCCCTTATGCTTCAGTGACAGCCAGAGCCAGGAGATGAGTGTGAGAGCGAGTCTCCTTCTTGCTCCGCCCATATGATAGAGCCGGGAGGAGCATCTCACATGAGGTCCTAAGCAGGGGTGGCACCAGGTGAATCTATATGCCCTAGCCTGTCTGTATACTACACAAGCCTGTCTGTATACACTAGCCTGTCTGTATACCCTAGCCTGACTATATACTACACAAGCCTGTGTGTATACCTTAGCCTGTCTGTATATTACACAAGCCTGTCTATATACCCTAACTTGTCTGTATACACTAGCCTGTCTGTATACTAAACAAGTCTGTCTGTATACCCTAGCCTGTCTATATGTAGCCATGCCCCCGTAGGGGTTAGTGGAAGTATTGGTTCACCTGTCACACTGCCCTCAATCACTCTTTTCCACACACTCAGAGTCAGGAAGAACAGGCCAGTACTTTTTTTTTTTTTTTAATCAGAGGATTTAACTTGGATGGGGTATAGGGTATCTATGGGATGCCCAGCACATTAAACAGTTATAGAACGGGACCACACTATATACAATCCTGTATATACACGACTTTCCTCCTCCAGCACCATCTTGCTTGCAGTTACCTCTCCTTTCTCTCTTCTGCACAACACTTCTAAGGCCTAGCTAGCATGTGGTGAGACCCGCCTCTCACTCTGGTCAGGCCTCGGTGAACCGCCCATTACAGGCAAGGGGTCGCAGACCCCTCAGGTGTAGGAAAAAAAATACAAGTGTGCTAGCTAGCCTTGGCGGACTACTGCTCCCAGCCAGTCCCTTCTTCAGGCCCTGTCAGCCTTCCTGGCTGCAGTGACCCAATTTCACTGCCCTGTGACACCACAGTCCCCACTGGCTCTTGCACCCTTCTCAGACTGTCTCTCTCTCCCCAATCTGCTGCTTCTTCCAGCTTCCCTGGGTGTGTGTCACTCACCGACACCTATTGGATCCCTCTTGGAGACTTGCCCGGCAGCACCACTCCATTGCTCTCTCCTGCTCCTTGGTCAGGTATCCCCATGGGATGTACTGAGGGGTCCCTTCCATTCCTGAGCCTCCAGGCCCAAGGTCACCCCCCCCCCTAGACTAGGGGCTCCCTCAAAGGCCTCCACAACTAGTGCTCCATCTCCCAGTTCTTCCACCTAAACTCTACTCCCAGGCTGGGCTGACCCCAGGTATTTAAGGAGGCCTGCCCCCTGCCAATCCAGATTGGGGACTGGTCAGGGCTCCCCAAACACCCCAGGCAGCTCCACCTCTCTTCCCCACCCTTTCTTCTGGAACCCTCTAGAAGCAAAGAAGAGGTACCCAAGAGGTGTCACTGCCTGCGAGTCACCAGCCCCTCTCTGGGTCACTCCCCTGCCAAGGATCAAAACAATCAGGCCTGACTTTTAGACAGGCCTAACTAAATTGACCTCACCTACCAAAAATCCTAACTCCCAGCGCCTACGTAAAGGTAGAGAGTGCTACATATATACTACACTAGCCTATCTACAGTATCTCACCAAAGTGAGTACACCCCTCACATTTTTGTAAATATCTTATTATATCCTTTCATGTGACAACACTGAAGAAATGACACTTTGCTGCAATGTAAAGTAGTGAGTGTACAGCTTGTATAACAGTGTAAATTTGCTGTCCCCTCAAAATAACTCAACACACAGCCATTAATGTCTAAACCGCTGGCAACAAAAGTGAGTAAAACCCTAAGTGAATATGTCCAAATTGGGCCCAATTAGCCATTTTCCCTCTCCGGTGTCATGTGTCTTGCTAGTGTTACAAGGTCTCAGATGTGAATGGGGAGCAGGTGTGTTAAATTTGGTGTTATCACTCTCAATCTCTCATATTGGTCACTGGAAGTTCAACATGGCACCTCATGGCAAAGAACTCTCTGAGGATCTGAAAAAAAGTATTGCTGCTCTACATAAAGATGGCCTAGGCTATAAGAAGTTTGCCAAGACCCTGAAACTGAGCTGCAGCACGGTGGCCAAGACCATACAGCAGTTTAACAGGACAGGTTCCACTCAGAACAGGCCTCGCCATGGTCGACCAAAGAAGTTGAGTGCACGTGCTCCGCGTCATATCCAGAGTTTGTCTTTGGGAAATAGACGTATGAGTGCTGCCAGCATTGCTGCAGAAGCTGAAGGGGAGGGGGGTCAGCCTGTCAGTGCTCAGACCATACGCCACACACTGCATCAAATTGGTCTGCATGGCTGTCATCCCAGAAGGAAGCCTCTTCTAAAGATGCTGCACAAGAAAGCCTGCAAACAGTTTGCTGAAGACAAGCACACTAAGGACATGGATTACTGGAACCATGTCCTGTGGTCTGATGAGACCAAGATAAACTTATTTGGTTCATATGGTGTCAAACGTGTGTGGCGGCATCCAGGTGAGGAGTACAAAGACAAGTGTGTCTTGCCTACAGTTAGTGTTGAGCGAACCCGGACTGTAACGTTCGGGTCCGTACCGAACTTTCGGGTGTCCGGGGCACGGACCCGGACCCGGACATTTCAAAAATCGTTCGGGTTCGGTCCGGGGTTCTGCTATTTTACTCCACGTGTTGAGAAGCTGCAGGGCAGCCAATCAACAAGTGTTTCACTGGTTTGCCCTTAGAAGCCATCACAGCCATGCCTACTAATGGCATTGCTGTGATTGGCCAGTGCATCATGTGACCCAGCCTCTTTATAAGCTGGAGTCACAGTGCTGCAGTCACATGCTCCTTGGGTTAGTGTAGGGAAAGGTAGCTGACTGCGTGAGGGACAGATTTGAGACATTTTAAGACCTGATCCTGCATCCTGAGATAGATTACTTTACTACTGCTGTCTGTGCTGTTGCTCTGAGGACAGATAGCAGAAATTAGAGATTTCAAATACCGCTGCTTTGAGTTGCAGATCA
>BLSH010474475.1:712083-723810 GCA_018402905.1 Glandirana rugosa | reverse complement strand
GCCAAGGGGCAAAAAATGTTTAAATTACTATTATTTTTTTAATTCTTACACTGTCGCTTTCATTTTTTTTATCTCTTTTATTGTTATCACAGGGAATATAAATATCCCCGGTGATAGCAATAGGCAGTGACAGGTACTCTTCTGCCCTTAAAAGCATCTGATCACACCAAGATTGGTGAAATTAAATGCTTTTTATTTTTAAAAATGACCATGGATTCCGGAAGTGATGTACTGTATGCCCCTGCTTCCGGGGTCCTATATAATAGAGGCAAACAGAGCCGATACGGCCTCTATGATTAGCTGGTGGAGGCGCTGGTCGATTAGGACTCCTGGTATGATGGGAAATCCCAGTAAAGCCGCAGAAGGTGGCTCGTAGAAGCAATCCAGCTGCTACTTAGCCACTAGAATTGCTTTTATAAGAGAGCCGGCCGCCGGCTCTAACAAACAATACTGGGATTATGTCTGCAGCTGCAGGTATCATCCTGGTATAACCGCTTGAAGTTCAGCAACGTACCAGTACGTTGCTGCTCGTCAAGTTGATATTGCAGCTGACCAATCATTTGATGTAGGGGCTGCATTTGTTTTCTTTTTTAGGCTTTTTTCCCCTCTGTTCTCTGGACAGTAACGCACCTCCTGTATTAGAGTACCCCCACTCTGGATGAAGGAGCACAGGAGCCACAGCAGACAGCAGCAATGTCAGTCTGTGGGGAGGGAAGTGTTAAATGTATTAGCAGATTTAGAACCATGATCAAATTGAAGCCAAACAAAATCCATCTCACACTTTATAATTACTTTATAATTCTTGTCTGTTAAATTTACCACTGAGAGCGTTTTGTTACATTTCTAAGTGCAAAAAATACATGTTGATCCTGCCAAAAATCCAGTGATGCAATGTGCACTCTGCAGTTTTATCTCAAGTTATATTATCAGGAATTGAGTTAAAACTGTAGGGCACTTCCCCCTATGTTATCGAGGTGAGGAGAGGGGAGGTGTTCTGTAGATCTAACACTACCCTTCCTGTCCTAGGGTCACAATGCTGCACCTCAATAGATACAATATCTAGTGAGTTAGGCTGCATTCGCATGGGCATTTAGCCATTGTGCAAACCCCAGCGGCAGGAATCTAGTGCGTCCAGTGTGCCCCTGCTCCCACTGTGGAGACACTCATAAATTTATAAAGGTTAGGATTGCAAGTAATACAGGGTGCCGTGAAGGGGCCTTGCAGCTTATGCATGCGTTTGCAAATGTGTGCCCCTGTTTTTAACCTATACTGTTAGACAGGTTAATTTGGTTGGTAAGCAGACTGGTTGGTGAGTTGAGCTGGGAATTTTCTTTGGTTTTGTCTTTCAGGGATCTACTCATAGGCGTGCACACATAGGGTGGCAGGTGTGCCCGGGCACACTCTAATCACCCTGTACTGTGCAGATTCCCCCTGCTGCCTGGCTGCAGAGAAAGGGATGGGGGAATCTGTCTGTCTCTTTCTCTGTCTCAAAAGTGAGACATCAGAGGTTTGTTTAGACCCCTGATATTTCATCAAAGCCCCCAGCAGGGCTCCTAAAGTAAATTGTAAAAAAAATAATAAAATATAATGCTGTAAAAAATAATGAAACGAGAACATTGTAAAAAACAAATAAAATAAAAATAAACTACTGACACCTATCTCTGCCCTACTGACAAATATACACACACACTCATGTTTGTTTGCGCTTTGTGGTGCACACCCTAATGCTCACCTATGGATCTACTGATGGGTTTGAAAGCTGTTTGCACAACCAGTGGTTACCTGTAGTAATCGGGGCTGGACGCTTTTTCTGCTAGCCAATCAAATAGGCACAAATAGCTGCAGCCACCGACAGCCTGTCATTACAGTATATGGGCTCAGCAACAGTAGCTACCTGCTTATAGCTGTCAAACCCAGCAGCAGGAACCTGTAGATTCCTGCCGCTAGAATCGGCACTATGGCTAAATGCCTGTGTGAATGTAGCCTTAGCGTTGCCATTCTAGGACAAGAAGTGTGTTACTGGCAGGATCACCAGATGTGATAAATACCACCTGGAAGTGTTGATTACCTGCAACGGCCAGATAGCAGAGAAGTGCCAGCATTTCAAAACACGGGTTGCCAGAAAAGTAAGTATAGTCTTTTCTTTAAGAGCCAAACAATAATTGGCTCTAGGCTAGGCCTAGGCTTTCATTTAGGTAACAGCACATATACTATATAATGTTAGTTTTACCACCACTTGGGTGTATGATATGATATAAGCTTGCATTTCTGTTTATGGTAATATAATTTTTTTTGGTACCTATTAAAGAGGACCTGTATCTTTTTAACATCCAATTTATCACATAGTGTGATGTACAAATTGAAGGTTCTGTTATATAGAGAAATCGGGCTAATTTTTGTTTGGTAAAAATTAGAAGACTTCATTATCAGATGGGTGAAGAGCACATTTTAGAAGGACCTTTATAACCAGCTGTTTTTAATCTAAAGTTCACACAGGAAAATAGGTGACACATGCAATGGATTTAGTAGGCAGATGTCTATGGGCTCCCTAATTACAACCCCTGTTCCTTTTGTGTTTCTTTACAGACGGACCTGTATTCTGGGGCGCTCTTCGTTCAGGTGTGCCTGGGATGGAACCTCTACCTCTCCACAGTCCTGATGCTGGTGGTAACGGCACTATACACCATTGCAGGTGGGACAGTGACCTTATTTGTCATATAAGCAAACTCATATTCACATACAACATCTGGAGGAAAGGAAACACATCTGTGCCATTTTCATAACGTAGGCTAGAGGAGGAAGCACAACACCTGATTGGTCTTCTGGTACATCTCAGACAGTTTTCTAGGTTCTGGGGCCTATTAGGAGAAGGTTAGCCTTATACTGGCCATGTCAAGCACACATTTACCATGGCTATGTATTAATATGATGGTCTTCCTTGTGGTAATTACAAAAAAGACACAAAGAAGCCAACTACTTTTGGCAACATTTTGAGCAAGACAATGAGCATATAATTAGAAAAAGCATCACCTTTAGTAAAAACAACAAGTAGCGTTGATCTATAGTAGAGATTCTAGTGCAAACCCACCCAAGTGAGTCCACCAGGAAGTTGTCACTGTAACAAGCCAATCATAAGAGGGCAAGACATTCCTGGGCATTTAATCACATGTATATACATGCCCCTTGTATTTATGTGACTGTGAGTCAGAGAATGCCCCGGCTGCAGATGATTGAGCAGTACAAGGTGGCAGCTTTCTGGTGGGCTTGCTCAGGTAGGTTCAGACTAGGATCCAAACACACCTGAGCTCATTACTATTATCTGTAGATCCAGAGATACAGGCAGTTGAAGTTATAACCTTTGTCCCAACCCTTTCACCCAGGGCTGGCCCTACCATGGGTCCCAGTGGGTCAATTGGTAGGGCCAATGACTGCCCCTCCCCCCTGCAGGTTTGGACCGGAAATTACAGCCCAAAAAATATATCTTTTGACTCTTGCATTAAGTGAAAATCTTTCCTGTTCCTAAATTTCTTATTTCTACAATAAATCCCATTTTTTCACAATGTTCTTTTAGGAGGTCTGGCTGCTGTGATTTACACTGATGCTTTACAAACTGTCATCATGATTGTGGGTGCCATTATCCTGACTATTACAGGTAATTATCAGTGTTCCTACCCGCTGTACAACTGAGGTATACATGTAAGTTACAGATCTAGAAAAGACACAAAAGCAATGATAAACCAGTCATATTATGAAAAATTAAAATGAAAGCCAAGACTTATTTTTTTAGGTGGGAGAGAGTAGGAAGGGGTTAGAAATTTTGCTTCCTTGGTCCCTTCTTTTTTGCTTATCAACATGCAGTGGTGGCTGGTGCTCAATATTTGGGGTGTGGATGGCAAACAAACCTCCCCCCCTCACTCGCACCGCAGCCACCACCCTGACGGAGGCGATCAGAGGCCTTACCGTAAGGAGGCTCCTAGCTCTAGCTGCTCCAAAAGAGCTGGGGCTTCTCCTCCCAGCTAAACAGGCGGGTGGCAATCTTGGAGCGTTTCCAGATGGATGGGCTGTGGGGATAGGGGATGACAGACCGGAGGCCGTCCAAGGCATCGTTCGTCGTGCATCCTTCTCCTCTTTCGGCTGTTGATTCTTGGCTTCAGGGACCTCTGCTCCTTGGGCTTCTTGCTGTCAAACTTGCCTCCGTTGTTCTTGCTCTGCTCATAGCCACCCTCGTCTCCCCGGTCTGCTCTAAGACTCCCGGACAAACCGGTCATAGGACCCACTTCCTGATTTGCCGGGAGGAGAATCAGGAAGACAATAGCGAATATTAATTCGCTATTGTCACACAACTGGGTGGGCTCAGGGCGCAGTGCTCTGCGCCCCGAGCCCACCCTTTTTTAAGCCAATTGGAGCCTCAGGCTCTAATCATGTGCTTCAAAAATAAAAAAACCCCATTGATATCCATGCATCCGGCGCCCTGCATGTAGATTAGGAGCCGTGTGCATGGATTAGGGGGGCCTGCACCCGTTATGAACGGGCCGCCACTGTCAACAGGCTAATGACATTTTTAAATAAAACATCTCTGTTTTCATTACATACCTTATTCTAGAACCGGGGATGTCATCACTAAGTCACTGTGCATCTCTATGCAATGCAGGTAGATCATGGCTGGTGGGAGGGACCGGCAGTGTGCTGTACATAACCTCCTGAAACATCACAATACTCTGACTCAGTACTCCTCTCTAATGACCTTGTTCTTGATGCAAGCAGTGAGCTAGCTTTTGGGAGGAGTTATGCAAATATAAAAATGCGTACCAAAAGTATAAAAGTGGGTACCAGTCTGGAGAAGTTGGCATTTCTGGATAGGCTGTATTTGCATGTAGACTACTCTAGGTAACACCCATGTGTGATGCTAAGTCTCCATTTTTTTTTTTTAAATCTAATCATTGAAAGGGACAGGCCAGTCAGGCTGGGGAGGAACGTGCTAGATGGTGTTGGACGTCCTCTAGCCAGGAAATGAGACGGGCTCTATCTGACTTGCTGCAGCTTCTAATGCACATTGTGAGAAGCTCACAGTGTGCCGTGAAATCATAGTAAGCCATTTCAGTAGAGGAGAAGAGTCTGTACAACTGCGCAAAACTGAAAGAGAGGCTTTATTTATTAAGATAAAGAGCGATAGTCCCAGCATTATATAGCAATAAACAGCAATAAATGCAGCAGTCCATAGCAACAGATCAGTGCTCACTTTCACAGATACGACTGTGATAAACTGGAATTTGATTGGTCTTTATGGATGGCTGCACTCTGTACACCCTCTGCGCTCTTTGTACTGCTGTGCTGCAGAAGTCTTTATGTATAGGCATTAAAGCACCACTGGTCGGCAGTGACAAGGGGTTAAGGACCCATTTACACTAATGTTTTTGAGTAATGTGGTAAAATGCATTTTGAATGGTGCTACAGTAACACATGTTAACGTGTGAGTGGTTACACACCTCAGTACAGTGGAACAGGTTAAAGCAAGAAGTACTCACCTCCTCACTTCAGTGATGCAGCAGTTAAATCCCTCACTGGCCGCTATCATCTTCTCCCAGGCTATTTTCCAACTGTAGTTTTTAGCCTCTTGATTGGCAGGTGGTGAAATGACGTCATCCCGCACATGTGCGCAGGAGTGAGTCATTCCAGCACAGCCAGGAAAGTGCGTTGAGCTGTACATGCTTGGTGTACTCAATAAAAGATAGTGATCAGGCAGGTAAGTGTATCTTATTGCAGAAGAGACATTGCATGTCTCTTCTACAATAAAGCGCTGCCCGCTCGCAGTCTATTATTAGTTACCTAGTTCAATTTCATTGGGCTCCAAGACTAAATGCTTTTTACACTAGCGTTGGTCTCTTAAAGTGGGAGTAAACTCCCATGCATAAAATTTACCTATAATAAGACTTACCTATAGATACTGTAAATAACTCTTAAACATGCACCGTGTAGGAGATATTTACTTTACCTACAGCTGGTGATGTCACCGGCGCGTGCACTCTGAAGGAACGGCCTACCCGTGCCATTCCTTCAGAGTCCTATATCATAAATGGCGGCTCCCGCACACATGCAAGGGAGTGACAGCATCGCGGCTCCAGCCACTCACATAGCCGGAGCCCGCAAACCCGGAAGACCAGGTGAAGATCCAAACACCTTCAGTGATGACAGCGTGCCGCTGGTGGGCTTCATGCTAAGGTAAGTTTCAAATAATGTGCTAGTGTGCATGCTAGCACATTATGACATTGTCTTGAAGGGTTTAAAACAACAAAAAAAAGCCAGCGGTTTACTACCACTTTAAGAGCAATCTGCATTCAGATCACTCTTCAAATAACATTTAACAGGTGATGAGGAGGCGCTGTAATTGCGTCTTCACCCCTTGCTTTAACCTCTTGATCCCTGCACCTGTGCACTGCAACTGCATGCATTGTGGTGCACTTGCAGAGCAGTCCCATTGACTGTTCATCTGCCAAATGCAAAAGGGGGCACAATTCCTTCACTTAATGTCCTGTACACTCCCAGCTGCTGCCTCTGCAGCTACAGCGGGCAGTGGTTGGGGAGTACTTAGTGGTTACGGCAGAAGGAACCATTGAGCATAGGGAGGATGATTACAAGTCAGGATTGCAGCTTTCATCTGTGTCTTCTCAAACATTCTCCCTCTATGAGTGATTTTTTTTTAAACAGAACCTGTCAGATATTTTGTTTTGCCGTGTGTCAGTGAGCACCATTAACAGCAAATATGGTGTAAGCTGATATCATTACATAGCTATAAATTAGTAATCATATGATCTGTTATTTCAGAGTTGGGGTGTGCGTTCTGATATGACATGGTGTTTCCTGTTCTTCAGTGCTATGGTTACATTATTCATCCAGGAGGCTCTTTGTTTTCTATTTTTTTAGTCAAATACTCCACCCAGCTGATGTGTTCTGACACAAATGGACCAGCAGGACTATGACAATATGATTTGAAAATGCAAATAGTGTTTGTATGTCCTGAAATAGAGCAGGTGCCCTGAGAACAAAACTCCCAGTGTTGTAGGGAGGACAAACATTCATTGAAAGGCCTACGAGAACCCTGAGACCAGGCTCCAAGCTGTACAGAGGACAGACATTGAAAGGCCTGAGAGAACCCTGATACCAGACCCCAGGATGTAGGGAGGACAGACATTCATTGAAAGGCCGGAGAGAAACATGAGACCAGGCCCGGGTTGTAGAGAGGACCAACATTCATTGAAAGGCCTGAGAGAGCCCTGAGACCTGGCCCAGAGTTGTAAGGAGGACAGACATTCATTGAAAGGCCTAAGGGAAATGAGACTAGACCCCGGGTTGTAGGGAGGACAGACATTCATTGAAAGGCCTAAGGGAACCCTGAGACCAGGTCCTGGGTTGTAGGGTGGACAGACATTTATTGAAAGGCCTGAGAGAATCCTGATACCAGGGCCCGGGTTGTAGGGAGGACAAACCTTAATTAAAAGGCCTGAGAGAACCCTGAGACCAGGCCCCAGGCTGTACGGAGGACAGATATTCATTAAAAGGCCTGAGGGAACTCTGAGACCAGGCCTACTGCTCAGTGAGGTAAAAAAAGTGTAATATCTTTTAGCTTCCAGTTTCATCAGAGAAATATATATTTTTAAAAAATGTCCCTTGACCACTACTTCTCAGCATGTTATCGGTCTGCACCTAAAAATGTAGAGCTCCCATGTTGCCATATAAGCTTTCCCTGTTCTGCCTCATGCTGTAGCTTTGGCACAGCATGTTTCAGTGTGCCATGTTCTAGACCAGTGGTCCTCAACGCTGTTGATACCAGGGCCCAGTAAATTTTTCCAAAAGCATATATGCCCCAACAGTAAACAACATTTATGCTCACACAATAAAAGTGTGACAATGCAAAATATATGATGGGGCAGGGGTCACTGTTGGGAAATTAGGTTTCCGGAAGGGTCTGGGGGAAACTGTGGGGGATGCGTTCTCTGGAGGGGGTTGGGGGGGGTCTCTTCAGGAGGCTTGGGACTTTGCAGGGGCACTGTGGGAGACTGGAAGATACTACTGGGGCTACTGTGGGAGGCCGGGGGACAATGTCGGACACTGTTGGAGGTTTGGGGCACAAAGGAGGGGCTGGAGGCTCTGCGGTAGGCTGGGGTGCAATGTAGGAGCTGGGTGACACTGTAGTAGGTTGGAGAGCACAATGGGAAGTTAGGGGGACAGCAGTCCACTATGAAAGGTTTGGGGGCCTTGTAGGAGAGATGTACTGGCCACAGCCCGATGGTTGAGAACCATTGTTCTAAACTCAGTGATGGGTGCTCTGCCATGACAAGTATGCAAATGTTACACATGGTTATATTTGGTGACCTCAGTGGCTCGCCAACCTAATAGGACATTCTGTTTTTCTATATAACAGTTGTTCCTAAAAGTGGCTGCATATCAAATAATAAATACTTACCTCTCCTCCAACAATGAACACAGCTGTAAAGATGATAAAACACCAGCTGAATTCTCTTCAAAACTTGACACTCCCGGGAGTCTCGCTCTCCTGAAGTTATTTGGAATTAGTGTCTCTACTGATTCCATCATTACACATTAGGTACACAACCCTGGAGTTAAGGACAGGATGGGGTTAAAAAAGATAATAGGTGAATATTGCTATCTTTTTGAAAAAAAAAAAAAAAAAAAAACATTATCTTTAGTGCTCATTGACTTAAAGCCCAACTCTGAGATAATCATATTTATGGCTTAAAAGGGCTTATCGGTCTCCTCCCTGTCTATGCATGGCTGTTCACAAAACAAAGCTCGTGATGATGCTGCAGATTTTTTATTTTTTTCCATCAGGTACAAAGAGTAGTAGAAATTTGCAGTATTTATTAGTGACAGTCTTTTTCCTGCAATTCCTCCATCATTCTTATTAGATTGTGTCGACTACATGCACCCCACTATATTGGCTATATATGGGGCTATTTTGTTTTTAGCAGGAATAGGGTGGTATGCAGTTCAGGCACCTCCAACACTGACTGTATGTGTTGGCAAGGAGTGCTGGGTGTGCCGGAGGTCTATCAATGTTAGCTACCTGGGGATGTATGGTTTGCTCCTCTAAAGCCTCGTACACACGGGACGATGATCGTACGTACGATCGTCGCAAATCGTATGTTGGCTGTTGTATCTAGCATACTGACTGCACTACACGATCGTACAAAATTCTTCTAGCTCATGGCCTGCTTTACCATTGGAATGAACACTGCAGTTCTGCATATGCGTTGTTTGGTATCTTTCATCTTACACAGTAGAGTGGAGCCTTTGAGCGTCATCCACCCTGATCCCACAGAAATTGAAACTCACGCGCAGTTCACTCCAATGTGTACATACAGCATACACAGACGCCGTGTGAGATCATTACCCAAACTGAACTGAAAATTGATCTAATGAGCAGGGCGTTATGTATTTGCCTGGAGATGTTTTCATGTTAATAATTCAGCTATTCTGATTTATGTTGTCTAGTCTTCGTACAATCCCTTGAGGGGTGATCATTATAATTCACAATTTCATTAAGGTTTAACGTTTATGTAAACCCCAACAACTGACTTCTCTTTTCTACTGCCGGTTCATCTGCTAAATGCACCACTGAATGTATCTTGTTATACAGTATCTCACAAAAGAGAGTATATCCCCTCACATTTTTGTAAATATTTTATTATATCTTTTTATGAGACCACATTGAAGAAATTACACTTTGCTACAATGTAAAGTAGTGAGTGTACAGCTTGTATAACAGTGTAAATTTGCTGTCCCCTCAAAATAACTCAACACACAGCCATTGACGTCTAAACCGCTGGCAACAAAAGTGAGTACACCCCTAAGTGAAAATGTCCAAACTGGGCCCAATTAGCCATTTTCCCTCCCTGGAGTCATGTGACTCGTTAGTGTTACAAGGTCTAAGGTGTGAATAGGGAGCAGGTGTGTTAAATTTGGTGTTATCGCTCTCACTCTCTCATACTGGTTACTGGAAGTTCAACATGGCACCTCATGGCAAAGAACTCTCTGAGGATCTGAAAAAATGAATTGTTCCTTTACATAAAGATGGCTTAGGCTATAAGAAGATTGCCAAGACCCTGAAACTGAGCTGCAGCACGGTGGCCAAGACTATACAGCGGTTTAACAGGACAGGTTCCACTCAGAACAGGCCTCGCCATGGTCAACCAAAGGAGTTGAGTGGACGTGCCCAGCATCATATTCAGCCATCGTCTTTGGGAAATAGATGAATGAGTGCTGCCAGCATTGCTGCAGAGGTTGAAGGGGAGGGGGGGTCAGCCTGTCAGTGCTCAGACCATACGCCGCACACTGCATCAAACTGGTCTGCATTGCTGTCGTCCCAAATGGAAGCCTCTTCTAAAGATGTTGCACAAGAAAACCCACAAACAGTTTGCTGAAGACAAGCAGACTAAGGACATGGATTACTGGAACCATGTCCTTTGGTCTGATGAGACCAAGAAAAACGTATTTGGTTCAGATGGTGTCAAGCGTGCGTGGCGGCATTGGCAACTAGGTGAGGAGTACAAAGACAAGTGTGTATTGCCTACAGTCAAGCATGGTGGTGGGAGTGTCATGGTCTGGGGCTGCATGAGTGCTGCCGGCACTGGGGAGCAACAGTTCATTGAGGGAACCATGAATGCCAACATGTACTGTGATATACTGAAGCAGAGCATAATCCCCTCCCTTCGGAGACTGGGCCGCAGGACAGTATTCTAACATGATAACGACCCCAAACACACCTCCAAGACAACCACTTCCTTGCTAAAGAAGCTGAGGGTAAAGGTGATGGACTGGCCAAGCATTTCTCCAGACCTAAACCCGATTGAGCAGCTGTGGGGCATCCTCAAATGGAAGGTGGAGGAGCGCAAGGTCTCTAACATTCACCAGCTCTGTGATGTCATCATGGAGGAGTGGAAGAGGACTCCAGTGGCAACCTGTAAAGCTCTGGTGAACTCCATGCCCAAGTGAGTTAAGGCAGTGCTGGAAAATAATGGCGGCCACACAAAATATTGTCACTTTGGGCCCAATTTGGACATTTTCACTTAGGGGTGTACTCACTTTTGTTGACAGCGGTTTAGACATTAATGGCTGTGTGTAGAGCAACAATACCTTTTTTCAGATCCTCGGAGAGTTCTTTGCCATGAGGTGCCATATTGAACTTCCAGTGACCAGTAGGAGAGAGTCAGAGTGATAACACCAAATTTAACACTCCAGTTCCCCTTTCACACTTGAGACCTTGTAACACTAGTGAGTCACATGACACCAGGGAGGGAAAATGGCTAATTGGGCCCAATTTGGACATTTTCACTTAAGGGCGTACTCACTTTTGTTGCCAACAGTTTAGACATTAATGGCTGTGTGTTGAGTTATTTTGAGGGGACAGCAAATTTACACTGTTATACAAGCTGTACACTCACTACTTTACATTGTAGCAAAGTGTCATTTCTTCAGTGTTGTCACATGAAAAGATATGATAAAATATTTACAAATATGTGAGGGGTGTACTCACTTTTTTGAGATACTGACTCTGTTTGATTAGTACAAAAAAATACCAGATTTTGCCAGAATTATTGTGAGCTGACAACTTCCTGTGCTCTCTGCCAGGGTACAGGGAGGAGCTATAGAGATGAGGAAAGGCAGTCGAGTGTTATTAAGACAGTTTTAGACCATAAAAAAACATGATTA
>BLSH010474475.1:694943-711853 GCA_018402905.1 Glandirana rugosa | reverse complement strand
TAAAGTACATTTTATTTTTGTACACTTGATTGTCAGGGTCGATTGCGCAAAGTCTCTCTTGACCACGAATTAATATCGATACTAATTCGTGACGGAGATCCACACTTTTCGCAATCGACCCTGACAAGCAAGCGTGGAGATGAGGAAGGGGGAGGAGGGGTTATGGAGATGGGGGAGGAGGGGTTATAGAGATAAGTGGGAGGAGGAGCACAGATAATAGAGAACACAGCGCTCCAGGACAATTACCAACCCTTTGTGTCAGCGGTCTCTGCGATGAGGAGGGTGCCGGCCTTGTTTGCAACAGGATATAGAACAAAAATAGAAGCTGGATGGCCGCACTCCAATGCAATCTCCTTCATTTCATGAAAAATAGAAATATGTACAGCACAAGTGGCGAACGAACAGTCCCAGCTAACGCTTTTCACACCTAGAGGCAGTGCTTAATCATAGCTATAATTAAGCACCAGTTCTCTCTGAAACGCGTTAGCTGGGACTGTTAGTTCACATGTTTTTATTTTACATGAAATGAAGGAGATTGCATTGGAGTGCGGCCATCCAGCTTCTATTTTTGTTCTAAGGGGGAGGAAGAGTTATGGAGATGAGCAGAAGTCTGTGTTTTTTGTAATCCATCAGAAATGAAGTAGGCAGGGCTGACACCGCATGCTTTGGAATTCAGATCTATTTTGTCATATCAAGAAGGAAAGTAGAAAGCACTTTCGATTTCTGACACTTCAAGTTCTTTTTCTATACTTGCAGTATATTTAGAGAGCTAAAACTTTGCAAAATGTGAATGTATTCCATAGATGTGCTAAATATGCTTTATTGCATAAAACAAAAACACTTGCGGTGGTAGTGTGTGAGGAAAAAACATGCAGCGTTTTTACCACCCTCAACTTCTTCATCGTAACCACTTCAGTCTCTGAGCCATTTTGTCCACATGTTAAAATGCACATTTTAGGCCTAAAGATTAAGGATATATTTTCGGAAAGCAGACACCCTGGAGAATAAAATGGTGGCAGTTGCATTTTTTATGTCACCTTGGTAAAAAAAAAAAATACACTAAGATTAATTTTAGTACAGAGAAACAATTACCCATATTTTTTTGTTAAATACAAAGGATGAAGTTGTGCTGAGTAAATAGATTCCCAACATATCGAGTCTTAAAATTGCGTGCGTCCCAAAATGATCTATAGGTAACAATTTAAGCACCCCTATAGGTCATCAGTTTAACGTTAACCGTGAGTAATTGGCCTAGAATTATTGGTCACTGCGTGCACGGCAATATATAACCAGTGTAATTCTATTGCCGTTTTCACATGTAGGTGCCCAAACATATGCAGTTATATGTATATGCGTGTATGTGGGGCAGGAGAGGCTTTACATTTTTTTTTTTTTTTCCCCCCACTTTAAAACTTTTTTTTTTATATAATTTTATCGTCATCACATAGGGGACCAAGTGCCCCCTATATGATAACATATACAGTATTGCACAATAGTGAGTACACCCCTCACATTTTTGTAAATATTTTATTCTATCTTTTCATGTGACAACACTGAAGAAATGACACTTTGCTACAATGTAAAGTAGTGAGTGTACAGCTTGTATAACAGTGTAAATTTGCTGTCCCCTCAAAATAACTCAACACACAGCCATTAATGTCTAAACTGCTGGCAACAAAAGTGAGTACACCCCTAAGTGAAAATGTCCAAATTGGGCCCAAAGTGTCAATATTTTGTGTGGCCACCATTATTTTCCAGCAGGGCCTTAACCCTCTTGGGCATGCAGTTCACCAGAGCTTCACAGGTTGCCACTGGAGTCCTCTTCCACTCCTCCATTACGACATCACGGAGCTGGTGGATGTTAGAGACCTTGCACTGCTCCACCTTCCGTTTGAGGATCTAGAGACATGCATGGCCAGTCCATCACCTTTACCCTCAGCTTCTTTAGCATGGCAGTGGTTGTCTTGGAGATGTGTTTTGTGTCGTTATGTTGGAATACTGCCCTGTGGCCCAGTCTCTGAAGGGAAGGGATCATGCTCTGCTTCAGTATGTCACAGTACATGTTGGAATTCATGGTTCCCTAAATGAACTGTAGCTCCCCAGTGCCAGCAGCACTCATGCAGTCCCAGGCCATGACACTCCCACCACCATGCTTGACTGTAGGCAAGACACACTTGTCTTTGTACTCCTCACCTGGTTGCCGCCACACACGCTTGACACCATCTGAACCAAATAAGTTTATCTTGGTCTCTTCAGACAACAGGACATGGTTCCAGTTATCCATGTCTTTAGTTTGCTCGTCTCCAGCAAACTGTTTGTGGGCTTTCTTGTGCATCATCTTTAGAAGAGGCTTCCTTCTGGGATGACAGCCATGCAGACCTATTTGATGCAGTGTGCAGCGTATGGTCTGAGCACTGACAGGCTGACCCCCCCACCCCTTCAACCTTTGCAGCAATGCTGGCAGCACTCATACATCTATTTACCAAAGACAACCTCTGGATATGACGCTGAGCATGTGCACTCAACTTCTTTGGTCGACCATGGTGAGGCGCTGTTCTGAGTGGAACCTGTCCTGTTAAACCGCTGTATGGTCTTGGCCACCATGCTGCAGCTCAGTTTCAGGGTCTTGGCAATCTTCTTATAGCCTAGGCCATCTTTATGTAGAGCAACAATACCTTTTTTTCAGATCCTCAGAGAGTTCTTTGCCATGAGGTGCCATGTTGAACTTCCAGTGACCAGTAGGAGAGAGGGATAACACCAAATTTACCACACCGGTTCCCCTTTCACACCTGAGACCTTGTAACACTAATGAGTCACATGACACCAGGAGGGAAAATGGCTAAATGGGCCCAATTTGTACATTTTCATTTAAGGGCGTACTCACTTTTGTTGCCAACAGTTTAGACATTAATGGCTGTGTGTTGAGTAATTTTGAGGGGACAGCAAATTTACACTGTTATACAAGCTGTACACTCACTACTTTACATTGTAGCAAAGTGCCATTTCTTCAGTGTTGTCACATGAAAACATATAATAAAATATTTACAAAAATGTGAGGGGGTGTACTCACTTGTGTGAGATACTGTAGGTTGTGACAGGTTCTCTTTATGCATCCATCAGGGGTCTATTAGACCCGATGTCTCCCCTGCACTCGACTGCAGTAAATTGAACACAGATTGTGCTCCATTAGCCGATTCCCCACCTGACACTCCCAGGGAATGACAGCTCTGGACCAGGACGTGATGTAATATTTGTCACTTCCTGGCTCATTCAGGGGGGATCAGTGAACAGATTCTCTCTGTCCAGCTCTCTTTGTCCTACTCCCAGTAACACCTGACCAGAATGTGGATCGTTCTTCAGAAGCAAACGAGCCCTAAAAGAACTATCTACCTTCCACCAATCACATTCATCCTTTTTTTTTTTTTTTTTTTTTCCTTTGTTGGGGGCAACAAAATTTGTTGACCGAGGCCAAACCTTTCACCCAGCAGTGACAGACACAGAGACAAAAATCACACTGACACCAGAAAAGATTTTAAATACTGCATATATTTAAAACAGATCAAAAATTATAATACACCGTACAAAAATAGTCTCAGTACTTTCCAGGATTGTCATGGCTAGAACATAAGGAACAAGAAAGGGGAACATTTATTTTATAGAGAACAAATGAGGTTTTTATTCTCTCTCAGAATTTCCACATCCGCGGACTTAATTCATACAGTAGTGCAAAGCACAGTGGTGATGTGATAAGCGCAGTAACCCATAGCAACCAGATATAGGTTAACTGGACTAATCTTGGTGAAAGATGACTTTTGATTTGTCGCTTGGGTTACTGCGCTTTTCACTTCCTGTTTGATTAAGCCAATGAGTCTCCTAAAATGGCGGAACAGGTGGCTTTAAAGGGCATACAATCCAAATCGTCACACAGTTTATCATATTGCTTGACAGCTCCACAATACAGCCACCTGTTTCCATGTACAATACGCCTAACAAGTCTGCTTATTGCATTGTACATCGAGCCCCTGAGGACACCGCCAAAGTGTTCCTAGACAATCACGCAGTTTGGATACTGTTGCAGACAGAATGGGCACTTGCCAAGAGCTCACTGACTAATATGGGATTCCCAGTGTCAAACATAGTCATCTTGATGCAGCCTATTTGTTACCAAAGCTGCAAAAGACACCCGACGTGATATTTACAAAAAGGATTTATCTGCTATAAACAAAGGTTTAGAAAAAGTGTGCAAAATGTTAGCCGTTAACCCGGTTTAAAGAGCAACGTTCTCCACCCCGCCGCTCCTGTGATATGATGAAATGAGCTGCCTCTGAAGTATTGCTAAAACCATAGGGATGGATTTATTAAAAAAAAAAATAGCATTGATATTCATCCTGTGAAAACAGGTCGAATGTCATTCATTCACAATAGCATGAATCAGGTAAATACCACATTATAACCATTAGATGGTGCTGATGAGCATTGAAAATAAGCATTTCCTATGAATATCACCTGCATCTACTGGCTATAGCGTGATACTATCTTGACTCACTCTATTCTGTATGAAGAACAACATAGAAAATAGCCTAACATTAATTTTTGTACATGGAGTTTCACAGGAGGAATAGCTCTGCAAATTTTTATAAGTGCTCCCCCCATAGTGTCGAATTTGGTGTGCAAAAACTAATTTGCGTTTACGATTTGTGCTTTTTTTTTTTTTCCCCCTCTTGATACAGCTTTTAACAAAATTGGGGGCTACCAAAATCTACAAAAGGCTTATACCGAGGCTGTACCAATGCTAGTTGTCCCGAACACCACATGCCACCTTCCTCGGTCAGACGCCATGCACTTATTCCGAGATCCAGTCTCCGGCGACCTTCCTTGGACAGGAATGACCTTCGGCTTGACCATCATTGCAGCTTGGTACTGGTGTACTGATCAGGTAATAACCATTGGAGGATAGTGGTTTACCAATTGTCAAACCAATGTGATAAGGAACGTTCTAACAAAAGTTCAGGTTGGCGAGCCAGATTTCAAAACTACAAAACAGATATAAAATAGCCATGCTCTTGTTACCTCAATAGCAGGATCACTTTAAGTGCCAATAGCAGAGTTTGGCCCTATTGCCCAATTTCTGTGTCACGCGTCTACAATAATAAAACCAAGCCTCCCACTGGTAAAGTGCATGAGTATTCTATACACATAGCAGCGCCTTAAAAACTATTATACAAAAATGCAAACCAATGCCAGATATGGTTTAAAGAGACCTTTTTACCCGACCATTCATTTCAACAAAAAACATCCCATGGAATTATGTGCCCTTGATATTGTAGGATATCTTGGATGTGATGTTAGCACCCCCCAGCAGACTCAGAGCTGTCAATCTATAGCAGCCTTTCTCAACCTTTTAACTTCAGAGGAATCCTTAAAATATAATTTCTAGGGAAACCCGAGCTAAGAACAACTCATTGGGGCCAGTGAGGGAAAATACCCCTTTTACAGTGGCGATCACACTGCCACACCCTTACAGATAGCTAAAAAAGACCATTGATGGAGTGTCGCTGGCTCTTCCAAGTGATATTGGCTCCTGGAAATTTGCAGCCACCATTAAATGGGAGGTCAACCCAGCACAGCTCAAGGAACCTTCAGCAACCTCTGAAGGGTCTTTGGATGAGAATGGCTACTCTATAGTATTCACCTTTGTTTCCTTGTGTAGATAACCAAAAGCCTTGAGCCTGCTACTGGGCAACCGCCATCTTGCATGTGATTTCAGCACCCCCAGCAAACTCAGAGCTGTCACTCTATAGCACAGTTTTTAAAAATTTCTACTCCAGAGCAACCCTTAAAATAACTTTCAGGTGCAGGCGAACCCCTGCTAAGAACAATTTATTCTGGGTAGTGGGAAACATACCATCCTTACAGACAGCTAAAAAGACTATTGATGGTATGCCGCTGGCTCTTCCAAGTGATATTGGTCCCTGGAACTTTTCAGCCACTATTAAATGGAAGGTCAACCCACCACAGCTCAAGAAACCTTCAGCAACCTCTTCTCAAAATAACCTTGGTTGAGAATGGCTGCTCTATATTATTCTCCTTCATTCCCTTGTGTAGGTAACCAAATGCCCTGAGACTGCTGCTGGTCAAACGCCATTTTGAATGTGATATCAGCACCCCAGCAGACTCAAAGCTGTCGTATAAACAGAGTTTCTCAAACTTTTTACTGCAGGGGAACCCTTAAAATAATTATCAGGTCCAGAAGAACCCTACTAACAATTTATTGGGGGCAGTGGGAAACATACCCTCTTTACAGTGGTAGTCACAGTACCATCTTTACAGACAGCTAACAAGACCATAGATGGTATGCTGCCGCTGGCTCTTCCAAGTGATATTGGTCCCTGGAACTTTTCAGCCACCATTAAATGGAAGGTCAACCCACCGCACCTCAAGGAACCCTCAGCAACCTCTGGGGGAACCCTAGGGTTTCAAAGAGGTTGAGAATGGCTGCTCTATGGTATCCCCCTTTGCTCCTTCCCTGGCAGCTGGTTATGTAGGGAGGGACGAAGGATCTGGGCCAGCACAGAGAGTAATTAGGCTATCCCAGAAGAGGAGAGGACTATGACGTGGAAGGAAGTAGGGGCTGTGCAAGGCAATGGACTCCTGGAATAATCACATTTTCTAGCAAGTTCAAAGGCACAATGCAAGGGAATACAAAATCATTTATGGAAAGGAAAAAATAAACTGCCAGTTAGCATGCAAGATATTTAATTTCTAAGTTGGTGACAGGATCTCCTTAATATATATATATATATATATATATATATATACACACATAGTATCTCACATAAGTAAGTACACCCCTCACATTTTTGTAAATATTTTATTCTATCTTTTCATGTGACAACACTGAAGGAATTACACTTTGCTACAATGTAGTGAGTGTACAGCTTGTATAACGGTGTAAATGTGATGTCCCCTCAAAATAACAACACACAGCCATTAATGTCTAAACTGCTGACAACAAAAGTGAGTACACCCCTAAGTGAAAATGTCCAAATTGGGCCCAATTAGCCATTTTCTCTCCCCGGTGTCATGTGACTCGTTAGTGCTACAAGGTCTCTGGTGTGAATGGGGATCAGAGGTGTTAAATTTGGTGTTATCACTCTCTCTCTCATACTCGTCACCGGAAGTTCAATGTGGCACCTCATGGTAAAGAACTCTCTGAGGATCTGAAAAAAGAATTGTTGCTCTACATAAAGATGGCCTAGGCTATAAGAAGATTGCCAAGACCCTGAAACTGAGCTGCAGCACGGTGTCGAAGACCATGCAGCAATTTGACAGGACAGGTTTCACTCAGAACAGGCCTCGCCATGGTCAACCAAAGCAGTTGAGTGCACATGCTCAGCGTCATATCCAGAGGTTGTCTTTGGGAAATAGATGTATGAGTGCTGCCAGCATTGCTGCAGAGGTTGAAGGGGTTGGGGCTCAGCCTGTCAGTGCTCAGACCATACGCCACAATCTGCATCAAATTGGTCTGCATGGCTGTCGTCCCAGAAGGAAGCCTCTTCTAAAGATGATGCACAAGAAAGCGGAAGACAAGCAGAATAAGGACATGGATTACTGGAACCATGTCCTGTGGTCTGATGAGACCAAGATAAACGTATTTGGTTCAGATGGTGTCAAGCGTGTGTGGCGGCAACCAGGTGAGGAGTACAAAGACAAGTGTGTCTTGCCTACAGTCAAGCAAGGTGGTGAGAGTGTCATGGTCTGGGGCTGCATGAGTGCTGCCGACACTAAGGAGCTACAGTTCATTGAGGGAACCATGAATCCCAACATGTACTGTGACATACTGAAGCAGAGTATGATCCCCTCCCTTTGGAGACTGGGCCGCAGGGCAGTATTCCAACATAACAACCCCAAACACCTCCAAGATGACCACTGCCTTGCTAAAGAAGATGAGGATAAAGGTGATGGACTGGCCAAGCATGTCTCCAGACCTAAGCTATTGAGCATCTGTGGAGCATCCTCAAACGGAAGGTGGAGGAGCGCAAGGTCTCTAACATCCATCAGTTCCGTGATGTCGTCATGGAGGAGAGGAAGAGGACTCCAGTGGCAACCTGTGAAGCTCTGGTGAACTCCATGCCCAAGAGGGTTAAGGCAGTGCTGGAAAATAATGGTGGCCACACAAAATAGACACTTTGGGCCAAATTTGGATATTTTCACTTAGGGGTGTACTCACTTTTGTTGCCAGTGGTTTAGACATTAATGGCTGTGTGTTGAGTTATTTTGAGGGGACAGCTAATTTACACTGTTATACAAGCTGTACAATCACTACTTTACATTGTAGCAAAGTGTCATTTCTTCAGTGTTGTCACATGAAAAGATAGAATAAAATATTTACAAAAATGTGAGGGGTGTACTCACTTCTGTGAGAATATATATATATATATATATATATATGTATATATAACCTGCACAGGGACTGGGAGAAAGTTGTATGCTACCATTGCTATTTGCCTGCCTGACATTATGATCCACTGGCATCAGCATTTTCTGAGCTGATGGCCATAAACAAGCAGACAGATCAGGAGTTCTGTTTGACAAGGACTCAACGTACTGCCCAGGTCAATGCCTCAAAGTTTTGAAGCCACAGACAATCCAAGTAACTAGCATTTTTCAAGAGGTCAGCAGTGGCAGTCTTGTATTTGTTATAGTACATTTTTTTTTTTTTTTTTTTTAAGGTGGGGCATGGGGGTACTTGTCACATGCATGCTGCCATGCCCCAGATGTCAGGCAGGAAAGAGGATATGGAGCCGAATGACTTTAGACAATACGAGACATTCCCTTTGCAACGCAACATTGCCTGCTACATTAGGACTAGCCTAACCCTGCAGGCCGATAAGCTTTCATTGGTCCCCCCCAGTAGGCATGATGCACTTTTACATTCATTGCCCTTGCTATAGGTGTAGGCCATTTACGTACCAACCAAAGCATGGCCAAAAAAACCCCAGAGATGACATCAAATCCTGCCTTGCTGCTAGGATGTTGCTAAGACACTCCCAGCCAATTCAAACCTACTTGCATGAACTTTCTCCCCACTGTTGCAAGTAGCTCTGAGCTCAGCGATTCTGTGATGGAGAAGATAATGGTCCACACATGTGCAGGGGTTTAACTCGTTCCTGTGATGGTGGAGGTGAGCAGTAATTGCTGTGAGTGTTTTAGCATCATACAAGCAACAAAGTAGGACAAAATTATGCTAATCTGGATGTTTTTGGCCAGGCTTTAGGAGGCAAGTAGACGATCTACCCTTATAGTAAAGGAAACTACCCAACTTTAGTCAAAGCTGCACAGTTTGTTTTCATCTACAGATGCCCCTTACCTGCATAGGCAGTTTTTTTTAGTAAAGGTGAACTAACTCTTTAGGTCTTATGTACACAATGATGGACTTGAAGGGTTCAAACTAACGGAGGGGTAGAGATGTAGAGTCAGGAAGCATACATATAGAATAGACACTACATTTCCTGCTCCTCTGAATTAATGCTAATAACCAAATTTACTAAATTTTCCAGGACATGTTTTAATTCACTGCAGCCAATAGGAGGAAAATAAATTCAGGTGTAGAAATAACAAACATATACAGAATTGTAAATCTTACCATAAGTCACCAATTTTTATTATCTTATTTTTGTTTCATGTTAAAATAGTCACTTCCCACAAACATAATTAAGGGTACATCACCATGTCTACAAACAGTGACCTGCATCAAAAGTCCACACTTGTGCGATACGGAAATGCACTCAAAATATAGAGCACAAAAAAGTGCAATTTTTTTTGCAGGTACGCTGCGGTGCCATTAACTGTTAATGACACCCCTAAGCACCTTGCTAAAGTGCATGAGAAATTGCACAACAGGACACATGGTGAAGTAGCATGTGTTTTTTCGTGTGGCACAACTTTGGCCTTGTTTAAATGTGCGTTCAGGACAGTGCACCCACACAGATGGCAAACTGGGAGAAGTGGCTACATCTGCGCAGCGGCTGCATTCCAATTGCCATCAGTGGGATTGCCTGCATGGAACACCTGTGCATTGCAGTGTGGGTAAGCACGGTCTTGCTTAGGTGTATGCTAACGTATGCCCTGTGTGAACGATGCCTTCTTTGGTGCAATTTAGATGTGGTAAACAGCCCTTTGAAATTAATAGGCTGCCTTAGCGCAATGTAAGGTAACACGTGTACACTACCACATCGCACACATGTGAACCTAGCCTTGGGCTTTTGTAGCGTTACTGATACACACAGACAGCAGCCATTTTGAGAGGTTAGCCAATGTTCCAGAGTAAACAGTGCACCTTGTCAATAGGAACACATGACTTGATTTTTTGTTCTGTGGTGTTCCTAACTGAATGTATAAGCTGACTATGGAGTCACACAAAATGGCAGCTGCACTTCATAGGCAACTTATGAACTTCTAATGTATGGCCTGTGAGAACATTGGTTGCCGTGAGAAACTAGGATTGCCTTAAATAGTACATAAGTACCTTAAAACAGTTGCAATTTCTCTTACATACAGAGATCCAGTATATACATACATACACACATATATACATAAACTTACATATTCACATACATACAATTGCAACTAGCTTAAAACCTACAGTAAACTATTCCAGGAGAACCAGGCATAAATAAAACACTTTAGCAATGCTAGCAAAAGCTTAGCTTGAGGAACACACAGCTCTTCTAAATTGTTATCTGAGCTGCTGGTCATTTACTGTGATGTGACTAGGAGACACGGACGTGCCTCATAACCAAAAAAGGCTGAATGAGTTCTGCGTCAGGTTTTCCGATTCGGAAAGAAAAGGTACAATTCGGTTGGTTGCTACAATGGACTCGGCCATGGTCTTTCACCCACATTACCCTGAGGCCCACAAAACACTTGCAGTAACACTTTCTAGTTAAAGGGCATGTCCAGCTAAAACCTTTCTGGTGGGGTGGAGGGGCGCGAAGGATTAGAATCTTCTGTCAAATTTTTACTGCCAATTGTGTCCTTATTACTATTATTACTATTATGATTGCCCATTCACACATCGACAAATGATCAATTTATTTTCCAATCAATTTTTGCTTTCAAAAGATATTGATCTATAGTCAACAATCCATTCCCAGGGAAGTGGATTTCGATCCATAATTATCAGTCATATATCGGTTTCCACCATGTTATCTGATCAAAATACAATTGTATTCATGAACAAAGTATCTTAGTGCTGCCAATTAATGCAAAACAAAATTTCTGCCTTGGCCAAATCTGATTTAAGCCCTGGTTCACACTGGTGCGGCTTTGAAATCGCATTACTTCAGCACGATTTCAAAGCCACAGATCAGTGCGATTTGCACCGCCAATTTCGTTGCGGCTTACGACTTTGTTTAACAGAAGTCTATGCAAGTTGCAATGAAATCGGCAAAAGGTAGGGCAGGAACCTTTTTAATATAATATTATTAACTGTTCCATTGCCGGCAATGGGGTGCGACTTGTCATGCAATTTGGTTGCTAAATCGATATTAAGGGATGTCATGACTATGCAATTGTTTGCAGATTTGAACATTTTCTTTGTATTGCATAAGAACATCAAAGTGCAAAGGCCATTATTAGTAGGATTTACCCTCTCTTAGGCAGGCCATAGATTATGCATTTTTTTTCCCATCACTATGGGTTGAAGGAAAGAAAATTGCTTGATTACCCCAACAACACAGTCAGTGTTAATGGGGGAATCCCTCCTGTTGCGCTATTGTATTCTGATGGTGGGAAGTTTCCCAATCATGTGACCACTGTGACAGACATTTTTATTGCTCTCTGTGCTGCTGTTGCAGATTTTCTCTCACTTCCTGTCTAATTGATCCAATGGTCACTCAAACAGGTGAGGGGAAACCTGGAAGCCCCAGACAACAGTTAAAACATGACATGGTTTCCAGTCCTTCCACAAACTAGAATGAAAAGCTTTGGCTGGACATACATTTTAAATTAACAATATTCTGTCATGTATAAATACCGCAGTCAGCCATTTAGATGGGTTAGTCATCTGGTCCTGATAATGCCAGTTATAATATCCCCAGCAGACTGACATCAAGGAGGCGGCCATTTTTTGGCTTAAACCCTACCTAACAAAACAGGCCTTCTGTGGTGAATTTTGTGAACGGAAACTGTGTTACGCTTTCAATCTATGACAGTGGAATTTGGATAGCTGCTATTTCCTTTCATATCCTTTTACATACAAGGCCTAATGTAGTATAGGGCCATGTTTTCAGGATATCGTCGTGACACGACAGGCCTCATTTTCATAAGCAATGATTCAATTCACCACACAAAATGGCCACCTCCCTTCACTGAGGTGATGAGGACACTGGCCAAACCATCCACTTTCTTCACTCACTTTCTTAATACATCTGTGCAACTCTCTAGTCTAGATGTTAAAGCCGAGATCTTGACATTTTTACAAAAATTCCTTCCATCTTACACTGAAATTGGCTTTTGTAGCTGAAGTTTTACTCCTCAAAAAACAAACGCGCTATGGAAGACCTTTGTTTTCAGCCTGATCATTCTGTCACTTACTGGCAAGCTCCACCTAAGCAGCACCAATTAAAAGAGATTAGTAAAACTAAACGTAAAATGTTCTAAATTAAAACAACTAGCCCATAATTCTTAAAGTGAACCTGTCATTATTCAAAGACGGGAGTTGTCTTTGCTGATATGTCTTTAAAGATGCAAATTCTGGAGCAGTCATTATTATCTTTATACCATTAAAAAAAATTTGTCGCAAAATTTCTTTTGACAAGTTTCCTAAAGATAGTCAGCATTACCTAGTAAAGAGTTCTTATACGGATTTGCCTTGAGTGGAGTGAATTCTGATTTCAGAATTAACACTAAGCCCTCATTCACAAGTCGTAGCCTGTTGCCAGCAATGGCACAGTTCCAATCAGTGTGATGCCAACTTTGTGGCGCTGCACCAATTTGCAAAAGTGGTCCCTGCACTACTTTTGGCGACTTTGGGTGCGACTTCAATAGACATCTGTGCATGAAGCTGCACAGGTGTCTTTCAAGCCGGACCAGAAGTTGCACTGAAATGCAGCTTTGAAAGTGTGAGATTTCAGATGAAGTCACACAATTTCAAAGCCGCGTTCAATGTGAATGCGGGCTTAAAGCCCATTTAAAGTCTTGAACCTTTTTTTCTTTTTAAAATTCTTTACTGCATATGTTATGATTTTAACCACTTTATGATGGATGGGTGTTCTTGACTTTCATCTGTTATACTGGGATAATGCCTGCAGCTACAGGTATCATCTCGTCATCTTTTTTTTCAGCCAACGATTTGTTGTGTTGTAAAAGCCATCCTAGTGGCCCATTGGTCGTTGGATTGCTTTAACAGGCAGCAGGAGATGAGGTCCCCCCCTCCCCCTGTTGCCCACCGGTGCTTCTCCGGACTCTCCCATGCGATTAGGGAGCCCAGTATCTGATCTAGCAGTGCAGCTGGTTACCATAAAGCTGGCTGTGGACCGGATGGTCCCCGGCCATCTCTATGGTGCTGAGAGGCCAGAAGCGACATTATGTCACTTCTGGTTCTGGCAGATGTAAACACTGCCATTTTTTTTCCTGTGCTCTCCAGGGTAGAGATCAGGGGTCTTATTGAGAGAGGGCACTGGCAAGATTGGTCAAACTGCTGGCCACTGAACTACACAACTTCTATAATAGGAAAATGGAGGCTATAAATAGAGGTTGTTATTACAATGTCTATGAGATGGAACATTATTTCGGGGACTTGTTGGGCTTTATGAATAAGAGCTCTCTTCTGAATAAGGCCATCACATACAACAGGTTCACTTGGAGAACATTGGGCAGTGTCTCAGACCTGTAATATATTTTTCACCAAGAAATTAAACCAGTCTACGCAAACATAAATTGACCTGGCCCAATGTAAACAAAAGCGCGGTAGTGCACTGGATGCAGGACCAGAAGAACAGGCAGAGAAGGTTGACATGAAAATCCCTCATAAAACTCCTGCACACCTCACCAAGCATTTACAAGTTTCTGGCAGTCCATGGTCAGCACAGTCGTGGCATTTTCCCAGAACATAGAAGGCCATGGTAATGGCCACTTGTGATTCAGGCATGGCCCTTCATACAATGTACTCTTCAATGACCATGTTAACCATTGTCCCTTCACACAAGATTGAAGAATAGGCAGGTCTATAAACGTAGATCTATTACAGGTCCTTGTGCCCCGGTGGGCCATGACTTCTCCTCCGTGAGTCCAGGCTGGTTGTCCCTAGCTTGCTCTTGAGGTGTTTGGCTTGGGAGAGCTTAGAAAAAGGAATTCCAAATGGAGTTGATGCATTATCGGTGGGCACGGGGCTCTGAGATAGCGGGCTGGTGTATCCTCTGCCATAGTCCTTGGCGCTCCACAATCCAGATCTTGGCGCAGGCCCTTCAGACTTTCTGCTGACCTGGCGATATGCACTGGGGCCCTCCATACCTACTTCCCTTTTGCCTCTGCCCTTGCCTACATTCTGGGCGCCGTGCTGCGATGAGAATCGGTTGTATCCTCCCGCAGGGCCATTGGAAGGGTACTGGAAAATGTTTTTCTCCTTGAGAAGCAGAAAGAAAAGGAAAGCGTGTTAGTAAAACAGGAAGCGGGCCATATTAGTAGGTTAGGGCCACAGATGTAAATAAAGCCCAACACACATACATGCATTGATGACATAGCACAGGCCAATAATAAAGAAAAGAATACTATAGCAAGCAACTTTTAAAGAACTATTTATGTGAACAATGACCACATGATATGATTCCATTATTATTTTAGGAGGATTCCAAACTTTAGCAATTCAATTTATTTTTCTGGTAATTCCTATACCAGGTACAGGCAGTCCCCGGGTTACAAACAAGATGGGGTCTGTAGGTTTGTTCTGAAGTCTAATTTATATGCAAACCAGAACAGGTACATTTAAGTGCAGCTTCAGCCAAAAATAGAATTTTTTTATACATTTTTTGGATAGCATAAGGAAGGGTTAACACCACTGTAACATTTGTTTTGTTGTCTGTGCCCCTGTTCAGAAGCTGTCACCTCATTTTCTGTCCCTGTGACAACTGGATTTTGAAAATTTTGGGTTGTGGAAACAAGGGTTGGCGATAAAGCTTCCATGGAGACACCTTTTTCCCCATGAAAACTCTTACAAGAATGAATTTCCCTTCCTAGGGGTAGATTTCCTCTCACTTCCTGTTGTCTCCCTCTGTTTGTAAGTCAGATGTTTGTGACCTGGGGACCGCCTGTACTAGTGATTTCCCTTGTTCATAAACACTTCTCTTTCCAGATGAGATGGTCTGCTTCAGGAACTGAGCCCCATGATGCAATAGGAACATTCCTATCTCTGTTCCTACATAAGCTTCATGGTTCGTTCGATGAAAAGCATGGACATCAAGCCCTGGAAATCTGCTAATTATGTGGTTTATCATAGCAAAGATGATTTATAATAGAGTTTTTTTTTTTGTGCAATTTCAACAGCTTTTCATTTCAAAGCACCCCCTTTATTTCTTAGCTCTCCTATAAAGAATACCGGTCATAGTCGCAGCATGCAAAAAAAAAATGTGGGACACTGCGTCTGTGGCCATAGATATCTGCAGATTTTACACTCTGCATGCTTGCATAAAGTCACTAGAGGGATTGTACGCGTCCAAGTACTTTAGGTGCATATCTTATGCAAGATTTTCTGTTAGCCCTGTCAGCAAGAACCTGAGTTCCATGTAGAAAATATGCATATGCCTAAATGAATAAGCCCTGAAAGTGAACGTCATGTTCTTTCACTAGGGGGCAACGCTGGCCCATGGCAGAGAATTATCAGATGACAATGCAGGTGTGATTTAAAAGTTGCGGTGTAAATTGAATAAAACTGACAGGAAACATGACAATTGCCTTGTGCGAGGTTCCCAGAAACCTTTTATTGTCAGTTTACCATTATACACTGCACCTGCATGCTGAACCTCATTTTTAGGGGTATCTAAAAAGACTGTCTGATTTACCAGCAACAACCAATACTATCCTCCTTGGCATTGTCCAGGTGGTAGATGGGACGTGTTGTTTAAGTTAAGACACACAGCTCACATCCATTGCAACCAGTTAGGCCCCTTTCACAGAGGGCTGGTCTATTCCGCTAGTTCCTCTATCTTTTGATGGAGGAAAAAGGGACCCATGTAATCCCTGTGGGTAGCCAGATGTGATCAGCGGCCAACCTCCGATCAGGTCATAAAAAGCGGACCTGGACATAAGCTTTTACCACTCGGACCGATGAACCTGAACAGACTCTGCTGTAGGTGTTTATAGCTGGATGCACGTCTGCTTACATCCAACCACCTATAGGAATACTGTGCAGTCCATTTTTGATCAGTGTATATATGGATCAATAACAGACTGCCGGAAAGCCCATGCGTTTATAAGATATTTCTAAACACTAAAAAAAAATATAATGATTTTAACCACTTCAGCCCCAGAAGGATTTCCCAGTTTAGGACCATAGCACTTTTTGCGATTCGGCACTGCGTCGATTTAACTGACAATTGCGCGGTCATGCGACGTTGTGCCTAAACATAATTTACATCCTTTTTTCCCCACAAATAGAGCTTTCTTTTGGTGGTATTTGATCACCTCTGCGTCATTTCTGATCACCGCTATAAACAAAAAAAGAGCAACAATTTTGCAAAAAAAAAAAAACAATATTTCTTACTTTTTGCTAAAATACAAATCCAAAAAAAAAATATATATATATATATATATATATATATATATATATATATATATATATATGGGTACTTTTTTTTTACAAATATATATATATATATATATATATATATATATATATATATATATATATATAT
>BLSH010474475.1:630681-655043 GCA_018402905.1 Glandirana rugosa | reverse complement strand
CCAAAAAAAAAAAAAAAAAAGACATAGGGTAACTTCCCTAAAAGGAAGTGTAACAGGACAGGAAGCCACCTCTGTGTTGTTTTTTACTCTTCTTTAAATTCGGTAACCTTCACCGCGGGCCAAGACTATCAAACGCCGAAGTGTCGGCCAGCGCGACACGAGCCAGTCACCGGTCCGTTACAAGACCCTGGACACTGCACAGGATCTTCTAACGTCCCTCCCTTCTCAGAGGATCCCGTCACCAAGATTTGGGACAGGAGTTCATGGGGGTTGTCCGGTCCAAAACCGTTAAAGAGAATCTATTTTATCGACAAACTTTGTCCTCAAGTACCCCCAACAGGCCATGTTTACAGGTTCTCCTTTATCTTGCACAAATCAGAGTCAATGGCTTGGTATTTGACAGCTATTTTATCTAAGAGAAATTGCCAAAACCTGGCCTGTTGGGGGTACTTGAGGACAGGGTTTAGAACCACTGCCCTAGGAGACTCTTCCCTCCCTGCAATCTTCTAGGACACGTCACAGGTCCCAGAACATTGCCTGGCCACTGACCGAGCACAGCGCGACCGGCTGTGAAGCCGCAAACTATCAGAACCGGGCGCCACTTCCAATGGCTTAAATTTCTTCTCATTTTTTGTTGTGTCTCCACCGAAGGACAGGACAATGTGAAGGAAAATCCCTTCAATGGGATACAGAAAAAAAAAAAAAAAAAACCTGACAAGGGTTCTAACCATTCCCTACTTACTTTAAAAATTACTTTTCAAAATCACTTTAAAAGGTACCCTAAGTGACTTTAGTGTAGCTGCAGTGTTTGATGCATAGTACAGGTGGTCCCCGGGTCACAAACATCCAACTTACAAAATGGAGGTAAACAACAGGAAGTGAGAGGAAATCTACCCCTAGGAAGGGAAATTCACTCCTGTAAGTTATCATGGGAAAAAGGTGTCTTCACTGATGCTTTAGTACCAATCCTCGTTTCCACAACAACCCAAAATTTTCTAAATCCAATTGTCATAGGGACAGAAAGTGAGGTAAAATCTTCTGAACAGGGGCACAGACAGCAAAACAAATGTCACAGGGGTGTTAACCCTTCCTTATGCTATCCAAAACACTTAAAACAAATTTTTTGGGCTGGAGCTACACTTAAAAAAAAAAAAAAATGTACCCGTTTTGACCTACAAACAAATTAGACTTAACAAACCTACAGACCAGATCTTGTTTGTAACCTGGGGACTGCCTGTATTCGTTCACACATTGGTTTTACTTGTTGTGTGAAACTGCTCTCTGGGGGGGGGGGCATTCACACTATTGTGGTATGTTAGCAGCCCATTAAAAATGAATGGGCTGCCAACATACCAAAACCGGTGAAAGTAAGTACCCTTTCTGGCAGCGCACCACAGCTTGTCGGCCAGGTACGTTGGGCTGTCATTCAGGGGCAGAATGAATGGTACCACACCAAAACTCAGGCCAATATGAACGGAATTTGAAAACTTTCAACACAAGCAAGTTTGCTCACAGCTGCTTTAACAATTACAATGAATTAGGCCTGTCACACGCTTGGTAGAATAAACTACTGCAGATATCTTAAGCACACCCTAATGCTGCAGATATGACGAGGTGGGAACTGGTGTACTGTTAGGGAGTTGATTGCCTCCAGCGATGAGTGTTTTTCCCTACAGCTTCCTCCTCGGCATGCAGAAATAAAGCACCAGGTTCCGTATATACTATTTACATGTCCTCACAAGCACTCCTTACAGGCAGGGAGGCACCCGCGGGTGCTCAGGAGACTGCTAACACCTCCAACACAGGAAGCCAACTTTAAGGTGTTGGGGATGTGGGTCTGCTCTGTTCCAGGAAGGGATTAAACTTGATGCCTGGCATGTATATGCCTGTTATATACGATTTCCTATGAAATATGTAATCCACAGGCAAGAAGTTCATACTTTTGATTTGAAGACGTTACACTGTTTTCCATTTAAGAAGGTAGCTTCTTCAGCAGATATGTTCTGTAGTTCAGAGCCGGTAACCTCTGAACTACAGAACATATCCCTTATGCTATGGAGATGAGGGGTGTTCTGTAGTCCCTACACACTTGCTCTCTCAGAATGATAGGACAGGAAGTGTGTTAATGGCAAGATCACCTGTTGAAAATAAAGCAAAAAGGCGTATCTGAGTCAGAGTTCCTTTTCCTTCCTTCCTCTTCCTTCTCTAGATTCAGTTGTGTATGGCCTCCTACCCCATTCTTTTTTTCTTTCTTTTTCCCTTTTCTTTTCATTCCATGTTAATTATGTTCAATATCATCCAAATCATATGAAGGTTTAACAATATTTGCTATGATCATACCTGATAATATTTTTGCCCCTGCGCAAGCGATCTACATGCTTGTTTTTGATTTCTTACGTTATGGCTTGAAATCAATAAACGCATTGAAACAGAAAATAAAGCAAAAAGGCGGCTGAAAAAAGCCACCGCATTGAAGAACTGGTAAGCTACAATATATTTATAATTTTATTTTTGGGTTTAGCTATGCTTTCATATTACAAAACAATCAGCAGTTGGTTTGTTTTCCTAACCTACTTTTTAGATGTATTCAATCATCCTAAACTGGCATCTTTAACACGGCATGCAAAACTTCACTAAGCAATAGGATCCAAGTATATACGTGAGCGAAGTTGTTTTAGGGCTGAGGGTTTAACTCACAGCACAACCATCTTCATTGTGTATAAGGACAGGTACACAATAATGCCCATACTTGCAAACATATTTTAGATTTTTACAATGCTGGGCATTCCTGAGAAAATGTCCTTAGCACTAGATATAAATTATGATGGTGGTATTTGCATCATAAAGCATCATAAAAACTGTATATCAACCAGATCTGTATTCTCCTGTGTAAAAGGTAAAACACAAAATGTGAATTTAGTACTTTGTGTAAAGCATTCAAATTACTGATCACAAAGGTTTCCCAGAATCCTGTGTACAGCAGGCACAATCTGAAACGTAGTCAAAAGGACTCGTCGCTGAAATGAAAGTTACAAAAACAAATCCATTTCCCATTAAAAAAAAGATAGTAAATACTTACCACTCCTGACGCGTGTGCTGCCGATCTGCACTGTATTGAAAAGGAAGTCACCTGTCCTGAAGACATTTCACTAAGCCGACACTTCCAGCAGCGTTGGGTACCTGGTAACCCCATCTGTACTCAGTGGTTTGGTTTTCCCTACACCAGCATTGTTTCCTATAATTAGGGCAGGAGCTTGTAAAGGGCACCACAAAGTGCAAAGGGGCAGTCAACATTCCTAGGAAGTGCTGGTTTCTGAAGAGTCTTTAGGCAGCTGTTTTTTCTCAATGCAGTGCAGGTCAGTGGTGTAGGTATCAGGAGAGGCAAGTTTTTCTTTGCAAGAAAATATTTCTTTGGAGACTTCATTTTAGCAACAGTGTCGCTTTAAAAGAAGGGGCCAACGGGGGTTGTGAGTAAACCAACACAGAATTTCCACCAATGTGGAAATATCCACCTGGATCTGCTTTTAAACAATGCCTTGACTTTTTAGGCTTTATAGTCAAGGCAATTAGAGGCAAGGTGTTCTCTCCCTACTTGGGGACTCTGGGGTTGGCTCTACCGTCTAAGCCCCCAGAACAGGGTACACCCTGTACACAAGGTGTCTCCGCCCTCTACCGTTGTATACTTCCATCTGTGTTCATGTCCAATAGACCTCTGCTGTTCATGAGCTAGTTCCACCATCTTTTGGTATCCAAGCTCACTATTTTGTGGGCTGCCATTCTGCTGGCTATAGCCATATACTATTGGGCCAAGCTATATTTATAGCCGCTTCATACCGTATGATATATACATTGGCAACCATATTCAGCAGTGTTGGCACCGGGGATGGGGGGGATTGGAGTCTCTATTTCCACTCTGTCCTCTTCTTCCTTGGCAAACACAGTTGACACTTTATCAAATGCAGATGTGGTAGGTTCTTGGAAGTTGGTTACTGTTCTAAAAATTGCTTTTAGTTTGTCGTGTAGATCTCTCCCATTTTTTGCTTACAAATTCACCAGCACCTACCCAGTATGTCCTGAAGAACCTACCGTGCGAAACGCATTGACAGGTAAGCATGGAGGATGTCTATGGATATACCTTTTTGATATACAGCTATTCTACACAATACAGTTGACATGGACTTTGTACTCATTGAATGAAAGGTTCCATACCTCCAAGACTGTTATTGGGTATCTGTTTACCTTGTTTTAGCAATAGGGTGTTGTTGTTCGGTTATATGTCTTTTTAACTAAATTTTGCAATAATACCACCATTTTTTAGAAGCATCACCTCATGGTGTGCCCACAAAGTCCCTCATTTTTTGAGAGAAAATCCCATTCTTTCAATCCTTTTTTGTAGCTTTAAATGTAGTGGGGTTTTTTTATTTTTGTTTTTTTACTTCTCCCTTGCTGTCCCAGCAGCTGGAGCTTTTCTCCTTTCCGAAGTTCCGGGTCATGGATGGGCCTTCGCTTGCAATGTAGGACTGCTGGTCCTGCATTGTACATCATGACATCAGAATGTGAACGCTAGACAGATCGCTGACAAGACATGGGCTTTGGGAGACCAGTCTACATAGAGTAGAAAGCCTAGTGTGAGAGGCCCACTGCAAAGGAAGTTTTAATTTTTCCCCAGAGTTTAGTTTAAGAAAAAGAACCAACTTTAAAAGGAACTGATGGCATGATTATGTAGGAAAGTGAACAGAAGTGTCTTAAGATTCCAGCAAAGTACAGAACCACTCCATGGCTCACCTTGAGGTGACCTTTGTGCATCTGAGCCTTTTCACACATCTTTAGGAAATACTTCACATCTGACTCATTCAGAATGATGTAGACAGAGACCTTCCTCTTGAAGCCAGCATCTAACAAGTCCTTAAATATGTCCAAGTCTGTGAAGAGGTCCATTACAAGGGCGATCACCTGTGGGTACACAAAAAGTATAGCGTTTACAAAAAAATAAATGCATTCTCAACTCCAAGGGCTTCCAGAGTCACTTTGGACTGCAATTGTAGGAAAGGTATAAACATTCGTACCAAAAGATTTGAAGTATATATAATACACACACACATATATACATACATACACACACCTATATAAAAGGTTCAAGAAAAATCTCTGCTTAGCCAACACGCTTTGGGCGTTCAAAATCTGTTGGCCAAGCATATTGAACCATTAGAAAAAATTTTTTTGAACTTCAATACTCCTGTTCTTACCGCTTCCTCCATCGCCTTATTTGTTTAATTATTACAGGTACTTGTATAGCCCCATCAATTTACGCAGCGCTTTACACATCAGTCCCTGCCCTCAAGGAGCTTACAATCTAAGGTCCGTAACTCACATTCACACATACAATTTAGACAGGAGCTAATTACCCTACCAGCATGTCTTTGGAGTGTGGGAGGAAATCGGAGCACCTGGAGGAAACCCACGCAAGCAAAGGGAGAACATGCAAACTCCATGCAGGTGATGCTGTAGTTGGGATTCAGACCAATGACCACAGTACTGCAAGGCAGAAGTGCTAACCACTTTGCCGATGTCCTGCCCATCACCTTTAGGATGGGTTTTCCTAGATCAGTTGCATGCAATGCTGGGACCTCAGCACTGTCATCACATGGTGCAGGATGTTTACATTTCGGCATAGATGATCATAAAGGGAAGTATTTTAATGATATGCTCAGTACTTCCTCCTGTGCTTTGCAACACACCAGTTGCACCTGACAGCTCCTTTTCCCAAGCCTGGTCTATGAGGCCCTCAGCAAAGTAAACCCCTCCCATTTTGGAACCTGTACCACCTCCCTGCTGAAAGAGTTCAGTCTAGGTAAGTCAATAATTACTAATCTAGGACTGCACTCTATGTAAGCTCCCTTGAAACAGTCCACTCCCTAGGTAAGTCCCGGGAAGATGACATCACTGCCCCCTTTTCCCCCCATACATGACTGGTCTGGTGATTTGTCACTAAAGCATCATAGGGGTAATCACATGCCCCCCCATACCTGGAAGCCCCAAGGAGAAGGAGCTCAAATAGGTGAGTAAAAAGTCTAGGTGGGGGTAACCGATCAGGAAACATGGTCACTGGCCATGAATGGGCACAATAAGTGTGTCTTTCTAACCAGAGACTTGAAGTACTTAATGTACCTAGTCTGCAGTGGCCAAAATACAAAAAAAAAAAGGAAAGAGGAAGCTTGTAAACTGAAAGCCACATCAAAACCATTTAAACTATTTTTGGCAATGTGATAATATCTCGAAAAATGAACTCAATGACTATGCTTTATAATTTCTCTTCAAGGGAGGGTTCAGCTTTGTAGTCCATGGGGGAAAAACAAACCGCAACAATTTCCCGGCACACAAAACCAACATACTAGGTTTTCCTGTTATTTAAAAATTATGAATAAGAATTCATTATGTTTTGTACCCAACCAACTATGTACTGGTGCTTAATGTGTATACCATCTTGCACTTCATGCATTCACTGACTTTTCACATTAATGTTTTTCCATTCAATGCGGATACCACAGGAAACTCCAGTTTGCTTTTGACCTTGTAAATTAGGCATTCTCAACGAGGGGGAAGCCTTAAAGTAACTGTCTCAAGAATCCCCTGCTGATAATTACTATATCTACAGCTCATGGTACATTCGTGTGGTGGTCAGTGGGAAGACTGATCCTTACATTGAATGCCAGTGGGAAGAAGACTGCCAACAGTAAGAAGAATTCCTCCCTTAAATCTGGAGAGTGTTGATGGGGGAATCCCTCCCGTGAAACCATGGTGTTCTCCCTTCGGGGGGGGGGGGGGGGGGGTTGGGCGATTACTGCTAAAGGCTATAAGAGACGCTAGCAATAATAGCATTTAAAATCCGACAGGCTGGTTGTACCCAAGTTAATTGATCAACTTGGGTACATTCAGCTGGCCCATTAGTGGTTTGAATCTCAGCCGATTCCTGGCTATATGAAAGAAAATAAAACTAACAAATTACTCTATCCACAAACAATTTTGATAAGTGTATGGCCAGCTTTAATGATAGATGAAAAGTTCATCGGTGTCTGTGGTTACTTATATGAAAGGCATAAAGCGCTTGGCGCTTAATACCCTCTGCAGAAACCCTGGGGTTCCATAAAACCCTAGATGAGAAGGGCTGTCCTAAATGGTGAATAGCAGTTATAACCAGCACAATGTTATTGAATCCCTAGGCCAGCCTCTCTCAATTCCCTGGAAAACTTTTGAAATAATTTTCAGGCCTCAGGAAACCTCTGCTAAAACTTTTTTATTGGTGCTCAGTGCGAAAAATGCCCCTTACATTGGTGGCCAGTGGTAAGAATGTCCTACTTGGTGGTGGTGGCAAGAATGTCATCCTTACAGAGAGCTAAAAAGATCACCAGTGACAAGCAGCTGGCTCTATAAAGTGGCACTGGTCCCAGAACTATATAGGCACTGCCAAATGAGAGGTCAATCAGCCATAGCTCAAGGAACCCAAAGCAACCTCTAAAGAAAGCCTTCGACATTTAAGAAAAAGGTTTAGGCAATACGCATAAGTATGCCAACTCTTCAATTTATAGTGTGGACTCAATGGTCTACATAAATCCTTCCATACAAAAAAAAAACACTGAAAAAAGGACTATGGCATAAACACCACAGCCACAATAGCAACCATATTTAGAGAAACCACGTGGCATTTACGTGAAAAGAATATAGATGGATTACTGAAAAGTTTATTAATACAAAAATTGCAGTAATAGTGTATCACAAATCACAGAATTAAAAATAGAACCAATTACCCTTCACCGCATACCACATTAATACAAAAACAATGGTGTCTTTAAAAAAACAAAATTGTCCGCACGTCACTGGGGATATACAAGTCACACGACTCAGGAATAGATGTGTTGAATCTCTCCTCAATGAAGAACCTCTGAAGGAACTCTACGTTTCCATGAAACCCTGGTTAAGAAGGCTGTTCTAAATGGTAAATAACGGTTATGAACAGCACAAATGGTATTGAATCCCTAGTTCAGCCTTTCCCAGCCCCAGAGGAACTCTTGAAATAATTTTCAAATCTCAGGGAACCCCTGCTTAAACCAATTAATTGGTGGTCATTGGGAAAAATGCCCCATACATTGGTGGCCAGCGGGAAGAATGAGCCATTTGGAGGTGGTGACCAAAATGTCATCCATACAGACAACTAAAAACATTACTGGTGTTATGCAACTGGCTCTACCAAGTGGCATTGGCTCTACAAGTATGTAGGCACCCTCAAAATGGGAGATCAAATCAGCCACAGTGGATTTAAACCCGATTCAAGAAATTTGAGCGCTGGTCACATAGATCTGCAGGGTTTTCTTATCTGTCTCCCTGAGTCTCATAACTGTCTCTTGTTGTTATGTTATCAGCCTGATAAGTATTCCATTGTTCTGTTATCAGCCTGATAAGTCACATATGATAAAAGCAGCCTGAGTTTTGTGTTGGGGAGGATGCTATAAATAGATTAGCACAGCTCTTAACGATACAACAAATGGAGCTGAGAGTCTCTACCTATGTGTAGAGGGGGTGTGTGCCTTTCCTCCAATCAGCTGTCTTGGCTGTGTGCCCAGGCTTCTCTGCATTGATAACCAGGAAGCGAAAATATCCTAACACAAAGGGCACTTTCTAAATAGTATCTAAAAGATGAAGACAGCAGATATGGATGTAAAACTTATATAGGGAGATTTGTTTCATCTCTGTGCATCATCTGAGGCTGTTCACTTCAGTGGGTATATGTGAGGGTTTACATCCACTTTAAAAGGAACTCCCAGCAACCGCTGGAGTCCTGGTTGAAATTGCCTGTTCTAGGCTGTTTCTTTGAAAAAGTGCAGTTGCCTCCTCTGTGAAGTTATACCCTGGATTGCTGTCAATACCGAGGAATCAGTTCTGAGTAACAAACTCCATGATATCCAACATTCTTTAACAATAAGCAACATAAAATCCTTGCATGAGCTCTGCTGTTTGTTTAGCTATGACAGCAATAATGATATTTTGACAATACACCATCGCAATGAATACCGCAGCTGACAGCAGGGATGACAAGTCGCCAAGAAACCAAATAAACAGTCGGCTATGGCTACAAAAACGATATATTTCACAAGAGCGGCACTGTGCAGAGCAAGCAAAGGGATGATCAAAGCAAATCTGTACCAAGGAATTATGAAAATTGAGATTGCTAACCTCCCTCCAAAATATGAATTCCCTGGATGGGTGATCCAGTGGCTTGACTCCAAATAAGCATGCAAACTCTGACATTCCTTATCTGAACACCATAGCACAGTTTTAGAGGATGAGAGCACCAGGGGTTTGTGCAAGTCTAAAAACTTACCAAGTTTATCTTCTTGGTAAAAAGTCACAAATACAAAGCCAACCCGTCTCGGGGGTTCAAGGCTCCTGCTCAGTGTAAATTAGGACATGCGGCAAATCAGATAGGGCCCATCCTATTTCCGGGCTGGAGGACATCCAGCATTATCTAGCTGTTTCTCTCCTGCCCCTTTCATTCATTAGATCAGGGATATGCAATTAGCGGACCTCCAGCTGTTGCAAAACTACAAGTCCCATCATGCCTCTGCCTCTGGGTGTCATGCTTGTGGCTGTCAGAGTCTTGCTATGCCTCATGGGACTTGTAGTTCTGCAACATCTGGAGGTCCGCTAATTGCATATCCCTGCATTAGATGATATCAGTTCTTCCAATCATGGAGGCTCAGCATCACATGTAGGTGTTATCTATTGCAATCTGCATGCAAATATCTGTCTAGGAACGCCCAACTTCTCCAGACTGCCATGCAACTATCAAGAACCAGTCAACTGCTTGCATCAGGACTGAGGGCCATTGATAGGAGCACTTAGACAAGGTGCTGTGATGTTATAAACAGCAGTGGTTCTCAACCTCAGTCCTCGAGTACCCCCAACAGGCCATGTTTGCAGGTTTTCCTTTATCTTGCACAGGTGCTTTAAATCAGGGTCAATGGCTTGGTATTTTGGACAGCTAATTCATCTAAAAGAAATTCCCAAAACATGGCCTGTTGGGGGTACTTGGGGAGAGGGTTGAGAACCACTGATGTACAGCACCCTTCCACCATCCCCTCCAAGCCATAAATGCCTTCACTGCATAGAGAAGCACAGGGTCCCAGTGAGGAGGTCACTGGGTCTAAAATTAGGTGTGCAATGGAAATGGAAAGGTTTTATTTAAAAATAATGTTCAGCATGTTGATGAAGGGTAGAGGGAGGATCCACGGAAAGCAAATATGAGTAGATTAGACTTGCTTTTGAAAGAGGATATTCAGTTTTACTACTAACCTACTTAACTCCACATCTTTCCCTCTCATCGGTGTCATTTTCTCACACGCCCAGCGCCGAACACAAAACAATCGTGAGATTAATTAATACTCAGTCAGGGTGAGAACGGGAAGCGGCATTCCTGCTAGCGTGTAATTATTTTATGTGAAAAGATCTCATCAAATACTGACGACAGGACAAAGCCCAGAAAAGCCTGGGCAGAGAAATGAAAACCTGGCACTCGCCTAACCCTGTCAGCAGTTATTTCATGAATAAAATCATGGATCTGTCACCTGGGCTTCTCCTCTAGTTCAGCTTTTTTCAACCTTATTTCAGTTGCGGCACCCTTTAGGCCTCATACACACGGGCGTATATAAAATAATAAACAAAACGTCGGGCCCGACGTCAAGGAAAAAAAAAGTCGCAGTTTTTCGGCGTTATGCATTGGCGTTTTTGAGCGCTAGTGAGCGTCTGCGTCAATAGACGTTTTTTTTAAAAAAAATCATTCCTCTGCTATTTTTCAACCTAAAAACGTTGGCGTCAAAAAACGCCGGAAAACGCCGGTACAATATTAGGTGGCGTTTGTTGGCGTCTCGTGGCGTTTTGCGGCACTTTTTGACGTCGATGCAGCCAAGGAACGCGCTGGTCGTGGGTTCTCTGATACGCCGACGCCATCTACAGCTCAAAAACGCTGACGTTTTTTATGTGGCCATTGACTAACATGGGGAGCAGAAAAAAACGTCAGTAGACGCCGGCGTCAAAAAACGCCCGTGTGTATGAGGCCTTAAAAGTAAGCAAAATATTAAGGCACCCCAGTCTAAAATGTATCATCAGGGACCTGCCTTTACGTCAGAGACCTCCATGACATCAGAGGTATTCCATCACATGGTCAGAATCCCCCTCACCACATTGCCCCGTTCCAATCACAAACTTATCTCATCATGGAATTTTCTGATCCATCTATGATCCAGATGGAACTGGGTCTCCCGCTCGGAGGACCCTGTGAAACTCAAATACTACCCCAGGGTGCTGCGGCACCCTGGTTGAGGTTGAGCAACACTGCTCTAGGTGCATGAGCCCATAACAAAAGATGCCAACTCTGGATTTCACCAGAGTGGGCCTAAGCTTTGGGGGTCCAATCTAAAGGGAGTCCATAGCAGTTTTGTACATATTTTCTTTTATTTTTATAGTGAGCTACATTTTTTAATTTTTTTTCTTTATTTAAAAGGTAAATATGAAATATTGCATGTCCTCACCCAACCCTAAAAGAAAAAAAAAAAAAAAGAAAAAAAAAAGCTTAACAGAGCTCAATAGCTAAAGACAAAGTTTGCACACGGGTGAAAGATTCGGAGCAGTAACTCTCCCACCTCCATCCATGCTTTCAGTAAGAGACAGCTTGCCTGAAAGGAGACTACTGCTGTACTGTCTCTTTAGCTATCACATAGTGCTCTGTGAAAACTTGGCCAAGTATGCTTTTCTGTAAAACATACAGATTGTAAACTGTTAAAAAAATACTGCCAAGTTTATTTAGGAACTGTGCTATTCCAATTTTTATTCCGCTTCCCTTGTCCTTTGAACGTGAACTGAAATAAATCAAATGATATGATGAGGATGATGAGACTTCCAGCACTGGTTGATGAGGTGGGAAAGGACTGGTAGTGTCCAGATTTATGCACTGATGGTGGGTGAGACAGGTAGCACAGAAAAGTTAGCTCACAGAGAGCCACAGGCTATACAAATATTGTCTAATCACAAGTACCAGGTCTATTCTTACTCTTGTCTTGGCGTTCTATATTTATTACAGATATGTTCAGCATCCAGTATGGAGCATCTCCTGCACTTTGGCTCCATGCAGGAGCTTCCGCTAATAAAAAAACAGCCATCACTGCCCTCTTTCATGGTTCATGGTATCTCTGGTCTTGAGACCTCCCCCGCGGAGCAGCGAGTAGTGCAAGGCTCTCTGCACGGCCTATGTGCTCTGCAGTGATAATCCCATGGCTACTTTTACAAGATATCTGGCTTCACAAAGGAATTTAGTACCCAAAGTAGATTTATATCCTTTGTGGTAATCTATATATAAATATATTTAAATGAAAATGTCACACCTGGCAACAGGGTGGATTTGATTTAAATCACTAGTAAAAAGGCTTAATTTAAATTCATCAGTTTTAAAGAGCAACTGTCATCTCTGTCCCGCAGCGGCTGCTCCTCTGACCCGTTATTGACTCGCCGACAGTCCCATTCACTTTAATGGGACAGCTGTTGATGCATCAGATATCAGAACCAATTCAATCATACAGTTTGTAGTGTACATAGATTTGTGAAACAATGGGATAAAGGAATATTCCTGAGCTTTGTTTTATCTCATGGGTACTGTGAAATTGTATGAATGCATCAAAGCAGTGCATGTTATCTCATGTTATTAGCTTGCAGAGCTTGGATTCATTGAATGAGTTTACCAAAAAAATTAAATTTTTCAGAATAAACAGCCTTATGCTATACAACTAAGCTCCATTTCATGCTGAATAAACAAAATTATTAATGTATCTTAAATAGAAAACCATCTTCAGATTGATTTTTACTCCAAAAGCCTTTAATAGAAAAAAAAATCAGATAAAAAAAAAAAAATCATTGATATTCATCTACCCTGCATGGCAATCGGCTATGAGAAGGCTTACCTGTAGGTGCCTTGCATATCTCCTAAACCTGCACGGTTCAGGAGATATGCAGTGTTGAAGCTGTGTCAACGACATGTCGGCACATGCGCAGTGAAGGAACGGCCTGCGTGCCGTTCCTCCGCTGCGACCGGGCTGTGACTGGCGGCTCTCGTGCGCATGCGCGGGAGTGACATCACGTGACTCTGGCCAGTCACAGTGCCAGAGTTGCGGCCCCAGAAGGAAGAGGGGCAGAAGATGGACGCCGCCAGCAGAGGGGGCTTCGCTTGCAGGTAAGTGGCACATAATGGGCTACTATGCGATGCATAGTAGCCTATTATGTTTCTACGTTACAGGGGGACATAGATCCATCTGGGTTTACTTCCTCTTTAAGCCTGCCTTATGAAATAATTTCAGGAGACTGTAGTCTTCAGAGTAGGGCGGTTCATGGACTTATGTGGGTGGCTGGCCATGTGTGCACTATAATACCACCCATAGGCAGCAAAAACGGCGGGCACATAAAAACGCTGTTGCTGAGCGGCAGGTAAGAGATGAGCGGTGCTGCGGTCTTAGGGCCCATTCACACCATGTATGAAAATACAAAACAGTTGCGCTCATTAACCGCTTGCCGACGGCTGATCGGCAATTGACGGCAACAATGTGGCTCTGTAACGCGAATCGCCGTCATACGACGGCGGCCGCGATACAGAGCCACTGTGAGCGGAGGCGCGCGCGCGCGCTCACTGTGTCCGGGGGGGTCCAGGGAGCGGGTCCGGCGGCTTCGATTGCCGCCGGCCACCCGCGATGCCCCCCCCCGGAACGAATGAGCGGAGGTCCGTGTATGTAAACACGGACCTCCGCTCTGTGTGAGGGGGAAGGGAAGTGATCACAGCCTTCTCGTACATGAAGGCTGTGATAACTTCCTTTCCCCAGCTAGGGCAGTCCCCCTACAGTAAGAACACGCCCAGGGAACACAGTTAACCCTTAGAGCGCCCCCTGCAGGTTAACCCCTTCACTGCCAATGGCATTTACACAGTAATCAGTGCATTTTTATAGCACTGATCGCTGTATAAATGCCAATGGTCCCAAAAAAGTGTCAAAACATTCCGACATGTCCGCCCCAATATCGCAGTACCGCTAAAAATCGCAGATCGCCGCCATTTTTAGTAAAAAATAAAAAAAAAATAAAAACCCCAAAAATGAATTCTCATCATCCGTAAACGCGACCACTTTTGCGCAAACCAATCAATAAACGCCGATTGCGATTTTTTTTATCGCAAATATGAGGAAGAATATAAATCGGCCAAAAACGGTGAAAAAAAATGTTTTTTTATATTTTTTTTTTGGATTTGTATTTTAGCAAAAAGTAAGAAATTTGGGTTTTTTTGCAAAATTGTCGCTCTTCTTTTGTTTATAGCGGCGATCAGAAATGACGCAGCGGTGATCAAATACCACCAAAAGAAAGCTCTGTTTGTGGGAAAAAAAGGACGCAAATTTCGTTTGGGTGCAACGTCGCACGACCGCGCAATTGTCAGTTAAAGCGACGCAGCGCCGAATCGCAAAAAGGGCTCCGGTCCTAAAGCTGGAAATCCTTCCGGGGCTGAAGTGGTTAAAGTGAAAATATAAATTGCTCAATTAATAAATAGTGAAAAACACAAATTGACAAGTGATATCCAGAAAGAGTCAATAAATTATATGTATAGTGTTCAAAAGTCTCTTAATAGTAGAAAATGTGTAGAAATAAGTAAAAAGCAAGTGTTCCTCCTCCAGTGTAAACTGAATCAGCAATTGTTCATCAAACAGAATCCACCCGGAAGTGTGCAGACCAACACCAATAGTATACACGCGTGTATTGACACACAGAGGTACTCTTACCAGAGCGAGTGGATCTGCTATCGCTAACAGATCAAAAAACGCAAGCAGAAGTAACCCTCTGCGGGGTATGGATCAGATGTTGTTGCTCTCCTTCCGATAGACAATGCTCAAATCAGCTCATCTCAACCTCCATATTAGCATTCAGATCCATGGTAACCACATCATAAAAGAGAGACACCATGGCAAAGCACTTTAAATGTGTCAGTGTGCTGCGGTGCCATTCATTCTGTACAGCACTGCAACACGCCTTGCAGCCTAAAACACTAAAGTGTATTGTTCCGCACTACCAAAGAATAGTGCAATGGTGAGGACAGACTAACCATTTCCAAAGCAGGAAAAATGACATACACCTCATCAGGTATTGGGGAGAGGGACAGCCATTGTGTATGAAACGTGGCACTAGCAGTAAAGGGGTTAAACAGAAGGATGTGGACACTGGGCGTTCTATGATATCACAGGTAAACATATTGCTTTGATATTAGTTAATAAAGGAGTGTTTGATAAGCGAGGAAAGGTGCGAGCCAGTACTTGGCAGCAAAAACGACGACGATGTCTGCATACTATATCACAGGGTTTCCCAATCCATCCTCAGGTCCCACCAACTGTTTGTGTTGTGCGATTATATGCAAATTGTATAGCATTGCTAAGACGCTTCTAAGGTTTGTATTTGTGAGATTGCCTGCCAAATAGGCACTGCTGGTGAAGGTTGACTACTGGCCGGTCACACCCCATTGTGTGGCGGTAGCTCATATGCCACAATGAGTGTTAATTAGCCAAGACACTTATAAGACCTCATACACATGGGCGTATGCAAAAAAATAATCAAAACGTTGTGCCCAACTTCAGGGCGTTAGTGAGCGTTGTAAGCATCGGCGTCAATAGGCGTTTAAAAACAAAAAAAATTCCCCTGCTATTATTTAACCTAAAAACGTCGGCACCAAAAACGCCGGTTAACGTTGGCACGGCGTTGGTGAGCGTTTTGCGCAGTAGGCGGCAAAAACGGCGAAACGTTACAGCCTTGGAACGCGCTGGCCGTGGGTTCTACTTTCAGCTCACTAACGCCGGCGCCCTCTACAGCTCAAAAATGTTGGCATTTTTATGGGGCCACTGACTAACATGGAGAGCTCCAAAAAACGTGGCATCAAAAAACGCCCGTGTGTGTGAGGCCTAACCAGGGCTTTATCCTCAGAGAATGGATGCAGATACTTCCCCCTTCTGCGTCACCCCTTTTCTTGGCCCTCTACCCACCTCTGAGCATTGTTCCTTAGTACCTCCCATTATCACCCTTTTTGGAAAATACAGAACCAAGGATCATTTTGTGGTGCAATGTAATTTGTATGGAATTTATAAATGAGAAGAAACAAGGAATGCAGTAAAATAGTAGATTCCCTGCAGCCAGCAGCAATAGATCCCACCAGCAACATCCCCCCCCCCCACCCAGCAACAATACACCCATCCCAGCAACAATAGACTCCCCCAAAAATAATACCCCAGCCCAGCAACAATAGATCCCTCCCTCAATAGTAGATCCCTTCCAGCAACAATAGATCCCCTTCAGAGATAAATACCCCAGCAGCAATAGACCCTCCAGCACATTCAAGCAGCCCCAACAGTGCCCATCAGTGAGGTCAATCTGTGCCCATCAGTGCCACCTATCAATGCCCATCAGCGTAGCCTCATCAGCGCACATCAGTGAAGGAAAAAAATTACTTATTTCCAAAATTTTCTGACAAACTAAGAATAATTTTTTTAATTAAATTTCGGTCTTTTTTAGCAAAAAATAAAAAACATAGCGGTGATTAAATATCACCAAAAGAAAGCTCTATTTGTTGGAAGAAAATGATTGTTTGGGTACAGTGTTGCATGACTGCGAAATTTTCATTCAAAGTGCGACAGCGCAGAAAGCTGAAAATTGGCCTGGGCAGGAAGGGGGCAGAAAGTGCCCGGTATTGAGGTCATTAGGGAGTTCTTCCCTCAATATCTGTCCCTGTGACACACAAAAATGGGGGGCAATTGCTCTGGAGGAGCCAGCATTATTTGCATCTCAGTACTGCTCATCTCCTCCAGTCTCTTTCAGCCACTCCCTGTCTACTTGCACTCCACTGTTGTCTATAGAGCAGGAGTGTCCAATCTGCGGCCCAAGACGGATATGAATGTGGCCCAACACAAAATTGTAAACTTACTTAACCATTCAGCTCCGGAAGATTTACCCCCCTTTGACCACGCCCCATTTTTTGCGATACGGCACTGTGTTAACTTTAACTGACAATTGTGCGGTCATGCAACACTGTACCCAAATAACATTTCTGTCCTTTTTTCCCCCATAAATAGAGCTTTTTTTGGTGGTATTTGATCACTTCTGCATTTATTTTTTGCGCTATACCAAAAAACAATATTTTTTACATTCTGCTATAAAAAACATATCCAGTAAATAAAAAAAATAAAAAATGCCTTTATCTATTAAGACCAATACGTATTCTGCTACATATATTTGGTAATAAATAAAAAAGCTAATAAGCGTACATTGATTGGTTTGTGCAAAAGTTATAGCATCTACAAGCAATGGATGTATTTATGGAATATTTATTTTGTTAGTAGTAACGGCGGTGATCAGCTAGCGGGACTGAGATTTTGAGGTGAACAAATTGGACACTGACACTTTTTGGGAACCAGCGACACAAATACAGCGATCAGTGCTAAAAAATATGCTGTACTAATGACACTGGCTGGGAAGGGGTTAGCATCAGGGGCAATAAAAGGGTTAACTGTGTGCCTGGTGTTTTAGTGTAGTGGGGGGGGGGTGCTTTTACTAGGGAAAGGCATGGATCCATGTCCCACCTTTGCAGGAACACAGGAACCATGCCTTCCCTACTGACAGAACGGCAACCTGCCTTGGTTACATACATTCTGCCCGTGTACTGAACAGTGGGTGCCGGTGGACATAGTGTCCTCAGGACTTGCTGATTGGCTCTCGCTGTGTAGAATGACAGCGGGAGCGTGCCACCGGCAGCACAGACTCACGCCCGCTCCTCGGAAGTGCAGGATCGCGTACATATACGCACATGTGATCCTGCGCATTGCGGCCACCCTGTAGCTGTAAAACAGCTATAGGGAGGTCGGCAACTGTTAAAAAATGTTGATATTTTTAAATCTTTTACATTTTTTTTTAATGTTTTGTTAAAAATGTGTATGCACTTGGCGAACACACATGGACAAAGAAAATTTTGACATTGTCTCTTTACTGGACTTTTATAAAGTTTTATTTTCCCAAAGAAAAATATCCCACTCTTCACAATCACACCTTACTCATGTCATCAGTTTTTGGCAGCACCTATATTTATGAGCAACTATTTTCAAGGATGAAGCACATAAAGGGCAAAATTAGAACCAAAATATAAGCACCTTGAGAATACATTGAGAATTGTTATTACATCCATCCAACCAGATATTGATGTGTTAGTTTGTCAAAAACCGTGTCAAATATCGTACTAGTTTTATGATGCCCTCTTTTACTTTTATAATAAAAAAATATTTTAAAAAATTAAGTTTTATTGCTCAGATAGGTAAATTATCTATAGTATATCAGTGATCGTTAACGTGTGATCTGCCCGACTTTTTCTGCTCATCACCTATTCTTATTGTTAGTGTATTTTATGTTTAGCCCAAAACAATTCCTCTTCTTCCAATACGGCCCAGGAAGGTCAAAAAGTTTGGACACCCCTGCTGTAGAGCATTGCTCTGGCTGAGCTTTCTGACAACAGTGGACCATGCCTGAGTAATGTATCTTAGCATGGCTGCTTGTAGGCTGCACCATGGTGACAATGCCGGAGCAAAATTAGTAGACAGTTGTCACCCAACAACAGGTAAGAACCTGTGGCCGATGCCTCCGCAAAATGTGTTGGCATGGCCACTTGTAGTCTTCACGATGGTGACAACGCAGAAGTACAACCAGTAAAAAGTTGTCATCCCATAACTGGAAGTGCTTCAGCAAAGACCTTCAGGGCAGGATCACGAATAGTACTCTAATAAAGCTGCAGATTTAAATTAAAAAAAAAGAAACATGGCTTTTTAGTGACTAGGTCAGGGTTTCTCAACTAGGGTTCCTCCAGAGGTTGCTAGGGCTTCCTAGAGCAATGGTCAATTTCAACCTCTCAGATAAATTCCCAATGATACCATTGATATAATTCTTCCCAATGACCACAAGTGTAAGGAGCATTCTTCCCATTGACCATCACACTAATGTATCCTGAGTTGTAGATTTTTAATTGGGGTTCCCCGAGACCGGAGAATTATTACAGGGGTTCCTGAAAAGGTTGAGAAAGGCTGGACTAGGTACTTTAAATTTGGGGAAGGTGAGTTTCCAAAGCAATTGCTTCACTGGTAATTCATTTTCGAGATAGAGAATGAAACCCAGACATGACCTATCCTATTGTGTGGTGTTCTTGCCCAGGCTGTTCAAAAAAAGCCCCGCAGAGTACAGATGAATTAACTGGCAATTGGAATGATTTCTTGGAAACAACTAAAACCCTTTCCTCTCTCGCTTTGCAGTAATAACTGTAGTTTATCTGCAGACAAAGCTACATAGTGTGTCTTTTTGACCCTTTCTCCACACCCGTGCTCCCGTCTGCTCTTACAGAACTTCCTGGTTGGCTCAGACTTTGTTCTACAGCACAAAAGAAGTATAAATTAATCTTTGTCTACCCAAGGATTAGCGTGGCTGGGACACAGCAAACCAACAAGGCCTGACTTGTGTTGTTCCCAGTTCCAGATATCAGCCTCTCTGTGGATTAGGTCAGCTGCTACCGACCTTGACTAGATCTCCCCTTATCTCCACTTTAACTCAATATGGCCGCTCCTTCCTCTTCTCCTTATGTGATACACCGGGACTGTAAAATGCTTCTGAGGTTACCAAAAAAACACCAATACACAGGGCAGTATTTTTAATATGAAGCTAACCTCAAGAATACGGGGGCATGACCTCAAATCTGTTTGAGGAAAGTCAGGCTGGGTTCACACTATTGCCAATTGGATGCGGATTCCCCTGAATCCAATACGCAATAGCAGGAGCCGGTTCACATATCTCCGCTGTGGCTCCAGTGCAAATTTGCACAGGAGCCCTGTGCATCTTTTGGTCCGTTTCAGGTCCAAATTCAGACAAAAATTTGGGTTGAAATCGGACCTGAAACAGTGAACCAGGACGCACCGGTCCCCTGCTGAGAGCCGCCTGCGAACATAATGTGAACCCAGCCTTAGAAAGTATTATTTTATCAAACGTAATTGATGCTTGGAATGGATCTCCAGAAGGGGCAGGGAGTTGTTTTTTTAAAAGGGATTGTAAAAAAAAAAAAAAAAAAAAAAAAAAAGAAAAAAATATATATAAACAACAAACATGTTATACTTACCTGCTCTGGGCAATAGTTTTGCAGAAAGCAGCCATGATCCTCCTCTTCTTGGGTTCCCTGCTGGTACTTCTGACTCCTCCATGTTTCCACCACAGCAAGCCACTTGTAATGGGGGCACTCATAGGGCCTCAATCCCAAACCGAGCTTTGTGTGTACACTGACAGAGCATGGCTTGCCCCCCCCCCCCCACTGGCTGTGATTGAAAGCAGCATGAGTCAATGGCTCCTGCTGCTGCCTTGGAGCCTGTGAGGAGGGAAAGAGAGGAGAGAGACATTGCTCTCATGCACAGCGTTGGATCCCCTCTCTTGATCACAAGTGCAGTAACAGTGGGTTTTTTTTAATCATTGCACAAAATACCCTATTTTACAGTGTGGCTGGGCACTCACGTGACCTGCTGGCGCTCTCCTTCACCGTTCCGAGCACTACAGTGGGAGGGGTCAAGATTCCCCACTGATGTCAGCTGGTAGGAGAGGAGGAGAGCACGGGAGGTCATGTGAGCAAAAAAAACAAAACAAAAAAGCACAGAGTTACTGCACATTAGATCTTTCTGTAAGAGAGGGTGATTACAGGATGTCAGTAGTAATGTTACAGACTCCCGAGCTGACAGGCAGGGAGGGAGAGAGAGAGAGCAGGGGGCTGACAAAGGCACATAACCTGACCACAGTAATCATGGATCAGCAGCCATGATTACCGTGGTCAGCACACTAAGGGGGACACAGGAACAGGCAGGATCAACCAGATTTTATAGAACATACAGAGGGACAAACGACACATAGCACAAGTACTATGCTGTGTATTCTGCTTTATAGGGTCAGGATCTTTTTTTTTTTTTTTTTTAGGTTTACAGCCATTTTAAGGCCTCACGCTCAAGGGCATACTACAGTGTACACTCAGACGAGGGCCATGTTTGCCTGCACAGGTGTTCTGAGCATCCCCATGTAGGCAGTCCCATCCATCAATTGGGATGCAGCGGTTGCATGGATACAGCCACTGTTGCCAATTTGACAGCTGTGTGGGGACATGGCCCCGAACACACACTGCCTGTACATCCCTATGCGGGCAAACATGGCCCTTGCATGGATGTACATAGTAGAACGCTCATGTGAAGGAGACCTTACTCCTATTGCCTCTGCCATCCAGGAGGCACAGGTGGTGTGTAGAGCCTACGGCTAGCAGCTCCGTCAAGATCAGTGACAGGCTGAAAATAATGGCACTGGCAGGCTTTACACACACACACACACACACACACACACACACACAAAGATTTACACATGACATTTATGAAGGGCGCCTGGGCCCCATTCTTTATTAACTTCAAGGAATTTACAACCGTCCCCAGCTGTCCCAGCCTCCTAAAAAAAAACTATTTTGAACTACACCCTGTTGTCCTTGGTTTATGTGGCACCGGAAAACTGCAAAAACAACACAACTGTCTAGAAAACATGCCGCTTTATAGTGCAATACACACTTCTGCTAGGTGTGCCTTAAAGCACTGGGCTCAGAAAATAAGGCAAAGTGCTTAATGCAATAACATTCAACTTTCACTAATCTGACTGCTGACAGCTAGAAAAACATTTAAAACCGAACTTCCGTAAAAAAAAAAAAAAAAAAAAAAAAAGCCTATTAAAAGTAAAAAAAGTTTTTCCTGCAAATCACACATTTAATCTGGAGCGGTCTGTGGCAGAACTTCCTTTTTACCACTTATTGTCCTCACTCTTCTGAGCAGAATGATGAGCAACACCCAACCAACCCACTTCATCTCTGCCTAGGCTGTCATGGACCTGCCTCCAGTCTGTGATTGGACATTGCAAATAGCAGCACAGTGACAAACTCATTTCTCTGTCACTCTGCTTTATCCCCCCTATCAGCATGCTTCTCGTCAGCACATGATATGATTGGCTCCTTGTACTACTTTCTCTCCCAGTTTAAGCCCTGCTATGCAGGAATACAAAAGGCTGCTATCGAGTCAAATTCAGGTATTTGCTGCAGTTTCTTCTGTCCCAGTCTGAACTCTGCTATATAGGGATACAAGAGGCCGATACCGGGCCATATTCAGGTGCTTGCTGCTATTTCTTCTTTTCCACTCTGAGGTCTGCTTTACAGAGACTATAGAAAGCAGACATCAAGTCAAGTCATATTCACCGCTTGCATATATGTCTCCATATATCAATGAATATATATCTGCCTGGAGTTCAGCTTTAAAGAAACTTTAATGCTGGCCATATCCACAGTGTAAAAATGTGATGCTACAACCCATTCACATAATAATCTTGTGAAAGTGGCAATACCTGGGCTCAGACCGCAAATGCATGTACTGCCAGGCAGTCTTCTAGGAAAAGGTTGGCAACATGGTTATGTCATAGCATAAAATCATCTTTATTTCAAATCCATCAGGGTAGGGGAAAATCCAATAACAGAACGTTAACGCGTTTCAGCCCTGGTGGGCTTGAGTCACTATGGTCATTATGTGCATTGGATTTTCCCCTGCCCTGATGGATTTCAGATAAAGAAAATTTCATTCTATGACACACCACGTTGCCAACCTTTTCCTAGATTAGAGCTGGCCGTAAATTTAGCAAATTTTGATTTGATTTTCTAAAACGAAAAAGAATATAATCCAAAACCCAACATGTTGGATCAACAGTTGGCCAAAGAGTTAAAGTGGTTCTAAAGGCAGAAGGTGTTTTTTTATCTTAATTCATTCCATGCATTAAGATAAAACAAAAACCTTCTGTGTGCAGCAGCCCCCCTCAGACACCTTAATACTTACCTGAGCTCATCTTGATCCATCGATGTTGCACGAGAGTCTCGGCTGCTTGGCTCAGACAGTACGCTCCCGCTGCTGTCAAAGTCATTGAGCCAGTGAGGTGAAAGAGGGGCGGGGCTGAACCGCGTCTCCGTGTCCGAATGGAACACAGAGAAGCGGCTCGGCTGCCCCCATAGCAAGCTGCTTGCTGTGGGGGCGCTTGGCAGGAGGGAGGGGCTAGGAGCGCGGGTGGGGCACCAGAAAAGAGGAGGATCGGGGCTGCTCTGTACAAATCCAACTGCACAGAGGAGGTAAGTATAACATGTTTGTTATTTTTAAATTTAAAAAATGAGACTTTAGTATCCTTTTAAACTTAGAACACACAAATAAAAAAACTGATCACTTTCTAGCAGGTTGCTTTATGGAGCACCTGTTTTCTATTAATTTCTATTGGATCTCAACAACCCACTCAAATCAATTATTGGCAAAGTGCCTTCATTCATTCACTCACATTCAATCATATTGAAGGTTTTTCATTTTTGTTTAGGATGGGTTTAGCAGCCAAGGTGTGTTATATGTCAGTAGGTCTTGAGCGGAGTTGAGCTTGGTTGGGTACCAGTTCAGACACACGCTTTCCGCAATGCCCCCTTGGCCAACTGAAACTTTCAGTGACCAATCACGGTCCTGAGAATAAACAGATGTTTGATGCAATGTTTAGTCTGGCTGATTCATGCGGCACATGTACCTTACGTATCCAAAATCATATCCCACTTCAGTGGATCACTAAGTAAATTAGGTCTCTAATGTTTTTATGGTATTTGGTATCTAGCTTCCACGGTTTAAACTGTGGGTGTATGCAAGCAAAAATCATCATAAAATATATAGCATGTATATATTTAATCGTGAGGATTTAACAGACCTAAAACAGTATGTGATCACACCCATATGTCATTCCATTCCTTAGACTGTGCTTAGCACAACCAGGTGTCAGTCTTCTCTATGAAGCAGCCAGGTGTGGAATGTCAACGTCTCATCCTTCCAACACCCCCAATATGATGAAAAATCTGTAACCCCTTCAATGCATGGTTACTGAATTCCTAGACAGCAACATCATTTTTTTTCCCCAGAAGAATGAAAAAAAAAAAAAAAAAAAAAAAAAAAAAAAAAAAAAAAAAAAAAAAAAAAAAAAAAAAAAAAAAAAAAAAAAGAAAAGAGAATAACACACAGGAGTGGAAGGAAATGGAGGACAGGTCCACTGTAGACCTATTCTTCTAGCTCCCCAGTCTCTAGTACGTACCATCATTTTTTGGACTCACGAAGATTGGAGGAAAAAAAAAAAAAAAAAAAAAAAAAAAAAAA
>BLSH010474475.1:596414-604728 GCA_018402905.1 Glandirana rugosa | reverse complement strand
GGACTGTACAAAGCGGGGCGAGTAGCGCCGAACCAGTGTTTACTCAAGCCACTTTGGATAGCCCCCGTAACGTTTTTATCCTTCTCTCTCGGACCGGCGGTGTGTGGTGTGGGTCGGGTTCACCAATCGTGTCGGAAAGAGTTGGAAAAGTTGTGGCTCCTTGGGAACTTTTAAAAGAGGTCCAGAGCCCCTTGGGGACGATTTTTAATTTTTAGATGTTGAGTACTATGTAATGTGACACACGTCTTAATAATCCGTTTACTCATAAAACTGGTGTAGTAGGAGAAATACGTACAACAGAATGAGGTTTAATTGGTAGTAGGCTTTCGAGCTTATACAGCTTGGAGTAAGACAACATGCATAAAGAGGATGATGTGGTCAAAATACTCATTTGCCTAATAATTCTGCACACAGTGTAATGTATCATGAGTTGTAGATTTTTAATTTTTAGCAGGGGTTCCCCGAGACCTGGAGAAAATTTTCAAGGGTTCCTCGGTGTTGAAAAGGTTGAGAAAGGCTGTGCTAACCACTTGGGCTGGGTGTGGTGTGTGGCGGCCAGGCTCTCTCTTCCTATTTTTGCAATGCCCCCGATAGGTTTCACCGAACTCATTTGTGACCAAGCCGCGATGAGCGGGGCGAAACATGTCAGGGGGGGGAGCGGCTGGGGCAACGTTGGCTAAGGCCACATTCCTCTACATACTAATACACTTTGTTGGTGAGCAGCACCTTCTCTTCTGTTTGATAACGTTTGGGAATGTTGGCTATTGTTCATCAAAGGACAGCGTATGAGTCGTGATCCTGACTAATTCCTCGCAAATGGGGCTGGAATAGTACAAAACACGTGTGACCCCCAGAATGCTGGTACTACTCCTATCATTACACATAGAGTAACAACTGTTTTGATTAAAGCATTGAATCTTTCTGGAATCAATGACGCTACTTTGATGAGTAAATTACTTTTTAATGACTAATTTCCCCACGCTAATTCAATCAAATTGAATGTTGTATTAAAATTGATTGCAAGCTTTAAAACTGCAATCTTTTAGTGTGAGGTGTATAGCCAGCAAAAGATTTAGACATGCTGCAAAGGGAATCATAAGAAACAAAAAATCCTTTGATGTTCTCTTATTAGACAGTGACCTATGTCACCGAGCACGCCAACACGGGCACCCCTGCACATGCTAATGATGACAGTGTGCCACATGCCAAGCAGGATCAGATCACACACAGAAAAAACATTGCTCTCTACCCACTCCTTGCATCACCTCCATAAATAATCAGCCTGTTATGGAGGCGGGCGGCCGGTCGGGTGATACCGGTTAGTGCATCCTGTGAGATCACACAGAAAGTGAGTCATGCCGTGATGTCACAGGCCATGCCTCTACATGACAAGGGTCCGAGTGCCAACCCGGCATATATTACACAATTCTTAGGCTTATCGGAAATTTAAAAGGGAATCCCAGCTCATGTTTCTAGACAGTATTGAACTTCCTAAGACTACTGTAAAGTAAATGAAGATGAAAGGAGATACAGAGACTATGTAGCAGAGACCCAGCTGTTATTGTTATCTACAGCCGTGAAACCATCCACCTCCAAGAAATATTCTAAACATGTGCAATGCACTAAAAAGCAGTAAACTGAGATAAGAGCCTAAGTTATGCTTGAGCCTCCTGCCCACCAACATGCAGGAAAAAATGTAAAAAATGAGCAGCAGCTGATGCTGTAAAAAGCATATTCTATATACAATATCTCACAAAAGTGAGTACACCCCTCACATTTTTGTAAATAATTTATTCTATCTCTTCATGTGACAACACTGAAGAAATGACACTTTGCTACAATGTAAAGTAGGGAGTGTGTACAGCTACTTCTCCTTCTGTATTGAACTGTATTGTAATCATAATGTGTCCCTTCTTTATTGTAAAGCGCTGCGCAAACTGTTGGCACTATAAAAATCCTGTATAACAACAACAGTGTAAATTTGCTGTCCCCTCAAAATAACACACAGCCATTAAAGTGGTTGTCAACTCTGGACAACCACTTTAACCTACAGGTAAGCCTATAATAAGGCTTACCTGTAGGTTCCCCGCATATCTCCTAAACCTGCAGTTTAGGAGATATACAGTGTACTTGCATGTGCCAACGTCATCGGGCACTTGCGCAGTGAAGAAATTGCCTCCGTAGGGTTTCTTCACTGAGATTGTTTGGCGGCTCACACACGCATGCACAGGAGTGACATCACGCGGCTCCAGCCAATCACAGAGCCCGTGGCCCAGTAAAGAGAGGCGAAGATGGATGCGGCCTGTGGACATCGCGGGCTTCCAATGCAGGTAAGTGACAAATAATAGACTAGTATGCAATGCATACTAGCCTATTATGCTTTTACATTGCAGGGTAACAGAGGAACATAGAGGAAATAAACCCCATCAGGGTTTCCTTCCTCTTTAATGTCTAAACCACTCTAAACAAAAGCGAGTACAACCCTAAGTGAAAATGTCCAAATTGGGCCCAAAGTGTCAATATTTTGTGTGGCCACCATTATTTTCCAGCACGGCCTTAACCCTCTTGGGCATGGAGTTCACCAGAGCTTCACAGGTTGCCACCGGAGTTCTCTTCCACTCCTCCATGACAACATCATGGAGCTGGTGAATGTTAGAGACCTTGCGCTCATCCACCTTCCCTTTGAGGATGCCCCACAGATGCACAATAGGGTTTAGGTCTGGAGACATGCTTGGCCAGTCCATCTCTTTTACCCTCAGCTTCTTTAGCAATGCAGTGGTCGTCTTGGAGGTGTGTTTGGGATCGTTATGTTGGAATACTGTCCTGCGGCCCATTCTCTGAAGGGTGGGGATCATGCTCTGCTTCAGACTTCATGACATAGGACATGGATTACTGGAACCATGTCTTGTGGTCTGATGAAACCAAAGAAGTTTATCTTGGTCTCATCAGAGCCATGGTTCCAGTAATCCATGTCCTTAGTCTGCTTGTCTTCAGCCAACTGTTTCTGGGCTTTCTTGTGCATCATCTTTAGAAGAGGCTTCCTTCTGGGATGACAGCCATACAGACCAATTTGATGCAGTGTGCGGCGTGTGGTCTGAGCGCTGACAGGCTGACCCCCACCCCTTCAACCTCTACAGCAAAGCTGGCAGCACTCAGACATCTATTTCCCAGACAACCTCTGGATATGATGCTGAGCACGTGCACTCAGCTTCTTTGGTCGACCATGGTGAGGCTGTTCTGAGTGGAACCTGTCCTATTAGACCGCTGCATGGTCTTGGCCACCTTGCTGCCGCTCAGTTTCAGGGTCTTGGAAATCTTCTTATAGCCTAGGCCATCTTTATGTAGAGCAACAATTCTTTTTTCCAGATCCTCAGAGTTCTTTGCCATGTTGAACTTCCAGTGACCAGTATGAGAGAGTGAGAGCGATAACACCAAATTTAACACACCTGCTCCCCATTCACACCTGAGACCTTGTAGCACTAAAGTCACAAGACACTGAAGAGGGAAAATGGCTAATTGGGCCCAATTTGGACATTTCACTTAGGGGTGTACTCACTTTTGTTGCCAGGGTTTTAGACATTAATGGCTGTGTGTTGAGTTATTTTGAGGGGACAGCAAATTTACACTGTTATACAAGCTGTGCAGTCACTGCTTTACATTGTAGCAAAGTGCATTTCTTCAATGTTGTCACATGAAAAGATAGAATAAAATATTTACAAAAATGTGAGGGGTGTACTCACTTTTGTGAGATACGGTGTGTATTGTTATAAGGTGATTGGCACCTGAGCTTCAAACTGCCTTGCAAGAGGTGCTGTGCAAAAAAGAGCTGTCCCAAGCAGCCACTAAATGTAGAGAGAAAATGTACTTAATGGGTGGATTAATTTTCTTCTGTTGTAACATTTCCAGTTTCTGTCTGTATAAATATAATGATTTGCTATTATGTTACTAGACTTCTTTCCAGCCTGAGGAAGGGCGTGTGTCAATCCGAAACTGTTGCAATCAATAGAGACACTTAGGAATATTATTTTGATTTCTTTTGAAGTGGTGCCTCCCTCTCATAAATATATGTCTGTTACTGCAGAGCAAAACTGACATCCATATAGCTTTATTAGTCGGTTCTGTTAGCTGCCATTATCTACATCCAGATGGGCGTGTCCATCCTTGTACAGTGGTTTATTTAAGCAAGTGCTTTTTTTATGCTAAAAATTAAAATTTTCCCCTCTGAGCTATTCGTAGATAAAAAGGATCTCATAAAGAACATCAGTTCTGAGGGGGGGGGGGGGGGGGGGGATCCCAGGCTTCCCATATGCGGAGAGTGCAGCGGGTTGGGACGGAGTGCCCTATGAAAAGAAATCAATCATTTTCCTCTAAATGGACAAAGTGACGGTTCATTTTTAAAGTCTGTATATGCAGTAAAGCATGCTGGTTATACTCACTATGGAATCTAAGAGGTTAATCCTCTGCATTGTGTATAAAGGCTGTTTGATCCTGTCTTCTCTGATCCTCACCCTCTTCCATGGTCTCAAAAAAAAATAACCTGATATTTACAGAGCCAGTGGATGGGCTGCACATGCTCAGTTTCGTGTGTATTGCTAGAGAGTTTTTTTTTTCTTGGGAGGGTGCATGTGATCAGCACAGGGCCAATCAGCACTGTTCAGACAGAGGATCAGGGGTCTTGAAGCCTCAATCATGGGAGAAATGAAAAGTCCTCCTACAAGCCATCAGCACTCACTCATACAAGTCACAAGACGGCTCTAACTGCTCTATACTGCTGATGAGAAAAGGTATTTATCAGTTTATATTTACTAAAATAATTGCATTTCCATGTTCTGTGTACTGTGGGTGACCAGATATAGTGCATGCAGGGTCTGGGGTAACACTTTAACTACTTCTTCACCCCCTTCCCGCCAAGGCCAATTTTTAGCGCTGTCGCAATTTGGATGACAATTGCTACACTGTACCTATATAAAATTTTAATCATTTTTTTCACACGAATAGAACTTTCTTTTGGTGGTATTTAATCACCACTGGATTTTATTTTTTCCTAAATAAATGAAAAAAAAAAGACATTTTGAAAAAAAAAAATAAATATAAAAAAAAAAAACAAAAAAAAAAAAAACACACAACACGTTTTACACTGCTTTTTATAAAATTTTGCAAACAGGTAATTTTGCTCCTTCACTGATGTGTGCTGATGAGGCTTCACCGATGGGCATGGATAGGCAGCACTATTGGGCACTGTTGGGACTGCACTGATAATCCGGACACCGATGTCCCTTTCACACAAGCCGGTTACCAGCTCTCTCCTCACACTGCTAGCGTGAGGAAAGTAATGCTATAACCTGCTTGTGTTTACATTGTGATCAGCTGTGATTTGCCCTTTAGGCCGGGTTCACACTGGTATGACACGACTGTTGGGCGACTGTCGATCCAACTTTGCCCTACGACAATCGGTCCTACATCCATCGGACTTGAATGAACAGGATACGATTTTGCTCCGACTTTGAGATAGTTCATCTTGTACTTTGACCAATCAAAACAATCCCAGTGTGACATAAATTCCTTTTACTGCTGCTGTAATCACCAAGTCGGATGTCACAAGTTGGATGGTTAGATAGAGGATACGACTTTAATGACATTGAATGGGCTGAAACTGTACCAAAGTCAGACCAAAGTAGCGCAGGAACCTTTTTTAAAGTCCGATCAGTTAAGATGGCTCTCATAAGGAACCATTGGTTTGTACACATCATGTGACATGTGCTCCCAAGGTCGGAGCGTATGTTGTACCAGTGTGACCTAGGCCTTACCCTGATCTGTGATCAGCTGTGTCTGGCGATCACAGGAGGATGTCATGTGACACTCTCCCAAAACTGGCCGATCACACGGTAACCGTTATTCGGCTATAGTGCCGTTGAGAAGTAATTAAAAAAAACTTAAACAAAGTTTTTTAGGACAACCCTTACATCCAGCTCTTCTCTTCCTGCTGCCACTCTCACCACTGCTTTTACCAGATGTCATAGATACAGCAGGGAATTGCTTTATATAAGGCTCCATTCACAACCGATCGCAGGTGGAATCGTCGCAATTTCAAATCACTGCAAAATACTTCTTAATGGCACCCCGATCGCGCTGCAATAGTCAAGCTGCAATTGCAACGCACAACGTTTGCCACTCAAGAAGGAACATGAGCTTCTTTTGGGCGACAGCATCATGCATTAAAGGTAATGGCCTCCCAAACACATCATGCGTTGTGATTTGCCACGATTGCAACATGATTTAACGATCAATTGCTGCAAAATTGGGGCACGATTGAGGTGCCATTAGCAGTAATGGCATTGCAAATGCATTCTGCGATTTGCAGAGATTTGAAACCGTGGTGCGAAATCGCAGCGATTCCGCCCGCGATCAGGTGTGCCTGGAGCCTTAGGCTCCATTCGCACCTAGGCGATTTGAAATTTCAAGTTGTAGGAAACCGTGGGGGGGTGTGTTTGCGGTGCAATTATTTCTTAATGGCACCCCAATCGCAGTGTGATTTTGCCACATTAAATCACGCTGCAAATTGCAACACGTGGCACTGTCACCCAAAGGAAGCTCCTACTCCTTTTATGAGCGACAAGCTTCACACGTTGCGATTTATCGCGGCAAAAAAAAAAAAAAAAAAACACACCATGATTGGGGCGCCATTAAGAAGTAATGGCATCGCAAACAAAATCGCCTAGATGTGCATGGAGCCTTAGACAGAGGCTGTCAAAATGAGGTTCTGTGTAAAATGACACTTGCAGATGACCTTTAAGTGTCACTGAATATATACAATGTATCATTGTGTTGTTTCATCTTATTGTACCATTTCATTCATATGTAGATTAAAGTTGTGACCTTTGATCTGCATGACATCAATTAAAGAAACCTTACAAGTTACATTTTATTTAAAATAAAACCAATTGCTACTTAACCCTTAGTTAACCCTAATCATCACCTGGTTTTGTTTGGCCCCTTCCTCCATCCCCCCACAGCCGGCCCATTCACAGAGCGCAGTAAGTAACTGGCTGTGAAGCCGCAAGGCTTTACTGTTGGCTTCCCTTAGACCCCCTTTTCCTACTGAGGCAGTTTTCAGGCGTTTTAGCGCTTGCTTAGTGCCTGTAAAGCATCTGAAAACTGCCTCCCCTGCAGCACGAGTGCTTTCACACTGGGGCGGTGCGCTGGCAGGACGGGAAAAAAGTCCTGTCAGTTGCTCCTTTGGGGCGGTGTGGGAGTGCTGTATACAGCCCGCCCCTGCCCATTGGAATGAACGGCTGGCGCTTCAAAAGCGCCACAATGCGGCGCTTGTAACCCCTTTTTAACCCCTTCTGGGGGGGTTAAAAGCATCCCACTGGCGGTGGCAAAGCGACGCTTAAACAGCAGTAAAGCGCCACTAAAACTAGCAGCGCTTTACCGCTAACAGACCCGCCTCCCCAGTGTGAAAGATGTCTTAGTGGAGATGGTGGCGACAGCACCTGACAGCCGATTGAAGAATTGGCTTGGGTGAGGACATTGCAGGATCCTTGGACAGGTAAGTGTCCTAATATTAAAAAAGTATTTGTAGCAGCTGACTTATTTTTTTCTGAAGGAGCCTGGAGCTCCTCTTTAAGTAATGGAAAAGAGGTCACCAAAAAAACCGGCCCATTGCCAAAACGTAAAAATGCCAAATATGTTGACAATACAAAAATGTAAACATTACTCTGATCCATATAGGGGGGCACACAGGAGTGAGAGCTGAAGGGGTTAAAGACAAATACTCTAGAAATTATATAAGACATCCACCAACCACTATGCCCCTGGACCCAAGATTACCTGCCAATCAAAAATTGTATTTACTCCACCTACCAGCGGGAAACCCAAAATGATTTCAGGGAAGGGGATTTTCTTTACTTTCCCATTCTGACCTGCAATCACCTGAGGGACATTCCATATGACAGAGTCACGGATCCGCCTGCAGTGAGGGCGTGCAGCTATATAGTAAACCTATGTATGCATTAATGTGTGTAATATATCAGTGCACTCTTCTATGGCTCTGAATATACATATATACCAATAAGTGCCCATCAGATCAGTGCACTCCCCTATGGCTCTGAATATACATATATACCAATAAGTGCCCATCAGATCAGTGCACTCCCCTATGGCTCTGAATATACATATGTACCAATAAGTGCCCATCAGATCAGTGCACTCCCCTATGGCTCTGAATATACATACGTACCAATAAGTGCCCATCAGATCAGGGCACTCCTCTACGGCTAGGAAAATACATACATACCAATAAGTGCCCATCAGA
>BLSH010474475.1:568687-591138 GCA_018402905.1 Glandirana rugosa | reverse complement strand
CCCCCCCCCCCCCCCCCCCCCCCCCCCCCCCCCCCCCCCCCCCCCCCCCCCCCCCCCCCCCCCCCCCCCCCCCCCCCCCCCCCCCCCCCCCCCCCCCCCCCCCAAATCAGATTCCTGATATGATCCTGGTGAGCTGGTCCTGTAGTGGATCCTAAGGGAGCAGATCCAGCTGGTAGAAGGTCCTGATCTTCCCAAAGTGAACTTTTCCTAGCTCTGTATCAGGGCTCAGCACTCCAGTCTCTAGGATCGCACTGATCCATGGTGCACGGAGCAGGTTCCAGTCCCGGGGCCCCCCTGCTGTCCCGCAGCCGGTCTCAGTCCCGGATTGTCCGTGCTGCTCCTTTACGGCTCCCGGACTGATCTGCCCACCTCGGCTCTCAGGTAGCCGCGGCAGCAACAGGCGGGGTCACGTGAGCCGCTTCCAGAACACGCCCCTCTCCCGGCTCTCATTCAGGGCCTCGTGTACACCCCGAGTCACGTGACGCCGAGACTTCCCAAAACTCCGGCGGATCCCTCCGGGTCCAAACGCAGCCGGATCTGCAGGAGCCGGAGATTGGGGATGGAGGGGTTTTTGTTTAATTTTCTGTAAGAAAAATGGCCCTAAAATGGGAAGACTCCACCTAAAAGTGAAAATGGCTTTTCTGGAACCTATGGTGGCCATTCATGGTTAGAAAATCGGTTGAAATAGCATTCGATGCGCTCGATCGTTCAATATTCAAAACATTATTGGGATAATTTTGATTCTCGAAATGCAAAGTTTTATGGCAAAAAAATAAACCGTCAAGTTGGATTTTCGCAGCATAAAGGAACGATTTTATAAATGTTTCTAAGTGTTAGTAGTGGAATCGATCAGAAACAGGCGAAAATCCTGCAGCGCGTCTGCGCGTTAAACCGCAAGCCAGCAACAAAAAGAAAGATTTTTCCTTTAAATATAGTTGGCGAGTGGGAGGGTTCACAAAGGGCAAAAAAGACTTTCTGCTGATCGATGAAGAATATTCATCAATGTCGGTAATTGGGGAAATATTTTGAAACAATCATGGCGTTATTATCGCATGCGCGTTCAACAAAATAAATATCAAGTACGACCATTTTTCCAAAAAATGCCAGCATTGAGTTTCAGCCCCAGATATTATTATTATACAGGTTTTATATGGTGCCAACAGTTTGCACAGCGCTTTACAATATGAGGGCAGACAGCACAGTCACATTACAATTCTGTACTGGAGGAATCAGAGGGTATAAACTGGGGCAACGGGGGTAGGGGAGGGAGGACACGCATCTCAAAACCCGTAAATTGGGTTGAGTTCAATATAATAGGGCCGACTCACCTTACAGATATGGTTGGGTTCACCAACAAATGGACCAGAACACTACTGAAAACAAAAAGGAAGGGGATAGAACCCTGCCTGAGGATGGTCCGTAACTCCCAAGGGAGAAGGGATAACCCAGCGGCATCTATTCCTGTTAATTGTGACACTTTATTAATTTAGACAAATACAAAAACCGATTAAGCTTGGCATATTATAAAATGACAACGTTGCCTTTAAAACACACTCCCCGGGGGGGTCACACTCACATACACACTGCCATTGCATCCAAAAGTACAAGGATAATCTGGCAGGGACTCAGGGCCGGCTCTACCACTAGGCAAAGTAGGCGGCCACCTAGGGCGCCTGACCACTGCTGTTCTGTCACTGGCTGCTCTGCATTGATTCATGTAAAAACTGACACTGTCTGACTAAGATAATGACATTGTATTATCACATGCCATTTGCAAATGTATATAGAAATAGTGACTGATCTGCCAAATATCTCCCCTCCGCCCCCACCCCCCATGAGGCTGTATTTGATGGGCACAGGTGAAGCTGTATTTGATGGGCACAGGTGAAGCTGTATTTGATGGGCACAGGTGAGGCTGTATTTGATGGGCACAGGTGAGGCTGTATTGATTGGTGCTGGTGAAGCTGTATTTGATGGGTGCTGGTGAGGCTGCATTTGATTGGCACTGATCAGGCTGCAATTCATTGGCGCTGATCAGGCTGGGCAGGGGGAAGGGGGTGGAGTCAGGGGTGGAGCCAATGGGGGGCAGCAAAATGAGGTTTGCCTAGGGTGTCAAAAATCCTTGCACCAGCCCTGCAGGGACTCATGCATGAATCCTAGGCAATCCGGTCCACAAATCTCAGCTCAACTAAGTGCTGCAGATTGTGGTATGGAACCTCTAGGCCCATCAATGCCCAATATTATTTACCAGTGTAATATATATAAAAATAGCAGAATCAGCATCACATCAAATAGGAAGAACAAATGACAAAAAGTCACCAGGTGAGGAGCGGGGAGGCAGGCGATCACAGGTATACTAAATGCCTGACCTGCATTGCTGGTTAATTAACCAGAATTCCCAGCTTCCATAGTCCCATGTCTATTGCTGACAGCCTCAAGATAGGGATGAATATGTGTGTAATGATAAATTAAGTCTTAACAAACCCATACATGAGGGGCTGCTAATCTTGGCAGATGGAGAGTCAATAATAAGTCATGGTAGCAAGAGAAACTCCACAGACACTGGCACTGGGAGCACAAACTCCACACTGGCATGCACCGTGGTAGGTGCTGGTATGGGAAGGAAAATGGACCCCCCTGCCAAGATTAGAAGCACCTCATGTATGGGTTTGTTAAGACTTAATTTATCATTACACACATATTCATCCCTATCTTGAGGCTGTCAGCAATAGACATGGGACTATGGAAGCTGGGAATTCTGGTTAATTAACCAGCAATGCAGGTCAGGCATTTAGTATACCTGTGATCGCCTGCCTCCCCGCACCTCACCTGGTGACTTTTGTCATTTGTTCTTCCTATTTGATGTGATGCTGATTCTGCTATTTTTATATCTATTACACTGGTAAATAATATTGGGCATTGATGGGCCTAGGATTCATGCATGAGTCCCTGCCAGATTATCCTTGTACTTTTGGATGCAATGGCAGTGTGTATGTGAGTGTGACCCCCCCGGGGAGTGTGTTTTAAAGGCAACGTTGTCATTTTATAATATGCCAAGCTTAATCAGTTTTTGTATTTGTCTAAATTAATAAAGTGTCACAATTAACAGGAATAGATGCCACTGGGTTATCCCTTCTCCCTTGGGAGTTACGGACCATCCTCAGGCAGGGTTCTATCCCCTTCCTTTTTGTTTTGAGGAATCAGAGGGCCCTGCTCATTACAATCTAAGAGGGAGGGTCAGGTGACACAAAGGTAATAAATGTAGGGAATGAGCTGATGGAGAAAGTAAAATAATGTATTAGAAGCAGGATAGTCTTCTTTAACCACTTCAATACTGGGCACCCCCCCCCCTTCCTGCCCAGACCAATTTTCAACTTTCAGCGCTGTCGCATTTTCAATGACAATTGCGCGGTCATACAACAATGTACCCAAACAACGTTTTTATTATTTTTTTCCCACAAATAGAGCTTTCTTTTGGTGGTATTCATCACCACCGGGGTTTTTACCCCGAAAATTTTGAAAAAAAAGAGTTTTTCTTAGTTTCTGTTACTAAACTTTGTAAATAAGTATGTTTTCTCCTTCACCGATTGGCACTGATGAGGCAGTACTGATTGGCACTGATGATAAGGCACTTATATGCAGCACTGATGGGCACTGATAGTCGGCACTGATAAGCAGCACTGACAGGCACTGATAGGCAGCAATGATAGGTGGTACTGGGCACTCATAGGTGGCACTGATAGGTGGCACTGATGGGCACTGGTAGGCACTGATAGATGGCACTGTTAGGCAGCACTGATCACTGAGAGTGCCATCCCTATTGGACAATGATTGGCATACCTGGTGGTCCTGGGTGGGCATCCCTGTTGGCTATGGGAGGGAATCCCCTATGGTCGTGGGTGTGCATCCTGGGGGGGGCTGGGCCCCCCCACCCCCAGCAGGAGAGCAGCCGATCGGCTCTCTTCTACTCGCATCTGTCAGTGCAAGTGGAGGAAAAGCCGATAAATGTCTCTTCCTATTTACACTGATCAGCTGTGATTGGACACAGCTGATCATGTGGTAAAGAGGCTCTATACCAAGATCAGAGAAGTAGTGTGTCAGACTGACACACCACATGAGTGATCGCCATGCTGTGCACCATTGCTGGCGTGGCGTGCGCTGGCTTGTTATCCTGCTGGACGTCATATGACGCCCAGTCAGGATAACTGAACCACCATTATTCTGCATCCAGCGGACAGAAAGTGGTTAAAGAGAAGGGTTTTCAGGGATCGTCTAAAGATAAATAAATTAGGAGACAGTCAGACAGATTGGGGTAGGGAGTTCCATAGGATGGGAGAGGCTCGGGAGAAGTCCTGGAGGCAAGTATGGGAGGAGGTGACAAGGGAGAGCAGAAGGTCTCGGGAGGAATGAAGAGAGTGGCTTGGTTGGTATTTGAGACTAGGTTAGTGATGTAGCTGGGGGCAGAGTTGTGGATGGCTTTGTAAGTTATTGTTAGTACTTTGAATTTAATTCTTTGGGTGAGTGGCAGCCAATGTAGGGATTGGCAGAGAGGGGTGCAGGATGCTGAGCAGTTGGTAAGGTGGATGAGTACCCGTCAGCGGAGTAAACTTTTGCGAGCCACGTGTGAGGTTGCGACCACCCCCGGACGATTGACGCAGACTCGGAGCGCGGACACAGAATACTGTAACGCTGCCCTGTGGTGTGCGGCATAAAATGCAGCACATCTGAATATCTAGGGCTTATGCACATGGGCAGAAAAAATAACGCTGTTTGGGGTGCCTGGCATTCTTGTTTATGCCTATGAACACGGCTCCATTATATTTAATGTGGCAATACACATGCAGGCTTTTTATGCACATATTTGTATGCAGGGGCATTAAAAAAGAAATGCCCCATAGCTGTCTTAGCAGAGGAGCACATGAGCGCAATTTAATCGCGTATACCCATAAACGTATCTGAGCATGCATGTCAATTTATTCTAGTGGCTACAACCAGTTAAAGCAGTATCAATCCCAAAAGAAACATTTGTTATATTGCAGCTTACCTATTCTTAGCTGTGGTGGCCGCGTTAGATTTATTTTTTTACGCTTTCTTTCCTTTATTTTCACCTGGTGATGTTGTCAGTAGGTTTGTTGTTTTTCAACAGATCAAGCTGTCCTGCAGATGTATCAATCTAGGTGGATGCAGCTTCAGTCCCCCGACACCTCCGCACTGAGAACCGAGCGATCGAACACCGCCAAACACTCGGTTCTGACAGCTCCTCGAGCAGAGAGCTGCAGACTGTCAGTCACAGCTCCCTGCTATGCTCCCTCCCCGCTCATTGGAGTGCTGAGCTGAGTAGGGGGCTTAGCCCCAGGCTCACACTGAGTGCGGCAATGAAATGGTGGTTTAGCTGAACTCGCACCATTTCATTCCAGCATGTCAGACCCGATTTCAGTGGCGATTTCACAGGCATCACAGGTGGGTTTCTGCACAGATGCCTATGGAAATCACACCTGAAGCCCTGGTTCAGATATGCGATGCGGGAACCAGTGCGATTACAGAGCCGCATCGCATCACTCCCACAGGCAGTTCACACTGCTTTCTGCGAGCTGCTGAAGGTGTCATTACCAAGTTAATGACACCCCCAGTTTTGTTCACAGATTGCAGTGCGAACTGTGAACTGGCACATGAATCGGATTGCATTGGGTGAGAACACCCATGCAATGAGATTCTAGTGTGAGAAGAAGAAGGTACATGTACCTTTTATTTTGCGAATCTGTGTGTATGGCTGGTGTATGGCTGAACTCGCACTGCTCAGAAATCTCATGTGATCGGCACCTGCAGTGCGGGTAAGAATCACATGGGATCACATATCTGAACCAGGGCAAAATCACAAAAAGTAGTACAAGAACTACTTTTTTAAATTCGTGCGGCACCGCAAGTGCAGCGTCGCACCGATTAGCATGGTGCCATTGCCGGCAATTGCCGCCGATTTGGCATGTCAAATCACATGTCAAATCGTGTCAATATGAACCAGGGCTTAGGCCCCTTTCACACTTGTGCGTCGTGACTCTACCGTAATTTGTTTGCCGCGATTCTACCGCGATTTTGATGCGCTTTGGGATCAGTACGACTTTGGTCCGATTTTGTTGGCACAATGAAAACATATTACAAAGTCGTACAGAAATCACATCTATATAATTCAGGTGTGATTTGCATGCGACTTTGAGGGTTTAACATTGAAGTCTATGGACCTGCATCAAAGTTGGACCAAAGTAATGCATGGACTACTTTGAAGTCGGCACGACTTGAAGTCATACAGACATGAACGGTACTCATTGGAAATCATGGGGAACGACTTGTCATGCGACTTTGCAGTCCTAAGTCGCAGGACAAGTGTGAAGCTGCTGACTTTTAACATACAGACACTTACCAGCCCAGGGACCCAGCACTGTCTTCACCCAGCTTTGTTCTGCACTGGTCTTCAGGTCCCCGGCACCGCCATCTTGCTTGTGGGAACCTATAGCTGTCATTTCCTGGTGTCAAAGCTTTCCTCTCACTGTGCATGCACAAGACTGAATAGTGCTGTGCTTATTATAGCAAAACCTAATATCAATAATATGAAATAAAATATCAATACTGGGAAATGAATCGCTGGATACTGACATCTAGATTGTGCACCTTTCCTCCATTGATTGGATCCATCTGGTTGACCTGTGTATGAGCTGTTCCATGCAATTTTGACCTTTTGTAGAGAGGGTCAGATGGCCAGGAGAGAGCACACCTTTGGGGACCTGGTGGAGGAATGAATGTCACAGCATGTTTTTGCGTTTTCAACACTAGTTCACATTTTTATTGGATTTCTATAGACCAGGGCTTCTCAACCAGGGTTCCTCCAGTGGTTCCTTGAGCAATGAGCAATTTCTGCCTCTCAGATAAATTCCCAATGACATCATTGATCATTTTAGCTATCTGTAAGGGGGGAATTCTTCCCAATGACCCCAAGTGTAAGGAACATTCTTCCCACTGACCATCACACTAATGTATCATGAGTTGTACCTATAGTCATTCTGGGGCAGTGTTGCCAACCTCCCGCAGCATTTTTTACTGGCAAAAGATGGCAAATTTACTGGCGGAGCACATTTTTTACTGGCAACCTGGAAAATAACAGAACTCCTATTAAAAACTAAGGCAATTGATATTCAAACACAACATGGAAACACTGACAACACCCATATCATGTAATTTGCTTCTTTTACACTTAAAAAGTCAGCACAGCATGACAAATTATCAGACCCTGATATTCATAGACAGTTGTAAAAATCACTGATTTTTACAAACTGTCAGTAAATTTACTGGCGGTTGGCAACTCTGTTCTGGGGGTTCCCTGAGACCGGAATGTTTTTTCAAGGGTTCCTCCATGTTGAAAAGGTCGAGAAAGGCTGCTATAGACTGAGCACATCTTTTTCATGGACTTTGAGCGCTTTTGTATGCATTTACATTTTGTAGTTCTCTTGTTGTTGTGGACAGTAAAGTGATGTTTGTTTTGAAACATTGACACTTTTATTTGATAATATTGATACTTTGTGTATCTTTGAATTTCTATCACATTATTACATTGTTTATTTATTATTATCTGTCAGTGACACAGTGGCTATTCACATTCATTTCACAATATTGATATTCTATTTCATATTATTGATTTTAGGTTTTATTTTATCCACTTGACCTCTGCAAGATTTACCCCCCTTTATGACCAGGCAATTTTTTGCAATATGGCACTGCGTTCCTTTTTTTTTTTTTTTTAAGTATTTGTTTATTTGTTTTATAAAAAGGTAGGATTTACAACAACCAGGTATACTGAAGAATATAGTAATACATTGATTACAAAGAACATACAGCCAAACACGGCCAGCAATATGTTACAATAATAACATCATTCGGTGACCATAAATGGGGGAGGATGACCTGAAGTACTGCGTTACTTTAACTGATAATTGCGTGGTAATGAAACGCTGTACATGAATTAAATTTATGTCCCCCCCCCACACACACACAAAATAGGGCTTTCTTTTGGCTTTATTTTATCACATCTGCGTTATTTTGTTTCTCCTAGCTCTATAAACAAAAAAAAGACTGACAATTTTGGGGAAAAAAAAAAGAAAAACAATATTTGTTACTTTCTGCTATATAACATATCCAATAAAAAAATGTAAAAATCTAATTTCTTCTTAAATTTAGGCCACTATGTATTCTGCTACATATTTTTGGTAAAAATTATAGTGTCTAAAAACTACGGGATATATACTGGAAATGTTATTTACATATTTATTTAATACTAGTAATGGCAGTGATCGGTGACTTATAGCAGGATTGCAATCTTGCGATGGACATTCTGATACTAAGCCCATGTTCACATTGGGCCAACTTGGCATGTGATTTGACATGTCAAATCGCATGATAAATCGGCGGCTATTGCAGGCAATGGCACCGTCCGAATCTACTTCCCAAAAGTAGTTCCTGTATTAATTTTGGCGACTTCAGGGGCGATTTGAATAGACATCTGTGCACGAACATGCACAGATGTTGGTCAAATCACCCCCGAAGTCGCACTGTGTTGCCGGTTTGAAATCGTGTGAGTTCAGCTGAACTCACACGGTTTGAAACCAGCATCAGTGTGAACCTGGGTTTACTGACACTTTGTGGGAACCAGTGACACTAGTACAGTGATCAGTGCTAAAAATATGTACTGTCACTGTACTAATGACACTGGCTGGGAAGGGGATAAACATCTACGGAGATCAAAGGGTTAAGTGTGTGCCTAACTAGTGCTTATGTGTACACTGTGTTCTGCTTTCACTAAGGGATGTGATGGATTTTTTTCCCTACTTTACAAGGAAAGAAAATGAATCTCATCCCCACACGTGTAATCTCATTACACATGCAAAGCTTCATCCAGCCTCTCTCCTTGATGATTGGTGGACGCTGGCGGACATCCATTGGCCAGCACCCGCTGATAGGCTTCTGCTGTGACTAAGCGGAGCGCCGGCGCAATGCAGAAGTGCAGAATCACATTATATATATATATATATATACACAGCCAGGTCCATAAATATTGGGACATTGACACAATTCTAATCTTTTTGGCTCTATACAGCACCACAATGGATTTGAAATGAAACAAACAAGATGTGCTTTAACTGCAGACTTTTAGCTTTAATTTGAGGGTATTTACATCCAAAGCAGGTGAACGGTGTAGGAATTACAACAGTTTGTATATGTGCCTCCCACTTTTTAAGGGGCCAAAAGTAATGGGACAATTGGCTGCACAGCTGTTCCATGGCCAGGTGTGTGTTATTCCCTCATTATCCCATTTACAAGGAGCAGATAAAAGGTCCAGGGTTCATTTCAAGTGTGCTATTTGCATTTGGAATCTGTTGCTGTCAACTCTCAATATGAAATCCAAAGAGCTGTCTCTATCAGTGAAGCAAGCCATCATTAGGCTGAAAAAACAAAACAAACCCATCAGAGAGATAGCAAAAACATTAAGTGTGGCCAAATCAACTGTTTGGAACATCTTTAAAAAGAAAGAACGCACCGGTGAGCTTAGCAACACCAAAAGACCCGGAAGACCATGGGAAACAACTGTGGTGGATGACCGAAGAATTCTTTCCCTGGTGAAGAAAACACCCTTCACAACAGTTGGCCAGATCAAGAACACTCTCCAGGAGGTAGGTGTATGTGTGCCAAAGTCAACAATCAAGAGAAGACTTCACCAGAGTGAATACAGAGGGTTCACCACAAGATGTAAACCATTGGTGAGCCTCAAAAAAAGGAAGGCCAGATTAGAGTTTGCCAAACAACATCTAAAAAAGCCTTCACAGTTCTGGAACAACATCCTGTGGACAGATGAGACCGAGATCAACTTGTACCAGAGTGATGGGAAGAGAAGAGTATGGAGAAGGAAAGGAACTGCTCATGATCCAAAGCATACCACCTCATCAGTGAAGCGTGGTGGTGGTAGTGTCATGGTGTGGGCATGTATGGCTGCCAATGGAACTGGTTCTCTCTATTTATTGATAATGTGACACCTGACAAAGCAGCAGGATGAATTCTGAAGTGTTTTGGGGCAATATTATCTGCTCATTATCAGCCAAATGCTTCAGAACTCATTGGACGGCGCTTCACAGTGCAGATGTACAATGACCCGAAGCATACTGCGAAAGCAACCAAAGAGTTTTTTAAGGGAAAGACGTGGAATGCTATGCAATGGCCAAGTCAATCACCTGACCTGAATTCGATTGAGCATGCATTTCACTTGCTGAAGACAAAACTGAAGGGAAAATGCCCCAAGAACAAGCAGGAACTGAAGACAGTTGCAGTAGAGGCCTGGCAGAGCATCACCAGGGATGAAACCCAGCGTCTGGTAATGTCTATGCATTCCAGACTTCAGGCTGTAATTGACTGAAAAGGATTTGCAACCAAGTATTAAAAAGTGAAAGTTTGATTTATGATTGTTAATCTGTCCCATTACTTTTGGTCCCTTAAAAAGTGGGAGTCACATATACAAAATGTTGTAATTCCTACACCGTTCACCTGATTTGGATGTAAATACCCTCAGATTTAAGCTGAAAGTCTGCAGTTAAAGCACATCTTGTTTGTTTCATTTCAAATCCATTGTGGTGGTGTATAGAGCCAAAAAGATTAGAATTGTGTCGATGTACCAATATTTATGGACCTGACTGTATATATATATACACACATGATTCTGCACAGAATGGCCGCCATGTAGCAGTAAATCTACTATAGGGTGGTCGGTAAGTTTATAATAAGCACAGCACTTTATATTCCATTTCAACTTTGCACCATTTTGCGCTAGTAGCTAATTGTATTGTGACTGTAGCGCAACCCGCAAATCGTTATATTTATTTACATATCGTTATATTTATTCACAAGACACAATGCACTTTCTGAATGGTCTCCTGGGTCATGTCCTAGAACAGTGATGGTGAACCTTGGTACCCCAGATGTTTTGGAACTACATTTCCCATGATGCTCATGCAATCTGCAGTGTAGTTGAGCATCATGGGAAATGTAGTTCCAAAACATGTGGGGTGCCAAGGTTCACCATCACTGTCCTAGGAGGATGCAGGCGAGGAGAGGGGGAGTGCGAATGTCCGCTATGCTTGCTTAGGCAATAAGAGCAGAAGTGGGAGCGAGTACCTGTCAGAAATCCAAAGGCAGAGGAGGAGGAAGGAGGATCAGCGGAACTTCTCTTTTCTGGTGAAGTTTTGTTTTAGCTGCAAAGGCAGTGGACAGGGGTGTTGACATGCCATGGTTGAGATGCTTTGCTGGACAGCTGTGCCAACACACATTGCTCAGACACGAGCCACTCTTGCCACCATCAGGATGCCAGTGCCGAGGTGTGATGTGACACTGAAGCAAGTGCATGTAGACCAGAAGTGACTGAAAGTGGCTGCAGGAGGTCAGCAGCACCGAGATGCAAAAATGATTTTAAAAAAGTGAAAGTGATATTTTATGATTAAAACCTACTATGTAATTTTTTTATGATACTCAGTGCCTTAGCAAATTAAAGTTAGGTTTTAGAGCTCTTTTTGCTGTGCGTGCAGAAAAAACTATGCACTGAAAACAAACAAAAACAACTGCCTTGAGCTTTGGTGCTGGGCAATTGTTATAGCAAGCGGCGGTAATAAAACATTATTATTAAATAGCCGCCTTTGCTCCATTTTGATCTGTTAAAACAAAAGATTTCTTATGAATCGCGTTGTTGCCGCGTGAGTGAGAAGAGTCACTGATTTCACACCGAGCCGGCAGACACTGACTGATGGATGTGTCAGTGGGGAATTATTTTTGTGACGGGACACCCTTCATGTCTGGGCTGGTGCAGAACAAGCTGCTTATGCTGCACATTAGCAGATTACAAGAATAAATTAGGGCTCATTTACACCTTTCCAGTGCAACAACGCATTTTAGGGCAACGCAGCTCCAAAACATATGCATTGCAGTGCACCAGAACATGGGATAGAGCACTGCTGTGGGTTGCATTGACAACAATGGTGCATATCTGTTTTTCTGGATATTTTGGTGCGCTGACACCCTGTTCATTTGAATGCACCTTAGGGAAGGTTCACACCACATGCGGTGGGACTGCGTTGGACTGCTATTCATGCATAGTCCCACTACATGGTCAATGCAAAATGCCTTGTCTTCTATGTGCCCAGTTCTCACCACTGCATTGTGGTGGTGTGCGGGCATGCTGCATGCAGTACTTTTTTGCAAGCAAATCCATGGCCCCACACCATGGGGCCCGCAATTGAACTTTATTGAATGTCTGTGTGACATCTCAATAAAGTTTGTTTAAAAAAAGCTACTCTGTTACAATGCAGCAGCTGGTGTGATCCAGCCCTCAAACTGTGAAAAAATGCATTAACACGTGTTCATTAATGCAACGCACTCAGATGCCATAGTCTGAATGGGCCCTAAGGGTTTTGTCATCTTCATAAAGGGGTCCCGTGATACCCCAGATTTCTTCTATGGGTGTAACAGGGACAGGAAGTGAGAAAAAATTTCACCCATGGGGTCATTGAGAGAAATAAAACGGTTTTATTCTATCTATCTAAAATAAAAAAGAATTGAGCAGCATAAAAGGCAGTCGATCTGCATTTTACCGCCCCCAACTGCTCACCTACAAGCAGATATGGTGCCACTCGAAGCAGGAGACAATGCTTTGCATCGCAGTGTGGCAATTTTAATGCTACATGCAGAGTTTGACAGGGGGCGCCACCTGAGCGCTTGGATCACAGTTGCAGTGCTTTGCCATGATGCAAAATCTCCAGCAATAATAAAAAAAAAAAAACAGGCATCAGGAGGTGGCAGTATCGCCTCCTGGAAGCCTGCTAACCTCCTTTCACCATCCTCTGAAAAGTGATCCACTCCTGATCACTTTTAAGGGGATGGTAAATCATAATGCTAGTTTGAAAGGAGCCTTAGGCTAAGTAGACAGCAAGGCTAGGAGTTTTACTAAAAGCAACTAAGCATAAGGAACAGTACTGCATAGTTATCCATGCTATTTTCAAAAATCAGCACCCAAATACCTATTTTATGGCGCTTTTATGGTGGTTTTGTGACCTCTCAGCCTTCCAGAATTCTCTGTCCTTTGCAGCCTATGGCTGGAGACTATATCTCCAAGGAGGAGATGCCTTTCATCCATGCTGCAGAGAAACAAATCACATAAGAAAACTTATTAGGATATTTTAGGCTCTACTTAAATCCCTTCCTAGGTTCCACCTGTCGGTTATTTCATATACATGTGGTTTCCGGCAGAGGGCTGACAACGCTGTAAGACCGCTGTTAACATCACAGCAACAATGTCATCCCTCCCCGCTGTGGCTGTCCAAGATGACACGGCCATGTGGCAATGCAGTCCTACACGGAAGGAATCAACAATTCAATTACGGCTTTCATAAATATATGTACCACATCCCTGAAGACTAGAAGATGAATAAATGACACATGAAAACTTTTTGGGACTTTTCAGATGCCACTTAAAATTATAGGAGATTATATATGGTAGATAGTTATATAATTTATTTAAAAAAACATAAAACATTTTAACATAAGCCACATGCGGTGTGCCACTGAAGCGTTGGTGTAATAATTCAATAGATACCAGCCAACAGTCAGTACACCCCAACCATATACATAGTAGATAAGTAGATATACAACTTGACATTATTATAATACTAACAAACTTAACATATGTAGCACCCTCCTACATAGGTACTAGTTAGGTTGGGTAAATTTAGTTCTTAAGCTCCTCTGTAATCAGTGGAGCAGCTTGTGATTGCTTTGGTCTGCTCTGAGTTTCACTGGTTGTGGATTTGACTGTTCCCCTCGTTTACTGGAGAGTTCTAGAAAGTAGTGGGTTGGGAGAGTCAAATCTACAGTTTAAATATTTATATGATCCTAGCCAATCCCTGGAGGAGGGTGTCCAGTAGGTGACTGGGCGAGTGCACAAATATTTTGAGGCCCAGAGCAGCAGGGTTCTTCTCCAGGATGAGAAGATCCAAGCCTGCAGGGTTACTGCCTTGCTGGGCTGACCAGCTGTGCTTCTTCATTTGCTCATCAAGGTCCCAGCTGTGGCAGAGCTGGGAGCCTATTCTGCTGAACTTTGCTGGAGCTGATCAAAGGATTTGCCTGGGGATCTGGTCTGAAGAGCCCACAGGAGACATGTCTGGCTGATATTGGAAAGAGGCATCCAAATATCCAGGGACATTTGTGAGCACAGAAGGGCGTGTGAGATTCCAGTGACTATGTGCTGCTGGAATCAGTGTGTCACGCACCTGATGGTGGAGTTTGACTTGTGCAGGGAACAACCACTCTTGCACACCTGATTCGGGGACCCCTGGTAGAGCAAACAGGTGGTCCAGGAGTGCAGGATGGCACGAGGGCTGGATAGTCACTGATGCTGGTGTGTGAGATCCAAGAGCGGCTCGTGTAGATCAGAAGAAAGGTGGTACAGGCTCGGTCGGCAACTGGCTCCCAGTGCAGTACAAAGGAGCAGGCAGAAGAATGGTCAAGTCCAAGCAGAGTTCGTAATCATGCTGGCAGCAGAAGTACAAGGGGTCAGGCGAGCGGATGGTCGTGGATAGCAGGGGGTCAGTGCAGGCAGATATCAGCAGGTCAGGTCTTTCAGGAAACAGGATCAATCAACAGGAACAGAGCAAACAGGAACAGAACTGGGGCTCACAGGTACACAGACGCTGTAGAATGGACAGCACCGGCTACAGGGTGCTGTCAGCTTAAATGGACCGTTTGGCGCCAATGCCGGTGCATATGCGCGCGCACATGCTACGTCGCCCGGGCACAGGTGTCACATACCTGGTGGATGAGTCTGACTTATGCAGCGGGCAATCTCCCTTACTACCCTGACTCGGGAACCCCTGGTAGATTAGACAGGTGGCTCGGGAGTGCAGGATGGCATGAGGGTCGGACTGGGTCACTGGTGTTGGTAGGAATCCGTTGGTGCACTCGTGCACTAGGAGAGTGGTCGTACAGGTTGGGTCGTGAAACAGGCTGGCGGTGCGGTACAAAGGGAGCAGGCAGATGGGTGGTCGGTTCAGGCAGGGTCGTCAACAGGCAGGCAGGCAAAAGTACAGAAGGGTTAGGCAAGAGAGTGGTCGTAGACAATCCGGGGGTCAGTGCAGGCAGAAATCACATTAACAGAAGATCAAGGTACAGGTTGCTCAGGAACACACACTACACGCTGTAGATCATAGATCAGACAGCACTTGCTGCAGGACGTGCACAGCTGAAATAGAGCCGGTTGGCGCAGTTTCCGGCGCGTGCACCAATAGCACCAAAAAAGTCCAGGAAATGCAGAATCTCTTCTAACATTGCCCCCCCTCCCCAAGGGGCAGCCTCCGGATGCCCAGCTGGGCCTTCAGTTCAAGGTGACTCCTCCAAAAGGACCTGACACGTTCCTTGGCATGGATGTGTTCTTCGGGTACCCAAGAGTTCTCTTCAGGTCCGTACCCCTTCCACTTAATCAAGAACTGTGTCACACCCCCTCTCACTCTGCAGTCGAGGATTGCCTCAATCTCAAACTCCTCTTCACCATCTATTAAAATTGGTCCCGGAGGAGCCAATCTCCTTCCCGGGAATTGGTCCTGGGTTTCCGGTTTCAACAGAGAATGAAACACGGTGTACCTTGAGAGCAGCAGGGAGGCTTAACTCATAAGCCACTTTGTTAATTCTCCTCTTGACCAGAAAAGGGCCGATAAACTTGGGTCCCAATTTCTTGGAGGGACAGGCCAGTTTCAAGTTCTTGGTGGCCAGCCAGACTTGGTTGCCTGGTTGCAGATCCAGCTCCCCTCGTTTCCCCCTGTCAAATGTCCGCTTGCTAGATTCCTGGGACCGGGATAATGTCTCCCGCAAGAGTTTGTTGTTCTCCACCAAGAAGTTGGCTATGTCTTGGACAGCAGGTACTGTACTTTCTGGTACCAGGTCAGGCAGGAAGGAGGGGTGGTAGCCAAGATTCGCACAGAACGGTAACTGGTTAGTGGCTGAGTGGACCGCGTTGTTGCATTTGAACTCGGCTACCGGGAGCAGAGAGACCCAGTCGTCTTGGGAGAAGAAGGAATAGCAACTGAGATACTGCTCCAACGTTTGGTTTGTTCTTTCTGTCTGGCCATTGGTCTGGGGGTGATAGGCAGAGAAGAATGCCAGTTCAATTCCTAACAATGAACAGAGGGCTTTCCATACCCGAGAAGTGAACTGCACTCCCCGATCCAACGCGATGTTGACCGGGATTCCGTGGAGGCACACAACCTCCCTGATGAAAGCTTCAGCCGTTTGGGTGGCAGTTGGTGTGCCATTCATAGGAATGAAGTGAGCCACCTTAGTAAGGCGATCCACTATCACAAAGATGGGGGTAGCTCCACTATAAAGTCCATGGACACATGGGACCAGGGGCGCTCCGGGACAGGTAGAGGATTTAGCAGCCCCCAGGCCCTGGTCCTGTCAACCTTGTTACGGGCACAGGTGAGACAGGCCTTAACGTATTCTCGAGTTCCTTGTCAGCCCGAGGCCACCAGAATGAACGTGCCACTAGCCCCACAGTTTTGCAACCACCAAAATGTCCCGCCAGCTTATGGTCGTGGCACAACTCTAGGACTGCTAGACGCAGTTCTTCAGGGGCGAAGAGTTTTGCACCCAGCCACCATAGCCCGTTATGCTGGGTCAGTCTAGGATCCTGAGGGATGGCCGATCCGGTAAGGGATCGTCGGACTTGGGAGACAAGGTTCTCTTGGGTTAGTAGGAAGCTCTGGGACGGGAGGATGGTATCCGGTAAAGTAGACTCCCCTGTTTTGTGGAACATCCTAGAGAGGGCGTCCGGCTTCACATTTTTTGACCCAGGCCTGTATGTGATGTGGAGTTGGAATCGAGAAAAGAAGAGAGCCCAAGGAGCCTGAAGGGGCTTTCATCTTTTAGGTGTACGTAAGTATTCCAAGTTCTTATGATCAGAATACAAGAACTGGATGCGGCTCCCTCTAGCAGATACCACTATTTCTGCAGGGCGGATTTTATGGCGAGTAATTCTCTGTCCCCCACATCATAATTCCTTTCCGGGGGAGTTAGCTTCTGAGAAAAGAAGGTGATGGGGTGAAGAGCGGCTTTAGGCCCTTGTCTCTGAGAAAGTACGGAAGGGTACAATCTGGATGCTTGAGGAACTGGTGCAGCTGTGAAAAACCTTTTGAGTTGCTGAAATGCTGCTTGAGCTTCAGAGGTCCACAGGAAGCGCGTGTGCTGCTTTGTAAGTTGGGTGATCGGGGCGATGACGTCTGAGAACCCCTTAATGAATTTCCTGTAGAAGTTGGCAAAGCCAACAAAGCATTGCACCGCTTTCCTGTCAGTAGACGCCAGCCATTCCACAATAGCAGAGACCTTCTGGGGGGTCCATGGTTATGCCGGAGGTGGAAAGAATAAAGCCCAGGAACGAGATGCTTGAGCATTCAAAAGCGCCCTTCTCAGACTTGGCATATAGTCCGTGCTGACGCAGGTGGCTCAGTACGCTCTTGACATGGCTATGTCCAGGGACGAAGAAAATATTAAAATATCATCCAGGTAGACCACTACGAATATGTCAAGGAAATCCTGGAAAACGTCATTGACCAGATGTTGAAAAGTGGCCGGGGCGTTGCATAGGCCAATGGGCATGACCAAATATTCGTAGTGGCCAAATCGGGTTCAGAAGGCCGTCTTCCACTCGTCTCCCTCTCTGATACGGACAAGGTTGTAGGCCCCTCGGAGATCCAATTTTGAGAAGACCTTGGCTGAACCGAGTCTCAGGGGTAAGGGGTAACGGTTCTTAACCGTGATCTTATTGAGTCAATGCAGGGTCTTAGGGACTTGTCCCTTTTCTCGACGAAAAAGATCCCAGCCCTGGCAGGAGAAGTAGAGGGCTGGATAAATCCCTTTTTCAGGTTATCATCCAAATACGCCTTGAGGGCTGCGAGTTCCACCTCAGAAAGCGGGTATATCCGGCCAAAAGGTACCTCTGCTGCTGAAAGCAATTCTATTGGACAGTCATATGCACGGTGTGCCGGCAGCACATCCGCTCCCTTCTTGCTAAACACATCCATGAATTCATGGTATTCTGTGGGGACTGCCAGGCGGGTTTCTGTGTCAGGGTCTGGATCCGGGCAGGGTATGGCGAGGGCCAGATCCACAGGCTGTGGGAAGCAGTATTGGAGGCAATAGGAGGACGTGAACTGCACATTGCCAGTGACCCAGTTGATTTGTGGGCAGTGGGCCCGAAGCCAAGGAATCCCAAGAATAATAGGGTAAAGCGGGGATGCTATGGTGTCCAAGCGTAGTAGCTCTGAGTGACCATCAGGAGTGTGGGCACGAATGGGAACAGTCTCATGAGTTACTGTGCCTGAGCTGATGGTGGACGCGTCGGCCAGATAAACCGTCATTCGGTGGGCCTTAGGCTGGAGAGGAACCTGATGCTGGGCTGCAAGAGTCAGGTCCATAAAACAACTGCAGGCCCCAGAGTATGATTGCTCGGACAGAGACATCTCCAGCAGGCAGTTGCAGGGTGACGGAGAGCGCCAAATGGGTCGTAGGACTCGACAGGGACAGGATCCCCACTTTGGTGGGGTGAGGACTCCTAGAGCGCTTGGCTGGGCAGGTTCGCACCCTGTGCCTGGCAGTTCCACAATATAGGCATAATTCATAGGTCATGCGCCTTAGTCTTTCCTCTGAGGTGAGGTTTGGGCGTTGGAGGGTAACCAGTCTTTCAGAGTGGCGTTCCCACAGACGGCGATCGATCTGGACGGCCAGGTCAATCAGTGCGCCGAAAGTCGGGGGAACGCCCACACGGGCTAGTTCATCTTTGAGTGGTTCGGACAGACCCGAGCGAAACTGGAAACAGAGGGCTACAGTGTTCCAGGCGGTGTTCTGCAGGGCATGCACAGCTGAAATAAAGCCGTTTGGCGCCATTTCCGGCAGAATCTCCTCTAACAACAGGCTTTCCAGGGGCCATGGTTGCTTCCTTACACAGTGTCAGCCTGTGTTTAAAAGTGGCCATTCCTTAGGGAGTAAAGTGAGAGGTGTCCTCAAGTTACTCCTTTGTTCTCCAGGAGTATCCCACAGTTACTCTGCACCTCTCCAACTTCAAGTTTAATAAAGCATCAGAAAAGGATACCTTTAGATTATTTGATGAAAAGTGACTGAGACTGTGTGCCTAGCTGCGGATACACTAGCTTGGGAAAGAACCTTTGGGACCATTCAGCGGGCCCTTTCGGGGTTGACGCTACATATACATGTATATTCTGTTGTCCTTAAAAAGATGGGGGTACTTATTCTTCAACGCTTTTCACTGGAGTATTAACCAGCTTCATCAGGGAAAAGACAAAATAAATGATATGAATATCTACTACATATACTACTTGCATATATTTATGAAAGCCAATTTTAAATAATTATTGATTCTTTCCATGTTGAATTACGTTTCCACATGGCCACGTCATCTTGGAGAGATACAGTGGGGAGGGCTGACAACGCTGCTGTCATTTTAGAAGTGGTCTTACAGCGCTGTCGGCCCTCTGCAGGAAATCGCATGTATTGGAAATACCTGGCTGAATCAATAGGTGAAACTTAGACAGGGTAAGAGGAGATCAATGAGTATTTCATGAATGTACACACAGAGCAATGCCGATTTATATGCAACAATTAACAATAGCCTGGATATGCTCTTCAAAGTAGCAGATCAATATCACTTCTCTGCCTTTGCTAAGATCAAGTCTAGTAAAGTAGCAGATCTATCAAAACACTGGATAGGCAATTAGTGCATTTATATATAAAGCTGTATACATCAGACTATTGTGTAACATATAAGAAGAATTTAGGACAGTTGTGAGCTATGGGCAATAGACTGATAAGATTGTTTTTTTCTGAAGATCCCTCTGGCTGCCCTTCAGTTGAATTTCTGTGCTTCTCGTGTGAAGGAGTCCATGGCCTTGAGACTATAACCTGGTTCCACAGCAGTAAACCAGTCCACCCAGACACAGGTCACTTTCTGCTCGTGGATGAAGTCATATTTCTTGTCAGTCTGATCAGATAAACCGTCAATCCCTGCAATGCTTACAATCATAGTTCAAAGTCATTATTCGTGGTGAATGCTAAAGATGCAATAAAATGTTCTCCTTTCTTTCCTTTGCGGTGGTTAAGGCCCTTGATTCCAGGGTATTGGGCCGACATGTAGTTGCAGCAGTGGGAAAACTGGTGCTAGTTAGTGTTTCATGCATTGACAGCTGGTGACATTTTAGGATGGGGGGGGGTGCAAGACCCCGGCCTTCCCTTGTGACCCCTCCCACTTCTCTTAAGCCCCACCCCTTATAAATTCCACCCATTGTGTCAGGAGTATACAGCCCACTGCCCAGCATCACCAGATAGGGTATATATAGCACCACCAGATAGGGTATATACATCATCACCAGATAGGGCTATACATCATCACCAGATAGGGTAAACAGCATCACCAGATAGGGGTATACATCATAACCAGATAGGGTATACAGCATCACCAGATAGAGTATGTACAGCATCACCAGATAGAGTATATATAGCATTGCCAGATAGAGTATATACAGCATCACCAGATAGAGTATATTGCATCACCAGATAGAGTATACAGCATCACCAGATAGGGTACATACAGCTTCACCAGATAGAATATATAGCATGATCTGACAGTCTGGGGGAATAGTGATCAGACAGTCTGGGGGAATAGTGATCAGACAGTCTGGGGGGATAGTGATCAGACAGTCTGGGGGAATAGTGATCAGACAGTCTGGGGGGATAGTGATCAGACAGTCTGGGGGAATAGTGATCAGACAGTCTGGGGGGATAGTGATTAGACTGTCTGGGAGGATAGTAATCGGACAGTCTGGGGGAATAGCGATCGGACAGTCTAGGGAAATAATGATTGGACAGTCTGGGGGGATAATCGCACCGTCTGGGGGGGATAGTGATCGCACCGTCTGGGGGGATAATGATCGCACCGTTGGGGGGGGGATAGTGATCGGACAGTCTGGGAGAATAATGATCGCACCGTCTGGTGGAATAGTGATCGGACAGTCTGGGAGAATAATGATCGCACCGTCTGGTGGAATAGTGATCGGACAGTCTGGGGGAATAATGAATGCACAGTCTGAGGGAATAGTGATTGGACAATATGGTGGAATAGTGATCGGACAGTCTGGGAGGATAATGATCGGACAGTCTGGGGGAATAGTGATCGGACATTCTGGGGGAATAGTGATCGGACAGTCTGGGAGAATAGTGATCGGACAATCTGGGGGTATAGTGATCGGATAGTCTGGGAGAATAGTGATCGGACAATCTGGGGGTATAGTGATCGGATAGTCTGGGGGAGTAGTGATCGGACAGTCTGGGGGGATAGTGATTGGACAATCTGGGGAATAGTGATCGCACCGTCTGGGAGGATAGTGATTGCACCGTCTGGGAGGATAGTGATTGCACCGTCTGGGAGGATAGTGATCGCACCGTCTGTGAGGATATTGGTTGCACCGTCTGGGAGGATAGTGATTTGACAATCTGGGGGAAGGGGATAGTGATCGGACAGTCTGGGGGGATAGTGATCAGACAGTTTGGGGGGATAGTGATCGCACTGTCTGGGCGGATAATGATCGCACCGTCTGTGGGGATAGTGATCGGACAGTCTGGGAGAATAATGATCGCACCGTCTGGTGGAATAGTGATCGGACAGTCTGGGGGAATAATGAATGCACAGTCTGAGGGAATAGTGATTGGACAATATGGTGGAATAGTGATTGGACAGTCTGGGAGGATAATGATCGGACAGTCTGGGAGAATAGTATTCGGACAGTCTGGGGGAATAGTGATCGGACAGTCTGGGAGAATAGTGATCGGACAATCTGGGGGTATAGTGATCGGACAGTCTGGGAGAATAGTGATCGGACAATCTGGGGGTATAGTGATCGGCAGTCTGGGGGAGTAGTAATCGGACAGTCTGGGGGGATAGTGATTGGACAATCTGGGGAATAGTGATCGCACCGTCTGGGAAGATAGTGATTGCACCGTCTGGGAGGATAGTGATCGCACCGTCTGTGAGGATATTGATTGCACCATCTGGGAGGATAGTGATTTGACAATCTGGGGGAAGGGGATAGTGATCGGGCAGTCCGGGGGGATAGTGATTGGACAGTCTGGGGGGATAGTGACCGCACCATCTGGGGGGATAGTGATCACACCGTCTGGGGGAGGGGGGTCTAACAGGCTAGTGATAAGAGGGTCTGACAGGTTAGTGATAGAGGGGTCTGACAGACTAGTGATAAGGGGGTCTGCCACACTAGTGATAGGGGGGTCTACCACGCCAGTGATAGGGGGGTCTGACAGGC
>BLSH010474475.1:533010-547190 GCA_018402905.1 Glandirana rugosa | reverse complement strand
ACATACATCCACTTTAGTTCCAGATTTCCCAAAGGAGCAAATGTTGTTTTTGTGGGGCTTAAATAAGCTTTCTAGTAACATAGAAATCCCAATCTGGTTGTTATCCTTTTGTACAGTGCCATTGTACCATTACAGAGATCATTGTCCCCATAGCTCTTTTGTAAAGAATTTTTGCATAATGAATTAATGAAATGGCAGTAAATTGTGGCATTAATCACAATTTATCACTTTGGAGCACTTGGGGTAATGGACATTTCTGATTGATTGCTGTAGGTTGCAGACCTCATTGTGCTATAGAACAAATCAAAGTACATTAAAAGTGTTTAGGAAGTGTCCCAACAATATACTATATGGCCAAAACATTGTAGACACTTATATAAGCTTGTTAAACATCCAACTCCAAAATTATTGGCATGGATATGAAGTTGCCTCCCCTCCGTCTTCCCCCCCTTTGTGGCTCAACAGCCTCCACTCTACTGGGAAGGCTTTCCACAAGAGTGTGGAATGTCTGTGAAAACTGGTGCCCATTCAGTCACTGGGTACTGATGTAGGGCAATACTGGACTTACAACAGGCTTTCCAATTCATCCCAGTGGTGTTCAGTAAGGTTGAGGTCAGAGTTATGTGCAGGTTGCTTGAGTTCTTCCACATTAAACTCATCAAACCATATATTTATGGGGACTGACCTTATGAACAGGGGCACAGTCTTGCTAGAGCAGAAAAGGATCTTCCCCAAACTGTTGTCACAAGGTTGGAAGAGCACAGTTGTCTAAAATGTATTTTTGTGCTGTGGCACTGGAAACACCTGGATTTGGCAAATTGCGGGAGCATTCACATGCTTTTGGATACAAATGTTTTGGTATCATGGCCAGGTGTCTACAAATATTTGGCTACATAGCGTATATGAGTGCCAAAGGTTTGGGACAAGCCCAAAAAGTCCCATTACAGTGATGGTGATAGAGGTTTTACATTCATAGCCAAAGGTGGAAGAGTATGTGGCCATTTGAATGGAACTGCAGCCAAGTTGCCAAATCCTGTTGCCATGGAGTTGCAGTTGCATTGTTGCAGCTTACTGTATCTTATACATGTCTTGCAGATTCTGTTGGCTGCGTGGTACCTGAAGAGTGTGTTAAAGTTTGTGGTGCTGAAGTTGGTTGCTCCAATATTGCATACCCCAAACTGGTCATTGAGCTGATGCCTAGTGGTAAGTGATATTCCAACCAATTGTAATAATTTTCTTCCAATACTTTTCAGGTGGACTGATTCACAGGAACAACAGACAGAGTAGGCTAGCCTAGATTTTTCATTGTCCAGCCTTAGGCTGCAGCTCATATATGGGAGTTCAGAGCTGTTCAATTGCAGCAATTGGAGGAGATACCTGAAATTTTACCTTGGGGAAATCAATGAGTTAATCACTCAAACAAATAACTGAAGTTTATTTTTCTACGATTATATGGATGTTTGAATGGGGAGATGGGGGTCTAAAGAATAAGCGGACCTTTTTTAAGTGCTTAAATCCTTGAGAGACATCAGAAGAAAGAAGCAGAACAGGGGCAGGGGAGGGCTGGCCCAGGGGGTAGGGTGGCAATTGCCCCCCAGGCCACCCTAACTTACATTTAAAATGGCCGATGGCTGCTGCCCGCTCACACTTTTTTTTTCTTGTGGAGGAAGGAAATAGGGCCCAGGGGCGCAGCCACCAACTAACTGCAGGCAAAGGGGGGGGCGCCCAGGGCCTGCCCTACCATGGATGCCGCTAGGCCCATTGGGTGGGCATGGATGGTGAGCTGATTTGGTGGTTCAATGGGCCACTTGACTGGATTTGCCCCCCAGGCCTATGGCTGCCAGCCCTTCCCTGAACAGGGGTGTACTCTTCACTTTCATTTTCTTAATTTGCTCCACTCATGTGACAGGTCTGCGTGGACTGATGATCGCTGTGATGATGGCTGCTCTTATGTCATCACTTACTTCCATCTTTAATAGCAGCAGCACACTCTTTACCATGGACATCTGGAGGAAGTTCAGGAAGAACGCAAATGAGAAGGAGCTGTTGTTGGTGGGAAGGTGAGTGACCACTCCAATCTGATATTATGTTTTGAGACAAAAGTAAGGCTGAGTTTTTAATGCAGTTTTCACATTATTACCTTCCGTACTTTCCAAAACCACTTCACTTTAAAGTGCACCTGAATGGGAAAAGTGACAGGTTCTCTTAATAGCCCTTTCCTCCTTCCATGGATACTTTCACCAGGCTTCAACAATGTTCCATTAGCTTGCTAAAGCCTTTGAAAAGCCCTACTACTTCCAGATGTACAAGAACATGTGATTTCTCTCATCCCTCCTGCAATACAATTCTTGGCGCCTAAATCAGAATTAGGCCTCATGTACATTGCGGTGCTAAACGGACGTTTAGGAGTTGGGCGTTTTTTCAACTGCCCCTGAACTCTCCTCTATGTTATCTTATCAGTACATGGGGTCGTTTACAGTAGTTTCTAGGCAGTTGAGTTTAGAAGCTTTTTTGGAAAGCAAAAAAATGCATTCTGATGGACGTTCAGAGGCATTTGAAATGCCAAATGCCTGTAACAGCTTGTAAACGCACCTAAACGTGGTAACTCATGGTTAGCAGCATTTCGTTTAGAGGCGTTTATCATTTAAGAAAAAAAAAATGCATATAGATGCGTATGTGGCAAAACGTGGCTAAATGCGGCATGTAAAACGTGGCTAATAGCCTGTTTTTAAGCGCCGGTTTTTAGCTGTTAAAGAATCGTTCAGGAGAGGTTGAAAAAACGCCCCGTGTACATTAAGCCTTATAGCTACCAAATTTAAAAACCTGGCTTTCAAAGGAAGGTTTAAATGTGATTTTTTAATACAGGAGAAGCACAGGCAAAGAAAGTGTCACAGCACAGGCTTCAGGAAGTACACTCCCAGTAACTCTGTGAGGTGCCCTTTGAATTCTGGTTACATCAAATTATGCACAACGAAGATTAAGGTAAACTGAGTTACATTTACTGGATAGTATTAGTAGCTCTCTGATTGGTTTTGCTTGTAGCCTGAAACAGATTTCTTAAACCTTAAATGTACACGAAGCAAAACTTATTATTTTGGATCCTAGTCTGATCCCACCTGAGCTATCCTGCAACCACCAAATAGAAGTGGCCAATCTATTCCCCACAGTGGCACATATAGAAGGGGTATGTACAGTATACACATGGCTGCGGGGTGGGGGATGCTTTGGCCACTTATGATTGGCGGTCCATACTGACAGCTTCCCAGCAGGATAGTTCAGGTGCATTCAGACTAAGACTGAACTTATCCCTGGTTACTTCCGTTTAGTACACAAATAAATGTTGTATCACAATAGCATACAAGGAAAGGATGGGGTCTTGTCAGTTTTTTCTTTCCTGTCTGTGTATTATCAGGGAGGTTTCCTTTTGTTTCCTGTCCCAGAGGCACAACAAGAAAAAAGACGAAATCTCTCCAAAGTGTGGGGATATCCCCTTTTTGTCAATTGTCACCGGAACCAGAACTCCCATTCGAAGGTTTGCTTCCGCCTCTTGTTCCTGAGAAAACTCCCAAGTTTTGGATTTCCCATCATTTTCTGTACTTAAGACAACTATCACAGGTCAAAAAGAGTGGGTGAATTTCACAAGTAGGGACATAGATAGCCATAAATTGTTAACAGGGGTTTTAAAATGTTACTAAACCCAGGACTTTGCATTCACTTTATCTGGTCTCTCACAGTACACAGAAATGCAATTATTTTAGTAAATATAAACTGCTAAATACCTTTTCTCATTGGCAGTATATAGCAGTCTTGTGGCTTCTATCAGTGTCTGGTTAAAGCTTGTATGAGGAGTTTTCATTCTCCTCTGACTGTCCTATGAGGCTGCAGGATCCCTGACCTCTGTCACATGGACTCTCCCAAGAAAGAAAAAAAGAACTCTCTAGCAATATACACCAAACTGAGCTTGTGCGGAGCAGTGGCGGCTGGTGAAGGTTTAGGATGGGGGCCCCTGCCATTCCTTTTTTGACCCCTCCTACTTCTAATAAGCCCCACCCCTTATAGAATCCACCCACTCCGTCCCCTGTATTCCACATATTGTTTCAGGAGTACACAGCTCAGCATCACAGAACCCAGTAAACAGCTCAGTATCACAGGACACAGTATATAGCTCAGCATCACAGGACACAGTATACAGCTCAGCATCACAGGATACAGTATACAGCTCAGTATCACAGGACACAGTATATAGCTCAGCATCACTGGACACAGTATACAGCTCAGCATCATAGGACACAGTATACAGCTCAGCATCACAGGAAACAGTATACAGCTCAGCATCACAGGTGGGGTATATAGCAGCCAGTATCACAGGACACAGTATAGAGCCCCAGCATCACAGGTAGGGGTATATAGCAGCCAGTATCACAGGCGGGGTAAATTGCAGCCAATAACACAGGTATGGGTAAATTGTAGCCAATATCACAGGTGGGGTAAATTGCAACCAATATCACAGGTGGGTGTAAATTGTAGCCAATATCACAGGTGGGGTAAATTGCTGCCAATATCACAGGTGGGGGAAATTACAGCCAACAACACAGGTGGGGGTACATTGCAGCCAATATCACAGGTGGGGTAAATTGCAGCCAATATCACAGGTGGGGTAAATTGCAGCCTATATCACAGATGGGGTGAATTGCAGCCAATTCCACAGGTGTGGGTAAATTGCAGCCAATATCACAGGTGGGGTAAATTGCAGCCAATATCACAAGTGGGGATAAATTGCAGCCAATAACACAGGTGGGGGTAAATTGCAGCCAATAACACAGGTGGGAGTAAATTGCAGCCAATAACACAGGTGGGGGTACATTGCAGCCAATAACACAGATGGGGGTAAATTGCCGCCAATTTCACAGGTGGGGGTAAATTGCCGCCAATTTCACAGGTGGGGGTAAATTGCAGCTAATATCACAGGTGGGGTACATTGCAGTCAGTATCACCGGCGAGGTACTTTGCAGCCAATATCATAGGCGGGGGTACTTTGCAGCCAATATCACAGGTGTGGGGTACTTTGCAGCCAATATCACAGGTGGGGTACTTTGCAGCCAATATCACAGTTGGGGTAAATTGCAGCCAATATCACAGGTGGGGTACTTTGCAGCCAGTATCACAGGTGGGGTACTTTGCAGCCAGTATCACAGGCGGTGTACTTTCCAGCCAGTATCACAGGTGGGGCACATTGCAGAGACCCCCCCCCGAAGTCGGGACAAGTCCCGCACTTACCCCATCTAATAGGCAGGAGTGTGCAGAGATCGGCTTGCGGAGCCTGTCCCCATCAGTCCGTTGCTCGTCGTGCTTCATGCAGTCACCGGTCAGGGTCTATGTGGGAGCTGGAGTCACGTCCGCCGCCACAGTGACCCGCCCCCGCCCACCGCATCCATGCCATCCAATCACACTGAGCCACAGGCTCAGGGCAGCCAATCAGACTATGAATGTGCAGCGCACATCCATAGTCTTTAATGGCTGACCAATAGGCTCACTACTTGGCTGTCAGGTGACAGCCAAGGAGCCGAAAAAAAAAACCCCAAAGAAAGTCAATGTACCGGCGCCACCTTTAAGGGACCGGGCTAATTTATTCTTTTTTCCATCTTAGCCAGCGGGGAGGCGGCGCCCGAGCCCCCCGTATTGACTGGCCGCCCCTGGTGCGGAGTGCCCCCAAGGCTCTGTACTATAAGGAGATGGTTTGGGGACAGTGGACGAAGGGGAGAATCAGAGAAGACAGGATTAAACAGCCTTTATACACAATGCATAAGATTAACACTTTAGGTTCCACAGTGAGTATAACAAGCATGCTTTACTGCATATACAGACTGATTTTTCTGTTGTGGGTTTAGTTTAAAACTTCCCGGTACTCAAAAGGTAAAAAAAGTTTGGGCTTTATATACACTTTATTCTGTCATTTAACCTCCCACATTTCCATGTTATCACTGCCTTTCATTTTCATTGTTCTGGTGATGTTTTATAATGGTGTATAAACATCGACCATCTGATAACACTATTAAAGGAATTTAGATTTTCCCACCTTGAAATATTGTCATCTGTGCAATGAATTTGTTAAAAGCATCGTAAAAATGTCTTTATAACCATCAATTACACAATCAATGTAGGTCAGTGTTTACATGGTAAATGCCTTAGGTCTGCAAAACGTATTCAGCAACATGTTCAGGTAGATGGAGTCACAGAGTACATGAAACAAGCCTTCACATGACCAAACGCTTCACTTTTCATTTCAGAAGAGATTAAAAATGTTTAGTTGACAGTGTCTGTCGGGTGATTCATGGTTAGCACTATAGGTACCCATGTTAGGAAACCTATTTACCACCATTCTATTGTCAGATAATTGGAATCTTCAAATATTGACTGAGTGAGCTGCAAATCAACTGTCAATGTGCACTAATTGGAAGATGTAGAGAAGCAAAAAAAGAGAATGTTTTATCGATGTCAGATCTGTGAAATGTTATGGCCTCATGCACACTAGACATAAAAAAAGCCACTTTTAGCCCCTTTTCACACTGAATTTGACTTTGAAATTGTGCAACGATTTCAAAGCCGCAGGTCAGTGCAACTTCAGGCGCAACTTGGCTGACATCTGTGCAGCTTCATACCTGAAATCACAAAAAATAGTGCAGGAACCTTTTTCAAATTGGTGCGGCACCACAAAGTCAGAGTTGCACTGATTTGAACAGCTCCATTGCCGACAATAGGGTGTGACCTGTCATGTGATTTGGGCTAGAGGAAAACCCCACTTGGGACTTTTAAGGGAAGACCAACTCCAAAAGAGTAAACCAGTATTATCATAAAAAGTTACATTTTTATTTGAGGTTTAAACTGCCCAAACAATGGGCTTCACATCGACAAAAAGATGCAGACATGTACATACATAGGATGCATAATGGTTGCGACATACATTTAAAATACAAAAACAGTAATATTGATACAACCACCACTCTCTGATTTGGAAAAAACAGAGGCAACCCGACATGTTTCGAAAAAGTTCTTCCTCAGGGGTAAGTGGTCATATGAATAGCAATGTCATGAAGGAAGACAGTTGCGTCCAAAGCTTATCAGTCTAAAAGCATGCAAAAATTCCAATACAGGCTACCCGCTGTTCATCTGTATCCCCATGGGACCAATGGTAGATGAAAAGGGGGAAAGGAAGGGCGGAAAGATAGATAGTCCGCCCTATCCCCACACCATGCTCCACCTGATTATCCTCAATAAAGAGGGTAACTTCCCCGACAAGAAGCCAATCATGTATTCAGGCAGGTTCGTTTAGAGGTAGGAAAAAAAACCCAGGTCCAGCTCATTCAGGAGAGGAGCGCTTTGTCGCAAAAAAAAAAGCCTAAACGCGTGTAAACACATCTATGAGCTTAAGTGCTAGGCGCATTTAGCGTATCAGCATTCATTCATTCTAATAGGCTGAACCTGGCCAGTGGAATGAATGAAAGCCTAAGTGCTTGACAAGCCCTTTTTGCTACTATGGAGCAAGGCATCCAGGGGATTAAAAAACATCCAGTGTGCATGAGGCCTATAAAAGGAAGAAAGTGTTTAGTTATAAAAGATGGAAAAATTCATGCCCATTTGTTTATTTGTCTCACTGGGATGTAGCGTTGGTGCAAGAAATGTTCACCTTGTGGGTTATGGCAAATGTGTATGGGATTTTACAACTGGCTCTAGATTAGAGTCCATTAAGAGTCCTAAGAATGTCCAAAAAACGGTTTGCAAAGGACAGCTTTGTGTGAAGACAAGAAGAACTTCTAAGAACAATGATAAGAAAAGACCACAAGCACCTCTAAGTGTAGCCATTTGGTTAAATTTAATGGTACAAAGGTTTAAAATACTCACAAACAGAGGTGTAAGTAAGGCATGGCAGTATAAGTCACTGCGCGCTGTATCAAATGAACGCACTGTCCGGGGGGCAATGGTAAAGCCGCGGTGTCAGCCTGGGTCCTGGATCCGATAACGCCGGTGGATTCCAGCGCTTCCTGGTGTCAGGGAACTGCAGGGCGAACGCGGATAACGAACAGCGTGTGGGCATGCGGTGACGCGTTGTCTGAGCATGCGCTCCTTTTTCAGGCCGTGCTCTTATACTGCAATTCCTTACTTACACCTCTGTTTGTGAGTATTTTAAACCTTTGTAGCATTAAATTTAACCAAACGGCTACACTTAGAGACACTTGTGGTCTTTTCTTCTCGTTTACTTGTCTGCCTTTGATTGCATTATTTGCTGGCTTTAAAGAACAGAAAGTAGGTCAACAACTAATATGCCGCAAATATGGTCTTAGACAACAGAGTAGAGCAGCTTCTAGTAACTATATCAACTTTAGGGTCCCATGTCAAAGGGTGTTGCTTGCTCGGCATGGGAGTCATTTAGTGTACACTTTGCATTTTCACAATAAATAACAATAAATGTGCTCTTTGATTAGAAGTACAAATCCTTACATCACCAACAACCCCCCTCCCCAATCCCATCTTGTCCAAGCAGATAATGCTTTGCATTCATTGAAAAAGTTCAAAGTGTTCTCTGAATAGCACCCATGACAAGCAAGCGGCCCTCTATGGCATAGAACCTGAAAGCTAGCATCAGTGGCATAGCATGGGATGTTAGCACTTGGGACAAGACAATTGCACCCCCTAACCCATGGACTTTTAGCACTTCCTGAGTCCTTTCCACTAGTACAGTATTAAACTTCTTATCTAAGCAGAAGTGGAAGCCTCACCGAGTGGAGGTCCCCTTGCGCACATCACACATCATCAGGCACAGGCACTTGAAGGCCCTGTAGCTGTTCTTGAAGGTGCACATGCTGCAGTCCCAGTGGCCTTTGTCTGAGGAGAGCTTCCACTTTGGTCTGCATGGAGAGCGTCTGGCTGATGAGGGCTTCCACTTCACACAGGTCAGACACATAGAGCACACAAAAAGACCTCTCCTTGTCTGCTGGCTGCTCCACCACACCGCTGACCCTCCCCGGACCGCTGGCTGTGTTCCCTGCCACCACAAGCTGGCTGGTAGGGCTCTAAAGCATACCTACAAATGTCAGCCGTGAGGGATGGTGTGTCCTCTAAGAGGTGCAGGAAGATGGTGGCAGAAGTGAGATACTCACCGAGTGGAGGCCCTCTCACACAACAGGTTCATTGTTGTGATCTTGTGTTGCCTTTGTTGAGTGTGGCTGTGTTGCAACAATTTCCTTGATTTCCCTTTGGGATAAATAAAGTATTCTGTAGTCTCTGTGGTGTAGTCTGTTGGTGGTGAGGCACTGGAGTGGCTAGGGGTGAGCTTCTTTGACTCCAAGCCCTGCAAGATGGAATGTTGGCAGGGAACACCAATATAGTAGATTTTGGAATGTAATGAGGTGATGGGGAGGGCGATGGCTCCACTTCCAGCCTCTGCTTGCCACTCCTGGCTCTGCCACTGTCATTTATTACTGCTGGAGGTAGAGAAGGCTAAGATCCTCCTAAACCCCCCTAGACAAAGTTGCATATCTTTAAGTAGATGCAGCAAAGGTATTTGTGTGGCAGGAACAGGAAGGAAGGTAGAAGAGCAAGAAAGAGCTACAGTGGCTGGAAAGGGAGCAAGGTTAGTCAGCTGCCCTGTCCTCTCGGCCAACTGGGCCCTCCATTGAGCTGGGTGGTAGATCTTCATATTGTTACCAATGCACGGGAGAACCCAGCTTGTTAACATTCCTGCCTGGTTTAAAGTGCTAAGCACAGGTGTTTCAGATGACCATGACTATTAAAGTTATTAAAGAATGCCAAGGTGGCAGAGTTTCTGTGACCAGTTACTGTATAAATTCCTCCTTGTTCTATCCCTGCCCATCACTCTACTGGTGTATGCCTTCAAGCACTGACCCACCGTAATCTTACTTCAGTGTCTGGTCGCTGGTCCTTCTCCTATTCCTTCTTCAAAGGGAAATTAAGTAAGGGTTGGGCATGAGTGCATTATATTTGCCCTCTTTCTCTGGCTGTTCTTTGTCAACAGCACTGACATCATGACATGGAAGGCTGATGATACAGTTCTGCAGACTGCTTGTTGGAGGACCCCAGCGACTAGCGGCTGAAGTAAGAGTATGGGAACTTCCCACTGGGAAGACATAGAATTCCTAGCCCATGCTGAGCCTGCTCGTCTCCAGCCAGCCTGGCCCCGGCACGGACACTCACCTGGTAAGGCTCTTCTTGTCTCCCATGCTGAGTGTGGCGGAGGAGATCCACAGCCTGAGGCCCAGCCAGCGGTGAGACCACTGCAGCACCTGCATGTGCCCTAGTTCAGCCAATCACAGAGGGCACTCATCGCTGAGCCCCGACAGCTGGGGGGCCCAGGCAGCGCTAGTAGCAAGGATCATGATGGAGTGCAGTCAGTGGCACACTCGGGAGTTGGGATGGTGGGAGTCTGGACTTTTATGCACCCCTCTTGATGTTACACCCAGGGCAATGGCCCCAGCGGCTCCTCCCCCAACGCCACTGGCTAGCATCAACCACTGTAATAGTGGTGCCTACTACAGTGATTTCCAGCTTCCACTAGAATGTATAATACATGTGTACTTACATTGATTCAAGATGAACCAATATAAATGTTTACTTAATCTTCAGCTGTAAGAGTTATTGATTGATTAAAAGATTGGTTGGTTGATTAATTGATGTATGGCGTGATGAGAGAAGGAGAAACTCCAGATTACTGGTGAATCATCTTCACCGACGTAGAGCAGAAGCAGCCAAACTGCACCAGTTTTTATGAGTGATCTACTTTGTCTTTCATTCCCAACCAGCAACATATCCATGGCTCATCCCTCAGAGATGGTTCCTTCCTTGTAACCAGACAAGCTAATTACTGCTATAGGCTGCCACACAATTAGGCCTCAGACAATTAACATATATTCTCATCTAATGGGCATGAATGTAATCATCTGACATTCCACATTTTTCAGACTAAATGTGTTAAGTAGCTATTAAAATATTTCTTAAATTATTTATATAAATTCATTACATCAATTTAGAATTACAGGATTCATTAATGAATATTTTCATAGCACAGCTATATTGTTTTAGCGGTATGGTATGTTGACATTGTTAAAAAGGGAATTCCAATCTTTGTACAAAATCCAGTAATAGATATACCACTGATCAGTTATAACATTATGACCACCCACTATAACCCATTGAGGCATGGGCTCCACTAGACCTCTGAAGTTATTCTGTGGTATCTGGCTCCAAGCCATCAGTAGCAGATTCTCTATGTCCTGTAAGTTGTGAGGTGGGACCTCCATGGAACAAACTTGTTTTTCTACCACATTCCACAGATGCTCGATTGGATTGGGATCTAGACAATTTGGGGGCCAAGTCAACACCTCAAACTTGGTGTTTTTCTCAAATCATTCTTGAGTTCATCAGACCAGGCCATGTTCCTGCTCCGTGGTCCAGTTCTGATGCTCACATGCCCATTGTAGGTACTTTTGGCTGTATAATGCAGGTGTGCAGCGCTCAACAGAGGTGTCCTGATTGCCTTGCGCTGCTGGTATTCCCATAAAGTCTGAATCCACTTGTACAGGTGCTCAGCCTGTGTGTCCTCGCCACCGCAACCAAAATAGATATGAAAGCATATGTTATCTTTTGGTTCATGGTTATTATTTAAAATGCAGTCTTGTATGTTGTCACATATTTTCATCTGCCCGGGTGCTATTTTTTCCTTCTTTTTTCCTTTCTTATCAAAAAAGGGATTTATAAATCCTCCAATGTCCTGTCATTGGTCCATCACACAGATGTGTTGAATGAATTTGGATTGGACCCAATGATTGAGGCAGAGAGGCGTTTCATTTTGGTGCACTTCCTTCTATATAAACTTGTACTTTTGATTATGTTTTTAAGCTGTGACCAAGGCGGCTGTGCCCGCCGAAACGCGTCTGCTTTTATACCTTTGCATTGCAACCACCAATATATTAACTGCAGTAGTTCAGAGTGCCGCCTTTTACTTTCATACTTTCATACTTTCGGCTGTAGACACGGGTCAGAATGGGAACCATGACTGGTATGTAGCTATGCATCTCCATACCAGCAAACTGCGACGCACTGTGTGTTCTGATACCTTTTTTTTTATCAGAACCAGCATTAGCTTTTTCAGCAATCTGAGCTACAGTAGCTGTTCTACTGGATTGGACTACACGGGCCAGCCTTCGCTTCCCACATACATCAATGAGACTTGGCCGTCCAAGACCCTGTCGCTGGTTCACCAGTTTTCCTTCCTTGGACCACTTTTGGTCGGTCCTGACCACTGCAGACCAGGAACATCCCACAAGTGCTGCAGTTTTGGGGTTGCTCTGAACCCCAGTCTTCTAGCCATTGTAATTTTGCCCTTCTCATAGTGGCTCAAATCCTTACACTTGCCCATTTTGTCTGCTTTCAACACATCAACTTCAGGGATAACATGTTCACTTGCTGCCTAATATATCCCGGACACTTTCAGATGCCATTGTAACAAGATAGTCAATGTTATTCACTTTACCTGTCAGTGGTCATAACGTTATAGTTGATCGGTGTATTGCAGGGTCACTTCAACCCGTTTGGAGCAGACTTGCTAGATTAGTCAATGCCCTGTTTATTAGGAATCACATGCAGCAGACACAACAGGTCAGAGGAAAACAAATGTACTGTAACTATCACCAGGAACTCCCAGGTTGGTCACTGGCAATATCACTCTGACAGCCCAGTGCTCCTTTACATTAGTATGGGGCACTGCAGGGTACAGGAAACATAAGTGACAGAATATGTCTCTACCCTGTCTACTGCTCTCGTATGAGAAAAGGAAGTCTGGAATGGTCAAGCTGGCCATATACCTTAGAAAGCCTTCCTTGATCTCTAGTCAGCGACTTTGCCTAGGCTAAGAAGATGTCATCAGTATTCTGCAGACAAGAAGAAGCATTTCCTCAGTCTCTGAACAGAACACCAGGACTTACATGATTGTGACATCTCTGTCCGGGACAAATATGGTGATCATGGATGATGCATGAACAATAATGGTGCCATCCTTCTAAATAGATAATCAGATGAAGGAAGGAATTGCCAGGGGTAAAATTTGAGCTCTTTGAGAGGTAGTAAATACCTAAAAGTGTTATAATGACACAGTACTTAAAGCAGAGCTCTACCCAAAAGGGAAAGTTCCACTTTAAGGACTTGTCGCCTGCGCCTCTTAAAGCGGAGTTCCACCCAAAAGTGGAACTTCCGCTGGTTAGATTCCTCCCCCCCTCAGGTGTCACATTTGGCACCTTTCGGAGGGGGGGGGGGGAGAGGACACCTGTCTTTAGACAGGTGTCCTTTTCCACACATCCGGGAGCTCGAGCCAGCAGCCGCGGCCTCTGACGTCAGCAGCCCGGCTCTCTCCTCCCTCTGCAACTAGCCACCTGGCCAATAGCAGAGCGCAGTGGAGCCTCGCGCATGCGCAGTAAGGTGCCCGGCGTGAAGCTGTAATACTACATGTCCGGTGGGTTCCCTTACTAGCAATGGATGCGGCTGCACCCGACTCCTGATCTGAAGATCGGCGGCGGGTGCCGACATCGCTGGACTCCAGGATAGGTAAGTGTCCTATTATCAAAAGTCAGCAGCTACTGTATGTGTAGCTGCTGACTAGAGTTGAGCGAACCCGGACTGTAAAGTTCGGGTCCGTACCGAACTCTGGGGTGTCCGGGACCCGGACCCGGACTTTTCAAAAAAAGTCCGGGTTCGGGTCCGGTGTTCTGGTAATTTTAATGAAAAATCTTAAAAATGCTGTAAAAAAGCCCAGGAAGGTCCTAGAGGTCTGCAAAAGGAAGGAAAATGTGGGTAAGGGTGGGACAAGTGCCCTACAAAGAAACGGGGACAGGGAAATAACTTTAAATATTTAAAAAAAAATAAAAACATAAAAATGCAAAAATGGAGATCATCTTCAAAATGGGTCTGAAAAGTATTAATTAACATTAGAGGCCATAGAACTGTTCTAAAATCATCTTCAAACTGTGTCCAAAAAGTATAAATAAGCCCGGAGTACCCATATCACTGTTCTGCAAAATGTGTGTATCACTTTAAATCAAACCGTCAATCATTAAACATCTTTTATTCACACTTCTTTTTCTAACTGCCAAACTAAATTTCACTGTGTGTGTGAA
>BLSH010474475.1:495407-524749 GCA_018402905.1 Glandirana rugosa | reverse complement strand
CCCCCCCCCCCCCCCCCCCATTAAGAATTACACTTATATTCAGCAACAAATTATAACCTGGAGTATGTGGAGCAGCTGCAGTTCACAGTGAGGAACAAAAGTGACACGTGCACATAGTAGGGTTGCCACCTGTCCAGGATTCACCCGGACAGTCTGGGTTTTGAATCATGTGTCCGTGTTTCAGTCTGCTTGAAACCCGGACACATTATTCAGAGAAGAATGTGGCTCGGAACAGGGCCTGACAGGAGGGTGAGGGGGCAATATGCATGCTGCATTTCTATTCTCTTTGGAGCAGCCAAAGGTGTCCCAGGTCTGTTACAATCCTATAATGCAGGTGTCAGCAACCTTTTTCCACTTAAGGGCCGGATTCAATGTATGCAAATGCAAGGAGGGCCGCATTCACTGGATAATAAACGAAGATAACATTACACAGCCCCCGCACCTCTGGCCCCCTTTACATTGCACAGCTCCTGCACCTCTGGATATGCTGGCTGGTGGCTCGGGACTCCCGGTGGGACGGGAGAGCCCGGGCGAGCCGCGGAAGGGGGGGTGTTGTTATCCCAAGAAAGCCAACCGCGGCTCTAAAAAAAGGGAACTGGGGTGATGCGCGCAGTAGCAGGCATCACCCCGGGAACAACCCCTTCAGGCCGAGGCAGCATATTTGCATTCGGTTGGCATGAAAGAGTTAAATGTGAGCAGGCCGGGTGCACGTGAATTCATCATGTGCACTGATGGGCCGGACATTTAGCAGTGGTGAGCTGGGTGCGGCCCACAGGCTATAGGTTGCTGACCACTGCTATAATGTATACTAATAAAAAAATACATTTGCTGTGCGTCACTAAAGTGTTCAGGATTGGCTTGAAGAAAAAGTGGCAACCCTAGCACATAGCTTGATTTTACGTCTGAAGTTCTCCTGTATCTTTCACTCTTAGAAGGCAGCGCATGGCAGGCTGGGATATTAGCTTGGCAGTACAGAAGCTTGGCATCTCAACAAGGTCCCTTTAGGACAAATAACCCTCCCCAGAGAACCTGGATCTTGTAACAATAAAAGTGTATTTATTTATTTTTCACATTTAAGGGAGCGCAGGGTGGCAGCTCGACTTATTCCGGCAGGTTCTTTCTGATGGGGCTTGTCCTGTGGCATGGTGTTCAGTGCCAAGCCTTGATAATTGTTCTAAATGTGGCTTGTGCTGTTGGCTGGGTTTAATTAAAGACAAAGTGTTTCATAAACAGATTATGCCTGACAAGAACCTAGGCCTATACCCTAGTGTAGACCCTATCATAGCATAGCTCCCAACTGTCCCTGATTTCGAGGGACTGTCCCTGATTTGGAACAATGTCCCTGTGTCCCTCATTCCTCTTCATTATCAGGTTGGTCTGATCTGTATAATTGCATATAAAAGCACTATTTATCTTTCAAAAAGTGTTTCCCGGTGCTAAACCTTACATCCAATTTCTAAATGACTGCATTTGTAAATTCCAAAAGCCAATATAAAGGGATAAGTGGTAAAAAAAAAGCACTTGTGGGTTTAACTAATATTTTTTTATGTAGAATTCTCCTTTAAGGGGGCATGGCAGAGGGTGTTTCCTATGCCCACATACTTTTGCTAATAGATGTCTCTCGTTCCCATCTCAAAAAGTTGGGAAGTATGTCATAGGGTTGTGGTCGTGGGGTGGGGTACTGGGGCAGGAGATAGAGCCAGTGCTCCCCACAACAAGAGAACCTTTGTATCTGATTACTAGGGATAAGTGAGGTTTCATTTCACTAGCATTTCATTAAAAACCTGGAAATGTCAGTGAAATTTCACCATTTCAATGAAATACATCAGAGGCCACGGGGGAAGGCCAAATTATAGTATTTATTAACCATTCCTATAGACATTCATGTGTATGGGAAGGCAAAACCTGCTTGAAACAAGTCAAATGCAGATCAGAAGGAGATCAGCTGCAGATCAGATGCACCGTTAATGAATTCTGAATGATCTCAGAAGCATCTCAAACTGTTATCATCAACACAAACCTAAAGCCCATTGACATAGCCCTTTAAAGCTGAACTACTGTATAAGCAAATATTGTCTAAATACATTCATTATGTATAGTCCTCCTTTTATCCTGGTGTGGTTTGTGTATGTCTTCCAGATCTGTGCAGCAATCCAGTGTGACACTCTGTGCAGGAGCTTCCTATAATTAAAGTGCAAGTTCGGCTTGTTCACACCCTCCCCCCCTCCACTGCCACATTTGGCACTTTTTGGGGGGTAGCGGATACCTGTCAAAACTAGGTACCCGCTCCCACTTCCCTGTAAGATCGTTGCACAACGATTGCAACGATCTATGGACTTTCTGGCCCCTACTCCCCCCCCCAGTCTTCTGGGAGATGCACAGGTCCCAGAAGACAGCGGAACCATTCAGAAAGTGCAGCGCGACTCGCGCATGCGCAGTAGGAAACAGGCTGTGAAGCCGCAGGGCTTCACTTCCTGTTTCCCTTTGTAAGGATGCCAGCGCCTGCACCTGAAGCCAAAGGACAAATTGGCTAGCGATACCGATGCATGGGATGCCTGGACAGGTGAGTGCCCTTATATTACAAGTCAGCAGCTACAATATTTGTAGCTGCTGACTTTTATTTTTTTTAATACAGGCTGGAACTCTGCTTTAAAGTGGTTGTCAACCCGTGACAACCACTTTAACCTACAGGTAAGCCTATAATAAGGCTTACCTGTAGGTGCCCTGCATATCTCCCAAACCTGCACGGTTCAGGAGATGTGACATCACACGACTCCGGCCAGTCACAGAGCCGGAGATCGTGACCCCGGAAGGAAGATGAGCTGAAGATGGATGATTCCTGTACAGGGGACATTGCTGGACGTCGCTGGCTTTGTTTGCAGGTAAGTAACACATAATGGCTTACTATGCAATGCATAGTAGCCCATTATGCTTCTACTTTGCAGGGGAATATAGAGGAAGTAAACCCCATCAGGGTTTACTTCCTCTTTAAGACCACTCACTGCTGCTCTCTCTGCTTGTGCAGGGTGACTGGTCTTGTCTCCGCCCCCTCCAGTAATTTTTTGCAGGCAGCCTGTAATTGGTGGGGTCTGCTGGGTTTCTCCCACAAATCTGATCTCTGCACAGGCTCTGTACAGCACAGCGATGATATCGCTTCTACTTTTATAAGGTGATACCTGGGTTGGCATATTTTACCGAAAACTCTCTGCTCATTCCTATTGATTACAGAATGTCAGCAGAACAGCCAAGCAGCTGGCATTTGCTGAAGAAAGCCAGCTGTACGCAGTTTGCTTTAAGGTCTGGTTCACACCTATGCATCCCTATAAAACCTATCCATAGACTTCAATGGATCAAAAACATGTATTGAAAAACGCAAAATGCACCTGGAATATGCAAACTGCAACCTGCATAGGTGTAAACCAGGCCTAAAATTAACAGTTTCCCTTTAATGGAAGACCTCTTCAATCGGAGTGAAGGATCCTTTCGGTGTATCGAGGGTGTGTGATCACACAATATAAGAAGTGCTTGAGTCTGGTGCTGGAACACTTGTATATAATGAATGTTTCTTTGTCCAGGAACGCCACATACAGCTGTACATACACTGCCCAGCACCATGTTTTATGTCACCCCTGTAACAAGTACATTACGGCGATGTTACTGAATGACGTTTGCAGCATTATGTGATCCCTGCCAGGTTCTCACTGTGTGTAATCCTGTACGAGTGCACACCTCATTCCTCTGTATTTGTACTAGTTGTGAAAAGGCCATCACTATAACCTATCTCCATTTACCTGTAGAGTACACATACAGTACAGTCTGACCTATATCACCCAAATGTCTGCTCCTAATCTACTGGCTTAGTCAATTGCTTTGTAGCCTATAAATAAAATAATTGAATAGGTGACTATAAATGAATGGCAGATTAACATAACAATATAAATGTAAGACCATTTGATTTTCTGATGTCATATTAACTCCAATACTCCATATCTGTGTCATACAATCAATCAACATACAAATACAAAGTTTGATATTTTAATCAATGATGGATTGTTTGCTTGCGAGCACTCATACCTAGGTTTATCGCACATTGGAACGTGTATGGCCACCTTAAAGCCTGGTACACACTCTCAGTTTTTTTTTTGTTCAACCCAGCAGGCTGAACGAAAAAAAAACTGGAGAGCTCGGGAGGAGTTGCTGTACTAACTATGCAATGTTAGTACAGTGATCTCCTACGCTGAGCTATTATGTTCTAACAGGGGGCGGCCACCCGCCAGACACCCCGTTGGCTGAGAGTGCCGATTGGATGCCGATTGGCAGACCTTTCTTGGTTATGCCCCTTTGACAAAAGCTGGCCAAACGGCCGGCTTCTGTCAGACCGGCTGCTGTACACACGGGTGGAATGTCAACACAAAACTTTCAACATTTTTAAATCACAGACCAATACACAATACTAGTGCTACAAAACCAATATAATTAAATTAGTTAATCCATACTTAATAATAAACATGTGAAAAATGAGATCTGTGAAAACTCATAATACATCCAAATAGTCCTCATGTATACACTCTTGTGCAAATAAATGCAATAAAAAGTGTCCACAGCAAATTGATGTAAGTTCTTCCCACCACTAATTCACCACCGTGCAGAAAACATTGTTTCAAATGAACTCTCGCCAGTTAAAAAGACCCTATGCAGAAAGGCCACATTCAAGGGGTCTACTCTAGGCTTCCACCAATCTCCTGGATAACTCGTTTAGATCTTATATAAGCAAAAGGCCCACTCCATAGTGTAGTAAATTATAACACACCTCTTTATTCTACTAATATTGCCCATACATAGGTCAAATTCAAATCACTACGTCACCAAGAGCAGTCAATACAAACATATATGGAGGATACTGAACGATTCCGGTTCCGGCATCTGACATCACTTCTTCGATGCGTTTCCTCACATGGACTTTATCATGAGAATGTACACCAAGGGTCTTAGTTTTTTCTGGCTATTAGGATACATTTTAAATCACCGGTTGGGAAAACAGTACAATCATTTAAATGAGTGTGGACACTTTGTGCTCCTCTTCCTTGGGTTCACTCACCAAAAGTAATGCAACCTTTTATTATGGAAAAAGAGAAGGTGCGCTTTTATATGGAGCTTTGGTTCACTCTGATATTCCTCTTTCCTTCAAGCTCATCATAACACCACCATAATCCAGGAAAACAGAGATAGATCCCAAAATACTGAAAACCTTTTATTTGACTTAAAAACATCATTTGATTGGATAAAGGTCCAAGGTTTGCAGGGTATAGGTGTCCCATTTGCATTACGTGAATTCAGAGCTTGTGATTGACATTTTAATGCTGATTCCTGGAATAGTATGGTTCACTATGGTTTGAGAGTTTATGAGGGCCGTGGATCATTTGCTGCAATGTCTCCAAGAAACACTTAGTCAGGCAATAGTGCTTGACACGCCGTGTGTCCATAGTTGCAGCCAATGGAAGGAGCACTGTGTTGGCTATCCCTGTGTGTTGCTGGTAGTGCTATGCGAAGCAGTTTTTGCTATGGAGCGTGGAGGCAGGGAGGCTGGGTTGCCATCTACCCATCACATGGCTGTGATCAACGGGTAGAACGTGATTGACCTGTTCCTGACCTCTGAGTTGGAGGAACATCATGTTATTCGTAGTTGACTAGTTGTCAGTAAAATAACTGATGTCCTCCTTCAACCTTCAGTATAAATATAATCTTAGCTATGTATATTGTTTTAAAAAAACAAACTCATTCTGTTTATAGGTTTTAATTATATATATATAGATGGGAGCATTCGTATTTGCTCATTGCATAAGGAGTCTCTGCTTTCTACTTATCAGTAATGCACAGTAATTGTGACAGTGACTGTTTCAGTGTAGGTCTATCATCTCAATCTTATAGAAAACAACACAATCTCTAGGTCAGGGTTTCTCAACGAGGGTTCCATGGATCCTTAGGGTTCCTCCAGAGGTTGCTAGGGGTTCCCTAAGCAATGAGCAGTTTCTGCCTCTCAGATAAGTTTCCACTGACCTCTTTAGCTATTTGTAAGGGGTTAATTCTTCCCAATGACCACAAGTGTAAAGAGAATTCTTCTCACTGACCATCACACTAATGTATCATGACTTGTAGATATATTCATTTTTATCATGGGTTCCCTGACACTGGGAAGTTATCTCAAGGGTTCCTCTGCTGAAAAGGTCGAGAAAAGCTGCTCTAGGTGGTACATCCTGGCATGTCACCTTACGTTATGAGTTGAATTAGACCTTCACACTAGAAATTTACTTTCCGCCATCCCAATCCACCCTCCACCACAAGACAAAAAGAGCACCATTTTTTAAAATTTAATTTACCTATTTTTCTTTTATTCATGATAGACCTGACCTCCCCCCATTGCCATTCTCATCTAGGTGCGAATGACCTAAAGCCTCCTCCTGCAGCCTCCTTGGATACTAAAGTCACATATTCCAGGGGCACAAGGAGGCTTCCCTACAGAACCAGACAAATTATCTTTCATCTGGCACAATTTTATTAAGGGGACAGCTGAAAGAACCTGGAAGGGATAACCAGCTCTTGATGTACAGTAGTAGATGAAGTAAATAATGGTATTTGGTGGCATAGGACAGAACATGCAGTGGAACAGCGGAGAGGGAGAAAAGGACAGTGCAGGATTTGCTGGGCTTGTATGTTTTTTCCAGGATAAAAGGCCTTCAAAGGCTATTGACATATTGTGGGTTAATTTAATGGGAAAGAGTAACGTTCATCTTCAAAGTGCACCTGTAGTTATGTTGGTCCTGCCAGCTTCCTTGCACATTATGGCAGACTGACCTGTCTGTTTGCATTGTTATGCCAACTGCCACTGAAGTCACCTTTTCTGGTCTTCAGCCACTGGGAGGCCACAGATGCTGAAACTCCTGCACATGCATGTTGGAGTTACATTGTCCCAACACCCCTTTCCATTCCCAACACCACTTTTCCATGGCATTTTACAGATTGATCATGTACATTGCACTGCAAATGCACTACAAGCAGAGTATATTAATTTAAAAATTAGCTAGGAGACAGGGGAAAAGGTGGTTTTAGCAGAAGCATTTTTTACTAGTCATTTATTTTCAAAGTTCCGCTTTAATGAGGGTGCAAATTGTTCCACTGGAAATATGCACTGAATAGGCACTTGGAAAAGAGTGTACAAATATCTGTATGAACTACCCTCTTGTAACTATAGAAAAACTACGCATGATGCCGGTCACCTCAAAACTGAATTATGTATAAATTTTATGGTGATTGCCCAAAATATATAGGAGGGGTCTTCAAAAGGTTTCTGCAGTTTTATATATAACTTCCCTCTCTGTCCATGGGTGACAAGCTCACTCACTGTACTGTATGAACGAGCAGTGCTGTCACCCTAGGCTGCTTTCTCCTGATTTGAACTACAGAACAGCCCCCCCCCCCCCATCCTGCACCCAAAAACATGGGGGAGATGTTTTTTTTTATCCACAGAGAGAACACATTATACAAGAAGTTAAAAAGCTCACAAGATTTCTGGCAGGATCAACAAGTGTTTTTTGCACTTATCATACAGACACAGCAAAATGCTTTTAATTGTGTACTTAACAGATCAAAAGGAAGCAAATAGACAAAATGTATTATTAACACTTTAAATAATGGACACAGTAGCTTGTAGAAAATATAGAGGGTTGGACCAGGGATAAAATGCAACTCTGATAGTCCATCTATTGATAAAAAGTGTGTTACGAAGGCAATGCATTTTGGGAGTTATCGGAGGCCTCTATCATCAGGGCTTTAAACTTTCAGGAGGCTAGAACAGTAGAACTGTAGAGAATTCGGATTTGAAGAAAGATTTAAGAGATGGTGGGGGGATTGCTCCACAAGCTGGTTTGGCAGGTCAGGTCTTGGGCTTTACCACTGGTTTGGCATTCTCCTTGTTCTATGCGTTGTTTGACTCACCTGAAATGTCACCTAGTGTCCTTCAGTTTGAGAAATGCCTCTCTAAAGTCATTGCACTTTGACACTTGGGACCCTAAAAAGAAGACAACGCATTTGAGATTATACTTCACAGAATCCACAACAATAGCATATGGGACTGTAAGCCCATGCCCTTTGTAGGACTGTGTCACATGGTTGCTTTACCAAAATGATGGGCACCCATCAGCTAAGCCTTTATAAGCTGAGGTGTATGATAGTAAGACAGCACGTTTGTAGGCTTGTAATCTTTTTTTACTAAGATTGCTAGTGATGATGATTGCAGGAACATTTTCATTACTGTCACCCCCATGTCTGTTAGTGGATCATGGGTAAGGAGTTAACTTATATATTTTTTAACAGCTTTTTTATTGAAGTTTAAATATTTGCAAGGTACAGGCTGGAGAAAAGAAACAGGTGACACACATGGCTCCCAGTGCACTCCACCATGGCATGAATATTACAGAAGGACATGTCAACCAATGGATAATGCACTTATGCATTGTTATCCTAAAGAAAGACAAAGTGGATATAGAATCACCCATTATCCCAGTGGCGTATGCTATGATTAAATGGGATTATGTGGTCAAGGCTTGGGGCGCTATGCGTGGGAGAAGAAAAAAAGAGAGAGACACTTGAGATGAAAAGATAGAGGACAGAGATAGAGTTGGGGATAGATACGTCAGGTAAGGAGGAAGGGAGTGAAAGGAGGTAATGGGGCTTCTGCTCAAAGCCCTCCCTCCCCCATTGAGACACTTGTAATTCAAGAGGTGATCAATTGGTCACTATTATCCAAGGTAAGTTTGAAGGTGCCCTGAGTGTAGGTGACAGATTCAAGCACTCCAAACAGCTAAACATTTCTAGTGGCTGTCTTGTATTGGGGATCTTGATTGTCTCAGAATGAACATTCTAGCTGCTATTAAGAAAAATATTAAAATTACCTTACATGCTGTCACTACAGATTCAGGTATGATAGATAGAAAGGCGCTCTCCAGGGTCAGAGATGGGGCCAGCCTGTGACTTGTTGCTAGATCTCAGAAATTGAGGTCCAAAATAGTTGATAAGTCAGCATGATCACCAGATGTGTAGTATGGTCCCCACTTCACTATTACATCTCCGATACTGATTGGAGATAGAGTGCAAAACCCTATGCAACATAAATAGGCAGCAATACCATAGGGTTATTATATTAAAATTCAAATTAATTGGCAATACCCGTGAAATGTGTCAAGGCTCTACCCCAGTCAGTCTCAGGGAAAGTGTGTTCGTTTCCTTTCCCAATCTTTAGTATAGTATGCAGGTGTAAGGAATGTCTGCAATAGAAGTTTGTTATAAAGCTGGTATATAATGTGTGAAGTACCTACTGCACCTATACAGAGGACCTCGTGTTAGGGAGAGCTGCTTTTAAAGATAATCATAAAGACTTTTTTGTAATTGAAAATACTGTAGCGCAGGGGAGCAAGTCTCAGAGTGGTTTCAAACCTCGGTGGTAGAGTACTTGTGAGGTGAGTGAGTGCCAACAAAGATAGGAGGCACAGTGCATCCTGAAGGAAAATTCTGTATTGCCTAATTTTTGGTTTATGGGTCCACTGTAAGAAGATAGTCACTGGTGATGGAGTTAAGAATCCCAGATCATATGTAAAGTCACACAGATTGGAAGGTTCTTGATGAGGCAAAATCTATGGAAGAGAGGTAACTGAGATGAGCTAGGATAGTATATTTTAGAGTTTTGAAGACACGGGGTAGATGAGTACAGTACTATCTGAACGAAATAAAGAATGGGAGCAAATGGTCACCTTAAACAAAGACATTCCACCAAACCGAATATGTTTCTTAGTTGACCAGGATGTTAGGTGTTGTTTGTTGGACCATAATAAGCAGAGGTAATTGAGTTCAAAAAGTTTAGATAGGTTGATAAAACGACAGAGCCCCAATTATTTTATGAAATAGTGCATCCAGCAGTAGAAAAGGTATTCTCGAGATGGGCTTGCTCCCACCTCTGAGAGGGAAATGTTGAATGCTTCTGATGTGTGCATACTCATTTTAAAATGATTGAGGGAACCAACAACATTGATATTCTTATCAGTGAGTCAACAGGGGCAAAGCCATGATCGGTTCACCTGTACTGAACCTGGCATAACATCCCTAGTGCTACAAACCACCAGAGACAAATCTTCAAATTCTAAATACTTCCTAGAAATGCTCAGTCCATGGATCTTATCCAGTTACTGATAGCAAGGACTAGGCAGTGTTCAAATACTGAAAATGTATTTTGTGTCTGTCTCTACAGGATAGTGACAGTTGTCCTTGTGATAGTGAGTGTCGTCTGGATCCCTATCCTGCAGAACGCCAACAGTGGTCAGCTGTATGTTTATATCCAATCCATCACCAGCTACCTGGCCCCACCTGTCACGGCCGTCTTTGTCTTGGCAGTGTTTTGGAAGAGAGCCAACGAGCAGGTAAAACTCACATTGCAGTGGATTTGTTTTTTGTGTAATGCTTAGCATGTTGTCCAGAACCCAGGTATGCAGTACACAGTGCAAGACAAAGTTATTTCCTGCTACAGGCCCAAAAATAAAGTGGAGCTGGAGACAATCAGTTAAACACACATTTCAATTATATATATGGGAGCTGTCGAAAGATTTGTATTTATGTTCATTAATTTCTGAGGTTTGCTTAGCCCTGCCACACAGCACAGCTGCTTGATGACTACTACAGTTAAGTGGTGCAGCCTGGTCAACTCCCTGTCCCCAGCTTGTGACTGGACAAGGAAAGGGCTGCAGCAGGGACAAGGAAAGAGCTGCAGCAGGCTGATGAGCACATTCCTTTTCCCTCTGCTCCTATCAGCATCAGTGTCACGGTCCTGGTGGTGGAGTCTGGCATGTGCAGGGAACAACCACTCTTGCGCACCCAATTCAGGGGTCCCTGGTAGAGCAGGCAGGGAGCCCATGAGTGCGGGATGGCACGAGGGCTGGATGGTCACTGGTGGTGGTGTGAGGCTCCAGGTAGTCGTGCAAGTCAGAAGAATGGTCGTTCAGGCTGGGTCGCAAACTGGCAGGCTGTGCGGTACAAAGGGTTCAGGCAGAGAGTGGTCAAGTCCAAGCAGGGTTCATTAACAGGATGGCAGCAGAGGTACAGAGGGGTCAGACAAACGGATGGTCGTGGATAGCCGGGGTCGGTGCAGGCAGATATCAGCGGGTCAGGTCAAGCCGGGTCGGATCAGGAAAACAGGTAGCAATACAGGGGCAGGAATACAGGAACAGAGCTGGGGCTCACAGGTACTCAGACGCTGTAGAACGGACAGCACTTGCTGACAGGTGCAGGAAGCTTAAATAGGGCGCTTGGCGCCGTTTCCGGCGCGCGCGCAAACGCACAAAGACGGCAAAAAAGTCCAAAAAGGAAGCCTGACTTCAACAGGCCAGTCTTTTCCTAACAATCAGGTTCCAGTTATGCCCCTCCCTCTTCCAGTCTGAGCTCTGCTGTACATGGGATAGCAGAAGCTGATACCAGATCAGGCTACTTACACTAGTTGCATTTAAATAACATTTAATATTGCTTTCATGTATACGTATCTACATTATTCCACAAGACACGCCCATCCAACACAATGTGCACTTATTGTATCTGCTCAAGGGAATAGGTTCATCAGCCACAGTGAATGGGATTTGGGTGATTAATGACAGGAAAATCACTTTTCAAAACTAATAATGACAGACTAGAGGAGTGGTCACCTCGCTGTGTCATTCTAGCTATTGTTCTTCATAATAAGCCAAGCGAAAGCTTTTCCAGTTTGGATATTAATCTGCTGTGTAAGAAAGATATCTCAACCATAATTACACTAACACATAAAAGACTAAAGCCTAAACATGAAAAATGGCGCCGTCTGCCACGTCAAGGAGGTTTCTGAGTAAAATTGAGCAAAATCCGGCCCTCCAGCTGTCGAGGAGCTAAAAATCATAACATGCCCTTCCCATTGTTGTTAACTTTGAAAAAAATTTGATGGGACATCTTAAAAAAAAAGTTGGCACTCTGCCCGCCACCTTTGGACATGGTCATGGAATGGCTTATATGTTATGTTTTAGAGAAAATAAGGTCTGGTGGTAAACTGGAGTGAAAGGAGGAGTAAAATAAACCCCATCACTGGTGTCAGTAGCCACAATGAAAAACTCTCATTGAGTGAATGCAATAATAACTCCCAGCATCTGTGATATTAAAGCCCCGCTTTCATCAGTGGTCGGTGTATTCCTTTCACTGGTCATTAGTGGCAGTACTGTTATATGCCCCCCTTTCATTGGTGGTCAGTGGTTGTTCTGTTATGTGCTCACCTACATTGGTGGTCAGTGGTTGTTCTGTTATGTGCTCACCTACATTAGTAGTTAGTGACAGTACTATTATATGTACCCCTTTCCTTGGCAGTACTAATATACCCCCCTTTCATCAGTGGTCGGTGTATTCTTTTCAATGGTCATTAGTGGCAGTACTATTATATGCCCCCCTTTCATTGGTGGTCAGTGGTTGTTCTGTTATGTGCTCATCTACCTTGGTGGTCAGTGGTTGTTCTGTTATGTGCTCACCTACATTGGTGGTCAGTGGTTGTTCTGTTATGTGCTCACCTACATTAGTAGTTAGTGACAGTACTATTATATGTACCCCTTTCCTTGGCAGTATTAATATACCCCCCTTTCATCAGTGGTCGGTGTATTCCTTTCACTGGTCATTAGTGGCAGTACTATTATATGCCCCCCTTTCATTGGTGGTCAGTGGTTGTTCTGTTATGTGCTCACCTACATTAGTGGTCAGTGGCAGTACTAGTATATGCACCCTTTCCTTGGCAGTCAGTGGCAGTACTATTATATGCACCCCTTTCATTAGTTGTCAATGGCAGAAAAATTGTATGCCCACCTTTCACTGGTGGTCAGTGGCAATATTATTTCATGTCCCCTTTTCATTAGTAGTCAGTGGTAGTACTATCACATGCCCCCATTTATTGGTGGTCAGTGGTTGTAATAGTAATAGCATTCAGTGTATTCACTTACCTGAGCACCCACTGCCACATATCTGCCTATCTGGCTGATGGTTTCTGATCCGGGACCACATTTATACTGTTGAATCTAGATGACTCCAGCTGACAGTATCAGCTTTATATCTGTGCTGAGTCCTGGAATACAGAGAGTGTTCCCGCACCTGGCACCCCACTATCTGCATTGTTGCCAAGTGTCCTGGATCTTGCAGGACAGTCACAGGCACAGACACTGCACTCCATAATTCTAGGATCTGGGACACTTGGCAAATATGACTTCCAGGTAACAGAAGTCATCATGGCATTGCTCCACACCCCCTTCATTTCTCCTCAAATATTCCTCTTTTAGCTCTGGTGGAGAGATCTGTATAAATAAATGTACTTTTTTTTTTTTTTTGCATGTTTTGCACATAATGGTGATATGATCATCTCCAATCAATTTAGTACAGCTGATCAATTGTTTTGCTGTTTCATAATTTGGTTGAACATCTGCACTTTATTCATCTTGTTTTAAGGTTGCACATGTTACGGACTTTAATGATTTATAACATTTATTAAATTTTTTTTGCACATTGATGTAGTGCAACACTAGTTTATATATTATGCTTTTTAACTCAGCCTTTCTCAAGTTTTTTAACCTGCAGAAACCCTTGAAAATAACTTTCCAAGTTCATGGAAACAGAATACTGTGCCTAATATTTTCCTGTGTCTTTCTCCACAGGGAGCATTCTGGGGCCTAATGGTTGGCCTGGTGGTGGGTCTGGCTCGGATGATAATGGAGTTTGTGTATCCCATACCTCGCTGTGGTGTTCATGATGAGCGTCCGTCTATACTAAAGGATGTTCACTACCTTCACTTCGCTATCGTTCTGTGTGCACTGACAGTGGCGGTAGTAGTGGGGGTCAGCCTCCTCTCAGAGCCTCCACTGCCTTCACAGGTGAGTCCACTGATGTCTAGATGACTGCAGAGTGATGGGTTTGCAGGATTATATTTCTGTCAGTGATGAAAGGAAACCTGTAATGAGGAAAATATAAAGATGGTTATTGCAGACTTCCATCTGAAAATGCTAGTTACCTGGCTGTACCTTATGTGTCACTGACCTTTAACAAGTATGCAGTAAGTGAAGTCAAAACTCCTGATTTGCAGGCTTGTTCCATGCGTCTCAGAAAGTACTGATACCATGAAAGGCATTGTGTGGCTTCTTATAAGGTAATTCTGATCAAATTCTGCAACCATTATGAAGTATCAAATGATAAATTCCCTATAATGGCAAACAAATAATAACTGCCCTTGTCTTCATCTGCATCTCCTTGAGAGGCGGGTCGCTGTGGGTACATTTCCCCAATACAGTTGCCCAGTGAAGATTACTGGATGTTGACAGAAGTGGACCATTGTGAATAGCACTCAAGGGAGTGGGGTATGGCATAAAGCCCAACTCAAGAAAGCCTAAACACACTTAGTTAACTGCTTGTTTATGTCTAGGGGATGAAAAATAATTTTGTAAACAGGTGCAGTTAGCTATTTTGCCACTAGGCAATACATCAGATGTTGTCATCAGGTGTTAGGCCCCCCTTTTGGGTACAGCCCTCCTGCAGTGATGTCAGGGGAGAGTGAGCACCCATATATAAGTCAGGTAGGGAGCAGCTCACACCCTTTTGTGGCACGAGAGCTAAACACCCCACACCTATTAATGTAACCAGCACATGGAGGCCCTGGACAGGGCAGGAGGCCGGGACTAGTAAATTTGCACTCTGGAAGAGCCAACTGTAGTCTTTCTCTCCCTTATGGAGGTTAGGGCAGATTGCAAAAGGCCTTTCATTCCAGGCCAAGAGCTCCCTGTGTGAGGCTGCTTCCCTGGAGGGTCCCGGGAGAGATGTACCTAGCAAGGAGATGACTACAATGAGCACAGTCCTGTGAGTAATAATGACCTGGGGTAGAGGACAGGCTGTAAGGGAGATGGCTGCTAAGGGTGCTGCATATGCTTTCATATGTGACTACGGTGAACCGTCCTCTAAATGTGATTGACTGTGTAATGTCAAGTGACTCCGGATTGTATGTGAGGAGACTGTTATGCCATTTTCTAACTTCCATCAGTAAAGTGCAGCGAAACTACTTTTATGTGTGGATATTCCTTCCTTTGAGAATGTAAGGCTCCATTTACACGGGATGCTGTTTCAACCTCCCGTGAACATTTTATCTTGACAGCTAGAAACCGGCGTCTAAAACGGCCGTTTTTGCGGCATTTTGCCACATTTGCGTCTAGGAACATTTTTGAAAAAAAAAAATTTGTTTTATTTTTTTTTAAGTGGAAACGCCTGTAAACGAAATGCTCCTAGATGCGAGTTACTGCGTTTAGCCGCGTTTACAAGCTGTTTGGCGTTTCAAATGCCTCTGAACTGGGGTCTGAACCCATCTTTTTGCGTTCCAAAAAAAGCCTCTAAACTCAACTGCCTGGAAACGACCTTCAAAAACCCTGTGTAAATGTACTGATAAGATAACATAGAGGAGAGTTCAGGGGCAGCTGAAAAAAAACGCCCAAATGCCTCTAAATGTTTGTTTACCAGCAACAGTGTAAATAAGGCCTAAAGGTCAATGGCTGGGAATGTCGTGTGGAGGCCTCTGGCATGGAATGGGGCACAGGATGGTGGAGAGTTTGGCCTCAGCAGGGGAGGACAGTGTTCTAGATGGACAGGAGCGGGGTTAGAGACTTGTGCTCTTGGCGCCAAATACAGCCAACCACAAAGTCCCTCTTACAAGTTTTATCTACCTGATCCTCTGCTACCCTGGCAGACGACGTTCCTCCATGCTTTGGCAGTGGACTGTCCCTCGATATCCTCATGTCTAAGGGACTGTGGTCCCTGCATCAGTCTTGATGAGGTCAGAGGACCTTAGACCGTTGGAGCATAGTGGAGAAGAGGATCTGGGACCAGTCTAGCAGCACAAAGAAGCCTACTGGAGCAGGTGATCAGGTGCTTTATCAAGTCTCCTAGACCTAAACAAGCCATTAACCCTTGTAGGGCAAGCACAGCCCCACTGCAAGGAAATGTTTTTATTCCACCTGGAGTTCAGCTTTAAAGAACAACCTAGATCAAATTTAGAGCTGTCATTTTATGATAGCACTTGTACTTCCCCAGCTTCAGTAAAGGCCAAGTCCAACCTTAGTAGCTTTCCAGTCGGAGGAAATGGTTGAGGATCAGCTGAGCAATTCACAGGTCATCATGGAATGTGACTCCTAGTTTTACAGTGCCCGGAAGGGGGCTCTTCCCACACTCAGGATAATAAGTTGTGAATCACACCAGCTGGAAAATAGAATTTCTTTGTCTTTGCAAGATGATTTAGCTATTATGAATCATACAAAAAGTCTTCTGGATCTGGAAAGATTTTAAACTGTTATTAGTGTGCAAGAAATGCCTTTGTGCCTATGAAACACGGTAGAAAAAGATGAAGTGAGTCAACGTGAGCAAAGAAGCCAGAGAATGTAACACCTGACACAGCAATTTATGGGCTGTATTATAGAGCTTAAACATCAGTTCCTTGCCCACCTCCTGTAGGCTAATACAACACATACTGCATATACTTAAAGTGGTAGTAAACCCTCCTATCATTTTCAGCCAAGGAAGCTGCCATCTTGGCCTCTATTTAATCTACAACTGCCATGATGCTGCACATGTGATCAGCTATGACACCAGCCATTGGATGGTTTGACAGTTTGGTTTAGAGCACAACCAATGGGAGTGTTACATTTCCGGCACGTTTAGCCGCGTTTCGTTTACAGGCATTTTTAATGGAAACACATTTTTTGACTATTTTCAATGTAAAAAAGGCTTCTAGATGCAAACATGGCTAAATGGATGTTTTTAAACATCGGTTTCTAGCTGTCAAGTTAAATATTTCAGGAGAGGCTAAACAACGTCCCGTGTACATGAAGCCTTAAAGCAGAACTTCACCCAAAAGAGGAAGTTCCGCTCTTGCCCTCCCCTCCTCTGGCAGGTCTGAGGATATAGCCGATGCATTCTGGGGGCTTTTTAGTGTCCAGAATACCAAGAAAAAGGGCAGCACAGAAGTCCTGGTGAAGGGGGAGTTGTGAGCACCTGAAACACGTTGGGTATATCCTCAGACCTGTTGTCCAAGATGAAAAAGAACTTTTGCTGGACTTGATACAAACCTGTGATGGGTTCCTCCTTTTATATACTAGTTTGATCACCCTAGGGGCCCTTAGTGATGCCCAGCTGACAGAGCTGCCTGTAAGACATTACACCTAACATCTCAACTATCAGTGGGTTCAGCACTTCACCAATATGCTTTTTGAAATCTAGAGAAGAACCTCCCATCTCCTCTCACCTAGAGAGAATGGACAAGTGTGCTTATTCAGTAAACAATGCAGGACAGGTAGCCAAGCATTAAATACATTAATCCTTTCCAGAGCAACAAAAAAAAAAAAAAATAGAATTTGTGTTATTTAAGTCAAACTACAGCAGGATAGGCTGACCAAAGATGTACAGTCCAATGACTACGTCCAGCGATTGCATTACTTGTAATCATTGTCTAATTTGTGTTTTTTTTTTTTTTTTAAAAACTCTTTATTCACACCCTTATTTCTATTTTGGAAACTATACCACATCAGAATCCGCCCATTTTCCTCTTTGTCAGGATCCCTCCCTATCACTTTATAATATATTTTTAATATTTCTACGTCAAATTATTTTCTTTGTCGAATCTTTTTTCAACAGAGTTCCTACAAATTTAAATCTTCTTCAGCTCATATCTTATTTTTATTACTCACTGCTCTCATAAATAGGTTTCTCTCTTTAGTATTCCTTCAGAATCAGAAATGTTTCCTTTTCTCCCATAACCTGACATGTTTCACTGCTTATCATGGCTTCATCAGGGGTTAAATATGCTCCTTAGTGATCATTGTGACAGTGTACATGGTACAATTCAACATACACAATGTAATAATAATAGGCAATGTCATCTTTTTTGGGCAGGTGAAAAATCTCACTTGGTGGACTATACCGCGTGGAAGAAACCCTCCACCTGAAATCACACTCAGGAAAGTGTCTACTCGGAGCCACTCCAGTCCCGGAGACAATGAAGGTAAGTCTTTCTTTCTACATTATGTTAAGCTGGCACATACAAAGTAGGGCTGGTTTACTAAAGGGGAGATACATGTTCATCTCCAGAGTGGAATCAGAAGGAATTCAGAGTGCAGGCTTATAAAGAAAAAATGCACAGCAAGCCTGAAAAATGCTGAACTCTACAGCACCACCGACAATTTTAATTTTAGGATTTCAGAACACTTTAAGTGTTCATTTTTTTTTTAGTTTGGATAGTAGGGGGGTCTAAAACCTTGTACTGGAGCTCTGTTTGAAAGTTTTTCCATCACTTATTATCTCAGTGACAATGGCTTCACTAGACAGGAAGTGGGGGGAAATCTGTAACAGCAATAAAAAAAAAAAATGATATATACCAGTATACATATAGTTTTGGCTACAGACGTACTTTAGAGCCCATTCACGTTTGTTCTGTTGTGTGTTAATGCACGTGTGTGAATGTGCGTTATGGCACACGTTAATGTGCATTGGGTTAAGGCAGGTAATTTATAATGACTGAATATAACAACGACAACAGATGAAAACAAGGTGCATGACATTTTTTTTTACCAAGGTAGCACACCACAACACACAGAATATGCATTGGGGTGCGCTATGGTTCATTGCGCCTACAGTACAATGTGTTGGGGTGCCATTCACAATGAATGCCTCAACCCACCACACATAGAGACGGTGCATTGTTGTTGTATCGTGTGTTTTAGCATGCCTTACCACAACGCACAAGTGTGAATAGCCTCTCAGGCTGGGTTCACACTGCTGTGAATTTAAGCCGTTGAGATAGATTAAATTCGCAGGTCATCTCCAATAACATAATGTTCTATCAGGGCAGTTCACATAGATGCGTTGCGAATCTAATCCGTGAAGAAAAAGGGTCCTGTACGCGTTTGATCCGTGTGCGATGCTGTGCGTTGCGAATTCAGCTCCATAGACTACAACAGAACAGGGATTGAAAACGCAATCTCCCATTCACATCACTGCAATAGCTTCCCCCTCCAACTCCAGCTACAGCTTTGCAGTAGATTCGCACCAACACACATAGAAATCGCACTTGTGTCTGAACTGAACAAACTTGCATCGCAATCGTATTAAATTCACAGAAAATTTGCACCGCAGCAGTGTGAACCGAGAGCCTTGATGTATGAATCCTCAACATCTTCAACTGACCTTACACTCTGCTATTAATATCTTGCAAATCCTTTCCAGTGTTTTCCTCTTCAGACGTCTATTTCAGGCCGAGTTCATTTCTGATCTGTGATACCTTTCAGTTCGGAGCTCTGCAGAGGGTTCTCTAGCATTGTATCACATCCCAGGACAGCGTAATTGAAAAGCACAGCAGGAATACTCATTAGTAAGAAAAGGCAGCAGGGTATGTTCATTAAACAAATGCAGACTGAAAGCCAGGCAATCGCTGCACTGAAAATTTACAATTTGGCTAATTATTCCTGCAAATGTACAGAGAAGTAATTATTATGTTATGAAACTTAAATGTGCTTTATAAATTGCACAAGGCTGGGTTCACACTGGAACCCGCAGCGGCTCCCAGCAGGGGTCCAGTGTGTGCAGGTTCAGTTTCAGGTCCGATTGCAGCTGAATTTGGACCTGAAAAGGCCCAAAAGACACACAGCGACTATGTGCAAATCGCACCGGACCTGCTGCAGAGATGTGTGAACCAGCTCCATAGAGTCACACTCTCCTGCTATGCGACCTGGATGCAGTGAAATCTGCATCCAGTTTGCATAGGTGTGAACCCAGCCTTAATGTGTTAACGAATTTTGTAAAAAATACATTTGGTATGAAATTCCTCCCTTACTAGGAAGCTGAAAGATCAAAATAAGGTGGAAAACCAGGGAAAGCATCTGCATCTGTCATGGCCTCCCAGGGTTACAGAGATGGCCATGGACCATGGTAATCCGGCGCCGCTGTCGGATCCGATCTCCAGCTTCCTGATCGCACGGGAGAGCTCGGCGAGGCATCGGAGGGGACGTCCCCTCCCGCTGCCTGAAAAAGCCATCCAGAGGCTAAATAGCTGCTAGGATGTCTTTTACATTAGAGGGAATCACCGGCTGAAAACAAAGATATCTGAATCATGCCTGTAGCTCCATCCATCATCCAGATATCACCACTTCAACCTAAGGATGTCATATGACATCTTATGGGCAGGAAGTGGTTAAGGACCATTCAAAAGCCTGAAATTGTATGATCTTCCATTTTCTCATAATGTAACCACTGCAGCCCTGGAAGATTTACCCCCCCTCATGACCAGGCCATTTTTTGCGATACGGCATTGTGTTACTTTGACTGACAATTGCATGATCGTGCGACGCTGTACACAAATAACATTGATGTATTCCCCCCCCCCCCACAAATAGACCTCTCTTTTGGTGGTATTTGATCACCTCTGTGTTTTTTATTTTTTGTGCTACAAACTAAAAAAGAGCGACAATTTTGAAAAAAATATGTATATTTCTTACTTTCTGTCATAAAACACATCCAATAAAAAAATGTAAATAATCTAATTTCTTCATCAATTTAGGCCAATATATATTATGCTACATATTTTTGGTAAAAAAAATCCCAATAAGCGTATATTGATTGGTTTGCGCAAAAGTTATAGCGTCTACAAACTATAGGATAGATTTAGGGAATTTTTATTTATTTATTTTTTTACTAGTAACGGCGGCGATCAGCAACTTATAGCGAGACTGTGACATTGCACAGGACAAATCAGACACTAAGTGACACTTTTGATACTTTTTTGGGGACCAGAGACACCAATACAGTGATCAGTGCTAAAAAAAACTACTGGCAGGTAAGGGGTTAACATCAGGGGCGATCAAAGGGTTAAATGTGCCCCTAGGGAGTGCTTGTTAATTGTGGGGGAGGTGCTTTAACTGTGGGAAGACAAAAATCTGTGTCCCTGCTTAGCAGAAACACAGGATCTCTGTCTTCCCTGCTAACAGAACGGCGATCTATCTTGTTTACATAGACAGACCACCGTTATGCCTCTGTCAGGAACAATTGGTGGATCCTGGTGTACATGGGGTCCACCGCTGATTGGCTCCCGCTGTGTCCAATCACAGCAGGCTGCCGGCGGAGCGTGTGCGCACCACAGACCCGGAAGTGCAGAACCACTTACCTGTACGTGATTCTGCACAGAGGAGCCACTGCCCTGCAGTAAATGTACGTGGGGCGGTTGGCTTTAGGTTAAAGTGGTTGTAAACCCTTACATATTCCCAGTGAAGTGACTGACCTGAGGTGATACAGAGATTAGGTAAATCCTCCTACATAAGTTGTTACCTGTGCTCTTCTCTACATTTGTTCAAAGTCCAGAATTTAAAAAGCTTGTCTCAGCTGTCAAAGGGAGTGGAGAACTGAGATTGCACTCTGCGGTTCTCAGTGAGGAGAGCTCTGAGAGCTGATTGGAGGGAAGAGACACCCCCCTTCTTTACGCAGCACACAGGAACAGAGCTGAGGCTGTCAATCAGCTATAGATCCCTCCCGTCACAATTTTTCTCTTGATGTCAGGAAAACTTGTCAGAAGAGAATCAAGCAGATAGCAGAGGAATGGAGCAGCAGACAGAAATGACACTTAGTGCTCCTGTTTGAGACAAGTACACACTTTAGAGGGATATGCTTTGTTCATATTTCATGTCTGAGGTTTACAACTGCTTTAAGTGTGAAGTATATTTTAAGTAACGTGTTTTCTATATTTACTCCCAGTTCCAGCCAACTCTTCCACCCGGAGCAGGTCCTGGAGCAGTGCCCTCTGCAGCCCCCCCAAAGACACCATGGAATCTCCCAGCTCTGCCCAGCAAAGAAGCATCAAGGAGGACCCATTCTGGGCGCGGGTGTGCTGCATTAATGCCATCGTTCTGATGTGTGTCAACATTTTCTTCTATGCATATTTTGCATAACATCAGGAGAATGACTCCAGTTCAGATTTGCCTGCCCTAAAATTGAATTCTCTTGATAACATCCGTCTTTGCAGCAAAGGAGTTGAGAAAAATAACAACAATGTATGGCGAGCCGTACTTACTGTATACGTTTACAATCTCACTGTCAAGGCCTACAAGACCTACATACGGGAAAAAGGACTTGACACATTTCCGCAAAGTTGGTATCTGGGCCAATCCAAGGTATTCTAATTGCCTTTCCTTGTCTGCTGACTCATTTGCCAGAACATGGACCAAAAACCATATGTCAACACTTTTAAAAGTAGTTTTGGCTCAGGTAACCAAACCTCATATGACGCCTGTTTTCATGCCAAACAAAATGGCTGACCACCAGGCAGAAAGGTGAAATTACTGAGAATGTGTGAAGTCATAAAGTTCAATTAATGAGTAAAATGTGTTATAAAATTAACTGCCTTCTCCTCGTTAATAATGAAAAGGGGCTCTTAAAAGCATTTTATATAGTGATGACGCTCAGGAAATTGTCAGGAGTCAAATATTTCTTAATATCACTGAGTCATTTGGGCAAAACATTCTATAAAAGCTGAATGGCAGGCAGTTATAAGAAAAAAAAACACTTAATGCAGCTCTGTATTCACTAATACATCATTATTATTATTTTTTTGTTTAATGCAAGCAGTGTAAGTAGTGGAATTTCAACCTCTGAAAACTCCTGTACAGCAGAGGTCAATTTGGGAAAGACAAGGGCAGGAATTGGAACCAGCTGAGCTGCATGCAAATGTATAAACTAGGAAAACGCTGACAGGAGGAGGGAGCAGAGTTGGCAGGGGGGTGACCTCATCTGTCTGCTGCTGCTCTTTCACCTTCTAGAAGATGGGGAGATAGGACACCACTCTATTCCTTAAAGCAGACCTTCCATGCCAAACGGAAAGTTCCCCCCCCCAATCTGTAAACAAACCGATACACCAGTAAAAAACAAGTTTCTTAACCCCGACCTCCAACGCTTCTGGCAGAGCTGGGAACTCAAATATGAATGAGAATACACTCTGGGAATAGGCTGAAATGCATTCACATGAAACGTTTAGCTTCCAGCTCTGCCAGAAGGCATGATGTAGCTCGTGCATCCCTGAAGTGGCAGAAACTCCAGGGGGGTGGGGGCTCCAAACTGCAGCCCGAGGGCTGGATGTGGACCTTTGCTTGCCTTTATCAGGCCCTTGAGACACTATTCCTCCCTCTGATACAAGGCACTATTTCTTTACACCAACAATAGGGCACTATTCCTACCAATGACCCCAAGAATGGGGCACTATTTCTACCAATGACCCCAACAATGGGGTATTTTTCCTACCAATGACTCCAACAATGGGGCATTATTCCTACCAATGGCTCCAACAATGGGGCACCATTCCTACCAATGACCCCAACAATGGGGCACTATTCTGTCAAATGACCCCAACAATGGGGCACTATTCTGTCCCATGACCCCAACAATGGGGCACTATTCCTACCAATGACCACAACAATGGGGCACTATTCCTACCAATGACCCCAACAAGGGGGCACTATTCCTACCAATGACCCCAACAATAGGGATTAGTCTTTCCACTAACACCAACAATGGGAGACTATTCCTCCCACTGACACCAGTTATGGAGCACTATTCCTCCCATTGACACCAATGATGGGACACTATTCCTCCTACTAATACCAATGATGGGGCACTCTTTACACCCTTTGACGCTGGTGCATTTTCAACCAACACTGGCCACAGTATGGCCCCCTCAAAGTCTGAAGGACAGTAAACTGACCCTTTGTTCAGAAGTTTTGAGACCCCTGGTCTAGAGCATTTCAAGCAACTTATCTCTACAGTTTCTAAATTCAACTAAAAAATATTAACATGACTGGCAAAGTGTATAGTTTGTGTCACACATTGTTCATGTTTGCATCTCCCTCCAGCACCCAATGACTAAGCAGCAGTGGTGGTACATATGGCCATATCCATTAACATGCATGTAAACGTCCACACAAATGTTTACTTCTATACTGTGTAAAATATGGTAAAAATTGGGTCACAAATGCAGATTTACACAGCTCCTTTTTGCTCACATTTACATGCAGGCCAAGCTGTCCAGCAAAAGGGATAGTTACACAGAGTGTGGACAAAGTACACAGTATAACACTGCTGGGGGTACTTACAACAGTCAGTCTTCATTCATATGGGTTCAACATTTTTACAAAAAGAAAAAAACTATTGCTGCAACTGCCTAAAAAGTGATAGGTGGACCTGGGCTTGTGTTTGCTGCCTGCATATCAATCTTAGACTACACTGTCCACAGGGGGACAGCACCTCAATGATTTCACTGCAAAACGTCACCTTGTTACAGGAATTAAAAAATCAACAGGTCAACAGGTAATAAAGCTATGTTTTTAATTTTGCTCATAGTTCTAATTTTGACACATTTGAAATTACTCATCGCTACATATCAGGACCAGTGTACTTTGTCAAAAAGGGTATGTGTCAGTTAAAGTATGTAGCAAAGTCTGAATAATTTCTGAAGTATGACCAGATGGTCCAGGTGATATTATAGGCTTCGGATTTGTCAGTCTCTAAGGAGACCCTCTGTTCTAGGTGGCAAAGGGAGTCCATCTCACAAACCCAGTCAAACACAGAAGGGGTACCCACTTTGCTCCAATTCCTGGATATGACAGTATGGGGCGCAATCAAAAAGTGGTGAAGTAAGCTCTTCATGTTTTATTTGTAGGAGCCCGGAAGTATGGATAGTACGGTGATAGCAAGGGTTTTTGGGATCTTGTCACCTACTAATTTATGGTATGTGGGGCCATTTTTAGGTGTTTTTCTATAAATTAATGTTACTGTTCACAGTCTCCCTTACAAGGTTCCAGCGAAGTATCGGAGAAGCCTATTGGCTACCATGGGCAATCACAACATACCTTTGGACACCTACAAGACAAAGGCACTCATCACCCCAACTGTCCATGTGACATTTTGGGATCAGCTTGAGGGAAAAATTAAATTAAGTTGCACTAATGAGTAAATCGCTGAGCTGTCTGGAAATCTGGCAGAACCTCTGAACATTACTTCCCATTAAAGCAATTATAGTCACCAGGCCCTTGTTTAGTATGCAAATTCTTCAAAGCAATTAAGGGCTAAAAAGCTTTGGGACAGTAGGTGAGGCTTTAATACTTGTAATAATCATATTGTATCATACAACACATCTGGAATCAAGAGAATCTTCCAGTGAGAAATTAAAGGCACTTTGTTACCCCAAAACACAAACATATACAGAGCTCATGTGGCACTATTGCTGCTTTCCCAAATCATTGGTAATTGTTATGATAAAGACCCTAGTTTCATTGGCCTTTCTATTACAGTTGAGACAACTCAATTAAATTCATACCTGGAAAAAAAAGAATGAAATCTTAGATACAATAGGTTGGGATGAGCTGACAGTTGGCAAGGCCAGTAAATCCTCATATGATCTTTGGGTTGAAAACATACAACCACATACAACCATAAATGCAGTGGCATCGCTATAGCCATAGCTGCCCATGTGGCTGCTATGGGGCCTGGGGTTGGGAGTGGTGCCATCAGTGAGGCTGTTAAGACATAATAAACATAAAAGAATCTGTGTGCATGTGAAGACAACACAAATCCAGTACTGTATTATTAATGGTTGGAGAGGTTTCTGTTGACGCTGACCCTGTACCCCTGAGGTTTGAGTAAACGTTAACTTTAGCGTGAAATGCGTCACCTTTTAATGTTCCTGTCATACCTGTGATGTGATTTTTAATGCTGCAATAAAGATACCAAGGAGTGTAACAGTATTTCGGATTTGTTACTGTAGCCCGTGATGTTTCTAGCCAAGGAAAGCTGAGGTGGGATGCACAGGAGTCTTCATTAGTCCAGATATTTTTTGCAAAAAACGTTTTGGAACCACACAGGCATGCCTTGATAAAGGGACTCTGTGGAGCCCCAGAATGTTGCTTTTAGATGCAATAAGACTTCTGGATTAATATAGACTCCACTGTGGTGCTGACAATTTCCCTATTGCCTAGATACATACAATGGCCCCATTGTTTCCCGAGCAGTCATTGGTGGATTACAAAGTAAGATGTGCAGTGTGGACTATTTTATTAAAGCTGAAATCCGGGCTAAACAAATATTGTATAAGTACAATGGTCATGTGTATTTTTCCACGAATCTTGTTTTACTTTGGGTACTTCATCCAGATCTGTGCAGTAATCCAGTGTGAGACTTTCCCTCTGTTAGGAGCTTCCTGTAATAAAGACCGCTCACTGCTGCTCTCTCTCCTTGTGCAGGGTGACCGGTCTTGTCTCTGCCCCTATTGTAGTTTTCTGCCAGAAGCTTGTAGTGGGTAGAGCTGCTAGGTCCCTCTGACATCTCTGCTCTCTGCACAGTACAGCGATGATGTAACCAATACTTTAACAAGATAATTTTGTTGATATATCACTTTGAACACCCCCCCCCCCCCCAGCATTTCTAGCTGTGGCCATCTTGACTAAGGGCAGATGATTCATGTAGCATTTACTACCTGAAATCCATCTGCCCATAGCTGAAACAAGCAGACAGGAGGGTGTGCTTAGCTAAGAAATCCCCTCCTCCAGGTGAAAATAAAAAAAGATGCCCATGAAGACCCCTGGGGTGTATAACATAATTTTGGCCTAGGCCAGAAACCATGATATAACTGAAAAAAAAAATAATTTAAAACAAGTAAATACAAGGGATCTTCAAAAAGTTTCTGCACTTTTATATTTTCGTTGGAGACGGTGATGGCAGGAGGAGAAGTGATTGGTCATGTCTGAGAGTGTCATGTGACTAGTCTGTCTGGCAAGCCGGCTGACCTTGCAGTTTAGTATAAGAGTTGTCACGCTGTGGTGAAGATGGCTGTGAAACATATAAATTGCACCAAAGGGGAACACCGCTCTATCATGTGCTTTTTGTGGGCAGAAGGTGTGCCGGGAGCACAAATTCATCTCCGCATGTGTACTCAGCATGGGGATAAAGTTCTCTCTCACAGAGTCGTTTATGAGAGGGAGGGTATGGAACACCCAACTTATAGTCCGGATTTAGCGCCATCTGATTTCCATCTTTTTGGACCCCTCAAAAAGGCTTTATAGTGTTACTAAACCCACAACAGTAAAATCATGCTGTATATGCAGTAAAGCACGCTTGTTATACTCACTGTGGAACCTAAGGGGTTAATCCTCTGCACTGTGTAAAAAGGCTGTTTGATCATGTCTTCTCTGATCCTCACCTTCTTCCACTGCCCCCAATCCAGCTGCTGATAGTAAAGAGCCTTGGGAGCACTCTGCACATGCTCAGTTTGGTGTGTATTGCTAGAGAGTTTTTATTTTCTTAGGAGAGTGCATGTGATCAGCACAGGGCCAATCAGCACTGTCCAGACAGAGGGTCAGGCTCATAGGACAGTCAGAGGAGAATGAAAACTCCTCCTACAAGCTTTAACCCGACACTGATAGAAGTCATAAGACTGCTGTAACTGCTGATGAGAAAAGGTATTTAGCAGTTTATATTTACTAACACAATTGCATTTCCATGTTCTTTGTACAGTGGGAGACCAGATATAGTGAATGCAGGCTCCTGGGTTTAGTAACAGTAAGGGGAAGAAGATTTTCATTGGTTGATGATGTGAAAGAATCGGTGCATCAGTGGCTACGCACTCAACCAAGAACATTTTTTGCTGATGGCATTAAAAGGTTGGTACGACGGTGGAAAAAATGCATAGCAAAGAAAAGTGACTATGTAGAAAAGTGATGTCATTTGTTTTTAAATTCTTAAATAGATTTTTAAAAAAAGTGCGTAAACTTTTTGAAGACACCTCATATACTATGCCTTCCTATCTATTTACTAATGCTAGCAGCTTCAAGATTTAAAATAGTTCATGATGACTTAAGTGACCTTGTGATCATAAGTAGGCTCACCCAAAGACCAAGGATGCCTTGGTAGAGACACAGGTCCTTTCTTTGTGACCTAGACCCACTAATGGCATGCAGGATAACATGTTCCTTCCCTCATTACATTTGCAGCCTCTGCTTCCTACTTAGCAGTGTGCACAGCACCTATACAGTGCATCCGGAAAGTATTCACAGCGCTTCACTTTTTCCACATTTTGTTATGTTACAGCCTTATTCCAAAATGGAATAAATTCATTTTTTTCCTCAAAATTCTACAAACAACACCCCATAATGACAACGTGAAAGAAGTTTGAACTCTTTGCAAATTGTTTAAAAATAAAAAACGAAAAAAATCCCATATTTGTTCAATACTTTGTTGAAGCCCCTTTGGCACCAATTACAGCCTCAAGTCTTTTTGACAGAGGCGGCTCTATAATTAGGTAAATTAGGCAGTCGCCTAAGGCCTTGCGGCCGCCTCATTTGCCTAGTGTGTGTGACAGTAGAAGAGAATCTTCCCTGGTCAGTGTCCCCGTCTCCAGGGATGTCCTTAACGCGGGGCCCGCAGCTAGTTTTCCCTGGCCAGGAGCGGACTGAGCACTTCCGCACTGCACAGGTCCCAGGGTCAGTGGGTGGCTCGGAGTTCTCCCCTCTCCCAGCTCTGCCCCTTCGCCACACTCCATGGATCTCTGCCATGTGCAGAGCTGGGACAATGCCTGCACCTGCAGCAGTTGAGCAGCTCCCTGGTCTACTCTCCAGGATGGATGCCGCTTGGAAATGATCGATGGAGCCAGTCTGCCAGCCAGAGCCTCAAGGTACTGCACGATGGTCCTGCTGCCTGACACTGACAGCACCCCCAGCAAGGGCGCCCCGAAAATGCCGGCTCCCTGTGACCTCACACACACCTACATCATTATCCTCCTCACTCCTCTGTCCCCCCCCCCCATCCACAGCACTCCTCCTGTCATCATACTTATAATCTCTGTATCCCACAGTCAGCTTACTACCAACACACCCCCTGTCATCATCTCTATCCTGATCATAATCCCCCTGTGCCTGGCAACCTACCACCCCACCCCCTGTCATCTTCATCCCCCCTGGACCCCTCTGCCAGCATCCTGCCACCCCACTCCCTCATAATCACCATCTTCATCATAATCCCCCTGTGCCTGGCATCCTACCACCCCACCCCCTGTCATCGTCACCCCCCACACCACTCCGCCAACTTCCTGCCACCCCACCCCCTGTCATCATCAACTCTATCCTCATCATAATCCCTCTGTGCCTGGCATCCTACCACCCCACCCTCCGTGTCTCCCTAATACTACTCCTATCTCA
>BLSH010474475.1:469471-485452 GCA_018402905.1 Glandirana rugosa | reverse complement strand
TTGGTCGGGTGTGTGCTCTGTCCTTGTTACAGCCCGGAGTAATAAGTTTTACAGACAGTCACAGACAAGAGGTCGCCGGGATGTGTGGGGGACGTGTCAGTTGGATGACTGTGAGGTACGTCCTCGTCCTCGTAACAAACCTCGCGTCATCTACCCTGATATGTTCCCCGCGTACCCTGTCTACCTCTAGGTCTGCCGGCGAGAAAGTGTCGTCATGTGTAGATTTCACACGTCGACACCTCCAAATATATCCCTAGTCTTTCTTTGTGATGTTTATGAAAACAAAGATACATCGGTCCGTGATTTTTTGTTCTTTTTTCTTTCGATGTTAAATAGAAACTCGTAAATTTGTTTTTTAGTGCCTGGCTACATAGAAACAAAAGTATTTGTAGTGTTTCTTTCTGATCCCTATATAAACCTCCACAGCTGCACACTTTAGATGTGTACTGCTGTGAAAGAGCGGCCGTCTGGATCTCCATCTGTCCCATGCGCCCCTTGTATAGTCCCATCTACTGCGCTCCAAACAATGCTCCTGCTCCTGCATGGAGTGTCAGTAGGTTGACTGTGCAGGGGGTGTGTAGGGCCGCTGGAGAACAGACACTGACAGACATTTTGAATAATGAGGCCCGACATTGTTCCTGTCTCGTGTGTGGGCTGGTTCCTTAACCAGACAGTGCAATGACAACCCTGACACTCATCAATCTCAATCACGTGTCCTATTGCATTCACAATTACATACACAGACTCGGCACCTCTGGGCTGGGCGGGGGCCTGGCATTTTTCAGCATCACTGTAATGAAACTGTCGGTGAAAAAAATATACATTAAAGACTTGAAAGCTTGCCAACGATGAGGTGATTGACTTTACAAAATGGCCTGCGATGAAGCTAAGCCTACTGAACACGCCCGCCTCCTGATAAAAATCTTGCTTCATTATCCTGAAACTTTATTATAGAGTACATATATCAACTATTCATAACACAAAGAGGATCTCTGGATGGTGGGTTCATGCACACGTGGCATTGAATGGCTGTACATGGCTGTGCTCTTGTAAACGCAAAAGTTTTGCATTTAGAAAATAAGTAAATAGGTAAAGGCCAATGCAGCGTTTATAAGAACACGGTTGCGCACAGCCATTCTCTTGTATGGCAGGCTGTACGTAGCTTGTGCGGCTCCCTGGACATGGGGAAATGTTGGGATATGATGGTAGGCATACAAAGAAAGTCTATGTAAACCCTAACCGACTGATTGTTGGTTTGCTAAATCATGCTGTACCATAAACAACTGCCATTTTTTTCACATAAAATACTTGTTTTTACATTTTTTAAATTCTTTTTTTACATCCTAGTACTGTGGATCTGCTGCAGCCTCGTTTAGCCACTGCCTGTCCATATACACTCCAGCAATGGCTGCATGGGTGGGTTCTGATGGTGACAACAGTGGACAATGCCTGGGTATTGTGTGTTGAAATACTATCATAAGCCCGGGTGAAAATGCAGGAGCACACCTGCGGGCAGTAACAGAACGTTGTCACCCTATAACAAATTACTGAATGAGGATCTTTATAGCAGGATCACCAGGTATTATTTTAATGAAAGCTGCAAACATTGAAATTGACTTTTGAAAGCTTATAGGAGGCTTTAGTGATTGCATTGACCTATGACTGAGATATCCATGGAAACCTCACTGCTCCTAAGCTATTTGTATTGCACCAAGTATTAAAAGATAACAAGGTATTGCACTCACTTGCAGATGTGCCCTGACTCGGCACAAATGTAAACAGCCTTTTGGGTCTTAGCACCACTGCATCTCCCTCAAGGGATCGGCGTGCTTCCACCAAACGGAAGTTCAGGCCAGACGTTATGTCAGAACAGAGCCAGAAGTGATGACTTCCGCCTTGACTAGTTTCACAAACCATGTCCTCAGGAAGCCACGCCAGTGACATCACATCCGGCCCAAACTTCCGGTTGGTGGAATCAGGGCCGGCTCTACCATTAGGCGGAGTAGGCGGCCGCCTAGGGCGCACTGCCACCTAGGGGCGCCTGGCCACTGTTGATCTTTCACTGGCTGCTCTGCATTGATTCATGTAAGAACTGACACTGTCTGACTGAGATAATGAGATTGTATTATCACAAGCCATTTGCAAATGTATATAGCAATAGTGCCTGATCTGCCAAATACCCCCCCTCCGCCCCCACCCCCCGTGAGGCTGTATTTGATAGGCACAGGTGAAGCTGTATTTGATGGCCGCTGGTGAGGCTGCATTTGATTGGCGCTGATCAGGCCGGGCAGGGGAAAGGGGGTGGAGTCAGGGTGGAGCCAAGGGGAGGGGGGCCAAATGAGGTTTCGCCTAGGGTGTCAAAAATCCTTGCACCAGCCCTGGGTGGAATGCACACCGATCCCTTGAAGGAGATGCAGCGGTGCTAAGACCTGAAAGGCTGTTTACATTTATGCTGAGTCGGGCATCTCTACAAGTGAGTGCAATAAACATACTATACCATACTACACGTACTTTTTTTTTCTGGTTTATTGTGGTGGTACCCTTTGGAGAGATGATGGGAGATATAGGACATAATTAGAAGACCTTTATTCATTTAGAGGTCACTGGAGTGACGGTGAGTGCGCACTTCTCACTGTGGTGGTGGTATTTGGAGTCTTATTGAAAGATTAGTCACCAGAACACAGAAGATTACACTTTATTGTGTGGATTTATCACGTTGCTTATGGACTTTTCAGTTGATTATTATCACACTTTCTAAATGTATGTTATTAATGTGTACTAGCGCCGTAACCTTTCTGCCAGCTCTAGTGTTTGTAAGTCACAGGTGAGCAGGAGCCTTTTTATAGATTTATCCCTCTGAAAAGCAGTTTCAAGGGGATCCCCATTCAGAGAGCATTTGACAAGTGCTGAGGAGGTGACATGTCTAAAAAGCCTGAACCACCTTGGCGCAACAGCTAGCATTCCACGTGGTTGCAGGGTGGTAGTGGTGTGGCACCTAACACTTAAACGTGACTTGTTCAGTGGCAGTATAATCCACCAAATGCGACATGCACTTTAATATTTTATGTGTCTGCAAAGCAAAGCATCACGGTTGTGGTATGTTCCCTTCTTTATGAGGGTTGTCGGGGGGGGGGGGGGGTGGTAATGGCAACCCATGCGAATGAGCCCCAAGGCAGGGCAAAATGCATTGGTTGGGTGCAGAGTCTAGGAGAGGTGTGAGCAACTCAGAAAAATAAAACTGTTCAGCACTGAGACAAGCGGTTGTGCTGCCTGTGCTTTTTTCTATGGCCATTTCTGTAATGATCAGCAGAAAGTCACGTAAAAAGTGACACGACATCCAAAGACGTACAAGACAAAACCTGTTCTCATGAAATACTAAATAAGGCAGCACTATAATAGACCCGCTGTTACAACTGATAGGTGTTAGTTTATAATCATTAAAAAAAAAAAAAGAAACAACCAGTACTGTTATACTTCCCCTATAAAAAAAACCTCACACATGAATATTTTTTATTTGTAAAATAGTGAAGTGAAAAAAGAATAAAAACAAACACCTTTAGACAGAATGAATATAGAGTGAATGCACCTTCCATGCATGGCTGTCCCCACCTGCATCCACCAGCACTGAGGTCCCATGAGCTCTGCTAGCTGGTAGCAGAAGTGAAACCCAACCTAGTTCCCCTGATACTCCTCTGATACTAAACTAGAGAATGATGTAGGCATTGTACTGGGGCCTCGCCTTCAATGGAAAGCCCTGCACCTCATTCACATGAGTTGCCCACTTCTTGCTGTTCCCCCTTGTTGAAATTTGAAAGAACAGGCCATTACTGTGGTGTATAGAACAGCATACTGAAGAGGTCCCACCAGTGCCAAGTTTCTCTAGCACCCGAGGCAACCAAAGACTGAAAAATAACCTGTTGGTGGTCCAATTCGCAGAGGCGGCTATGGTTAGATGTCTAAGAATAGGTCCGAGTCATCTGGTTTAATGAACGTCAAATTACTTTATTTCATCGAAAATGAATTTAGGTGAAATAAAGTAATTCGATGTTCATTAAACTAGATGTCTCTAACTTTTTTCTTAGACATCCAACAATAGGTGCCTCGGAAGATTGGACCACCGACAAATTATTTTAAATCCTTCTTTTAAAATTACTGATCTAACACACCCAATCCGAGAACACAGCAAAGGACCTAGGATGGTGACCCCCCTGTGGCATGGAGAGTGACCACCTTCATCCTGCATGGAGATAAGTATTCTTCACCTGTGCAGTTGGAAGGTTGCATGTTCCCACTTTTTGGGGTGACTGCAGCCTGCAGATGTAAGTAATTTTACTATTTTCATTTTCTTTTTCTTATGTGAACCAATTATCCTTTTTGAAGCAATTAACTACACTAGAAGGGCTCTCCTGCCTCCCTCTAGAAACCACTGGCCAGTCTTTCAAGATTGACCCTCTTGGACAAAAGCTGACCACCACATCCTAGATCAGGGGTCTCCAAACTTTTTAAACAAAGGGCCAGTTTACGGTCCTTCAGACTTTAGGGGGGCCAGACTGTGGCCATCCGAACAGAAAATTTTCCAGGCATCAGTGGGAGTAAACAGTGCCCCATCTTTGATATTAGGGGGTGGAGTAGTGCCCCATTGTTGGTGCCAGTTGCATGAATTATGCCCCATTTTTGGTGTCAGAAGGCAGAATAGTGTCTCATATCAGTGGGATGAATAGTGCCACAGGGGCCAGAACCGCAGTTTGAAGACCCCTGTCCTAGATCAAAGACACCCCCTCCTGCTGCAGTACCCAGGGTGGCAGCCCCTTCTGGGTTCACAGAATATACAACAAAGGGGTCTTACAGAGCACAGGAATCCAAACATGATGAGTTTAGTGGTCCCATATATGTAACATAAATATTAGTGTACTTTGTGCAGTGGTCCAGATTATGTAATGCACTGTTCTATAGAGTACATTGTTCCATTCTAAGTAACATACAACACTTTGTACACAGTCAAGTGGTCCAGATCATGTAATGCACAGCATGTTTTATGGAGTCCAGTGGTCTACAGTATGAAACGTACAGAAACTTTAATGAAACCTGCATACAAACCAAATTTTTGGATTTGCTTGACCCTTGAAGTAATTTTTTCCACATACATTTTACATTTCCCATTCTGAGCCTCACTCTACAACCCCCATATTCTCAAAATACAATGGCATAGTTAACAAGCTCCCATAAAAACAACTTTTGAAATTGGAACATGCACTAAAAAGCAAGGTCTGCTTAATACATCAGGAACTCTGCTGCAATATTAAACTGAGAAGTCTCTGAAGCAGCGCTCATGCAATCTCCTAAACCTTCAAAGACAGTTCATGCAGTCTTCATAAAGTGTGGGCCAAAATGTTGTAAAATTTGTCGCCACCATACAACCACCACGTGAGTGAAATCGGGGTCCCCTTTGGGGATACACTCACCAAAATCAGGTGAGAGATTCGCATTGGGTTCAAACTTGGATGTAGAAGTTGTAAGACCAAAGGCTTCAGACGAAAGCCCAACTCCTTCATAAGTGTCCGGTATCCCAATCAGTTCCACAAAGATAATCCCTCGTACAACATAAAGGAGGAGGAAAGAAAGGAGCAAGACGCCAACATAGCGTAAAATTGTAACATTTATTTGAACCCTCCACTCCCCTAAAAGCCACTCACATTATAAAACAATAAGAAGTGCTGTTAAATGTACATATCGTGGCTAGTTACCACTTCTGGGATTTTCGTCCAAGATCCGACCGGTGCCCGCCCGATTAGTCCTGAGATCACGTCTCCGTTCGTAGCTAACCAGCTCAGTCCAATGCGTCACTAGGCTCCACTCTGACGCGTTTCGTCATATCCTACTTCGACAGAGACACCCTTGCTCCTTTCTTTCCTCCTCCTTTATGTTGTACGAGGGATTATCTTTGTGGAGCTGATTGGGATACCGGACACTTATGAAGGAGTTGGGCTTTCGCCTGAAGCCTTTGGTCTTACAACTTCTACATCCAAGTTTGAATCCAATGCGAATCTCTCACCTGATTCTGGTGAGTGTATCCCCAAAGGGGACCCCAATTTCACTCATGTGGTGGTTGTATGGTGGCGGCAAGTTTTACAACATTTTGGCCCACACTTTATGAAGACTGCATGAACTGTCTTTGAAGGTTTAGGAGATTGCATGAGCGCTGCTTCAGAGACTTCTCTGTTTATTTCACTGCGATTTACATATCTCACTTTGAGTTATATACCAGCAGCTGCTTAGGACTGAGGAGGAATCACACTTCCCTATAGCGCTGAGCAGAGAGTTTGTGGCAAAGTTTTTTTTCTCTGGTGTTATTATTGCAATATTAAACTGCCGCATTGAAGTAAAAAAAAAAAAAAAAAATATCTTCTGGTGAGATCCTGGGAGCACCGAGGATCCCAGATCTTGTGAGAAGACAACCCTGCACTGTCCTAGAGGATCTTCTCTTGTGATTTGGGATACTCTGCATTCCTCAGGATATTGCTGGAAGGACCATAACATCACCCCCTGCTGTAGCTGTGGTTTGTATGTTTTTGGACCTTTTATCCCTGCAGTTTTTTCTTTTCACTTTAATAAGATGATTTTATATTGGGCCTGTAATAAGTGTAACTTCTTTTTAAGCAAAGTCCCCACGTTTCCATGTTACTTCTGATTATGTCTTAAATAATGCCATCTTTTACTGTAAAATAAAAAGGATAAGGCCAGACTTTCATTACCGGTATACAGGTGTTGGTCATATAATTAGAATATCATCAAAAAGTTGATTTATTTCACAAATTCCATTCAAAAAGTGAAACTTGTATATTATATTCATTCATTACACACAGACTGATATATTTCAAATGTTTATTTCTTTTAATTTTGATGATTATAACTGACAACTAAGGAAAATTCCAAATTCCGTATCTCAGAAAATTAGAATATTACTTAAGACCAATACAAAGAAAGGATTTTTAGAAATCTTGGCCAACTGAAAAGTATGAGCATGTACAGCACTCAATACTTAGTTGGGGCTCCTTTTGCCTGAATTATTGCAGCAATGCGGCGTGGCATGGAGTCGATCAGTCTGTGGCACTGCTCAGGTGTTATGAGAGCCCAGGCTGCTCTGATAGTGGCCTTCAGCTCTTCTGCATTGTTGGGTCTGGCATATCGCATCTTCCTCTTCACAATACCCCATAGATTTTCTATGGGGTTAAGGTCAGGCGAGTTTGCTGGCCAATTAAGAACAGGGATACCATGGTCCTTAAACCAGATACTGGTAGCTTTGGCACTGTGTGCAGGTGCCAAGTCCTGTTGGTAAATGAAATCTGCATCTCTATAAAGTTGGTCAGCAGCAGGAAGCATGAAGTGCTCTAAAACTTCCTGGTATACGGCTGCGTTGACCTTGGACCTCAAAAAACACAGTGGACCAACACCAGCAGATGACATGGCACCCCAAACCATCACTGACTGTGGAAACTTTACACTGGACCTCAAGCAACGTGGATTGTGTGCCTCTCCTCTCTTCCTCCAGAATCTGGGACCCTGATTTCCAAAGAAAATGCAAAATTTACTTTCATCAGAGAACATAACTTTGGACCACTCAGCAGCAGTCCAGTCCTTCTTGTCTTTAGCCCAGGCGAGACGCTTCTGACGCTGTCTGTTGTTCAAGAGTGGCTTGACACAATGAACGCGACAGCTGAAACCCATGTCTTGCATACGTCTGAGTAGTGGTTCTTGAAGCATTGACCCCAGCTGCAGTCCACTCTTTGTGAATCTCCCCCACATTTTTGAATCGGTTTTGTTTCACAATCCTCTCCAGGGTGTGGTTATCCCTATTGCTTGTACACTTTTTTCTACCACATCTTTTCCTTCCCTTCGCCTCTCTATTAATGTGCTTGGACACAGAGCTCTGTGAACAGCCAGCCTCTTTTGCAATGACCTTTTGTGTCTTGCCCTCCTCGTGCAAGGTGTCAATGGTCGTCTTTTGGACAACTGTCAAGTCAGCAGTCTTCCCCATATTTGTTTAGCCTACAGAACTAGACTGAGACCATGTAAAGACCTTTGCAGGTGTTTTGAGTTAATTAGCTGATCAGAGTGTGGCACCAGATGTCTTCACTATTGAACCTTTTCACAATATTCTAATTTTCTGAGATACTGAATTTGGGATTTTCCTTAGTCGTCAGTTATAATCATCAAAATTAAAAGAAATAAACATTTGAAATATATCAGTCTGTGTAATATGAATGAATATAATATACAAGTTTCACTTTTTGAATGGAATTAGTGAAATAAATCAACTTTTTGATGATATTCTAATTATATGACCAGCACCTGTATGTTGCCACTGAGGAGGCAAGGGACAATAGGGAAGTGGCTGACTTTTTTACTTAGAGTTTAACACCGGTCTGGCGCATTCTTTATGTTATATACATCATGAGAAACATCACCTAGAGGTCTGTTGGTCTGAGCGCTGCCTCAAGTCATTGTACTCTGAGATGTGAAATCCTAAAGCCTTTTGACATGAGACTGAGAATTTAGGATCTAGTCCCATTGAAACCAGGCTGGCTATTCTTCCTCTCAGGACCGGATCTCATTTGCCCAGACAGGACTGACCAAGGTGGATTACTATCTCTCCTCCTACACAATGAGACAAATAGATCTACAAGGAGTAATGTGCTGCCACATCCCCAATATTACATCCAAAAAAAATTACTCCCATGGGACCTTAAAGAACAAATCAGTTTACTTAAAATAAACATGTTCTATTTATACAAAAATATTAATATATTAATAATATTATATTAATATATATATATATACAGTATCTCACAAAAGTAAGTACACCCCTCACATTTTTGTAAATATTTTATTATATCTTTTCATGTGACAACATTGAAGAAATTACACTTTGCTACAATGTAAAGTAGTGAGTGTACAGCTTGAATAACAGTGTAAATTTGCTGTCCCCTCAAAATAACTCAACACACAGCCATTAATGTCTAAACTGCTGGCAACAAAAGTGAGTGCACCCCTAAGTGAAAATACCCAAATTGGGCCCAATTAGCCATTTTACTTCCCCAGTGTCATGTGATTTGTTAGTGTTACAAGATCCCAGGTGTGAATGGGGAGCAGGTGTGTTAAATTTGGTGTTATCACTCTCACTCTTTCATACTGGTCATTGGAAGTTAAACATGGCACCTCATGGCAAAGAACTCTCTGAGGATCTGAAAAAAAGAATTGTTGCTCTACATAAAGATGGCCTAGGCTATAAGAAGATTGCCAAGACCCTGAAACTGAGCTGCAGCACGATGGCCAAGACCATACAGCGCTTTAACAGGACAGGTTCCACTCTGAACAGGCCTCGCCATGGTTGACCAAAGAAGTTGAGTACATGTGCTCAGCATAATATCCAGAGGTTGTCTTTGGGAAATAGAAATATGAGTGCTGCCAGCATTGCTGCAGAGGTTGAAGGGGTGGGGGGTCAGCCTGTCAGTGCTCAGACTATACGCCGCATACTGCATCAAATTGGTCTGCATGGCTGTCATCCCAGAAGGCAGCCTCTTCTAAAGATGATGCATAAGAAAGCCCGCAAACAGTTTTCTGAAGACAAGCAGACTAAGGACATGGATTACTGGAACCATGTCCTGTGGTCTGATGAGACCAAGATAAACTTATTTGGTTCAGATGGTGTCAAGCGTGTGTGGCAGCAACCAGGTGAGGAGTACAAAGACAAGTGTGTCTTGCCTACAGTCAAGCATGGTGGTGGGATTGTCATGGTCTGGGGCTGCATGAGTGCTGCCGGCACTGGGGGGCTACAGTTCATTGAGGGATCCATGAATGCCAACATGTACTGTGACATACTGAAGCAGAGCATGATCCTCTCCCTTCGGAGACTGGGCTGCAGGACAATATTCCAACATGATAACGATCCCAAACACACCTCCAAGATGACCACTGCCTTGCTAAAGATGCTGTGGGGCATCTTTAAATGGAAGGTGGAGGAGCGCAAGGTTTCTAATATCCACCAGCTCTGTGATGTTGTCATGGAGGATTGGAAGAGGACTCCAGTGGCAACCTGTGAAGCTCTGGTGAACTCCCTGCCCAAGAGGGATAAGCTGGAAAATAATGGTGGCCATACAAAATATTGACACTTTAGACCCAATTTGGACATTTTCATTTAGGGGTGTACTCACTTTTGTTGTTAGCGGTTTAAACATTAATGGCTGTGTGTTGAGTTATTTTGAGGGGGCAGAAAATTTACACTGTTATACAAGCTGTACACTCACTACTTTTGTAGCAAAGTGTCATTTCTTCAGTGTTGTCACATGAAAAGATAGAATAAAATATTTACAAAAATGTGAGGGGTGTACTCACTTTTGTGAGATACTGTATGTATATATATCAATATGAAAAATGACCTTCTAACACACACAAATGCTCAGGTACATGGATATGGTGATATATATATACCCTTATCCCCTCTGGCAGGGTCCTTTCCATATCATTTCTGTATTGCTTGAACAGTCCACCCTGCCGGGAAGGCGTCAACGCATTTCAATAGGTTTATACAATCTTCATCGGGGAAAGGATGGTATTTCTTTTGTATATCACCAACAGTCTTAAACCAAATGCTGTTGCCCCAGGCCTATAATCACTGGATGATGTCTACTGCGCCCACCCACTGAGCTCGCAAGGGACTGCAGAGATTATCTGCAGCCAGCCAGAGAGAACAACCACCTGCGGTAGCAGTCATCCATGTTGAACAATCATACTTGATCAATTCAAACTCAGCTGTGATTTTGCATGAATAACCATATGTTCATTCTCAAGCAAGCGTGCACAATATAGACCTGCCTCACACGTGTTTATCAACCTTTAAACAGGAGCTCCAAATCAATATAACTCTATTCTCAATAAAATGTTTATTTGACATAAAGTAATTTGTTCTTTATGGCTGCATAGTTCCTTGGGAGTAATGGTTCTTCTGATGTACTATTTCTCTTCCTTTCATTTTTGACATTGGTTGGTGCATTTTCTTTCACATTAGCATTGACCACATGAAGAATTTGTTTCATATTTGATCCAACAGACCAAGAGCTGCTCTTTCTCCATAGACGAGTGAATGGTCAATCCTGAATCTTTTAAACAGGCTGGACATTTTCCCTGTGTGATATCAAGCATCTAAAGTGCCAATCACCTGCAGATCAATAGCAGCCCAAAAATCACAAGCAATGCTCAAAATCAAGAGACCAGTTTGCCTTCATCAAACCATTTCTAAATAATTGATTCTACCTATACCCCATCAGGAAGAACCTATACCCCATCAGGAACAACCTATACCCCATCAGGAAGAACCTATACCCCATCAGGAACAACCTATACCCCATCAGGAACAACCTATACCCCATCAGGAACAACCTATACCCCATCAGGAAGAACCTATACCCCATCAGGAAGAACCTATACCCCATCAGGAACACCCTCACACTACGTGCCTGTTGGTAAACAGATCTATCTCAGGAATGCCCCGGGGTTCCCCCGATATAAACACACCGTGACACCTATGAATCTGAATTTCTCCAGTAAGCTTGATGTTCAGCCTATGTACAAGCTGGGCAGGTCCAAAAGCCTGAAGCATGTCAGTAATTATTGGTATGTGGCTTTTTCTCTGGGTAAATCTTTGCAGCGTTATATGCTTAGGGTTTGCCACCTGTAAAAAGGCAATGGCTGTGTCTGATTGGATGAGCGTTAATACCAAAATAATGACAGGGTGCCGCAGCCAAGGATTTTATTGTGAGTTGTGCGCCCGGTTCTGCTTGTAAATGCCCGGGACACAAACAGAGCGAAAAGTTTAAAGGACGACTCTTATCTGAATGCTCTTGTTTATAATGTGTAATTGAATAACCTGAGAAATTTCACCGATAGGTCAGCTATAAACACCAAGATAACCTAACCTAACCTCTGATCGCAGGAATATAATATGGGACAATGTGGCTGTGCCTTTCCATGTAATATTACGTAAAGCGGAACTGAAAATCTGCAAACAAACTTTCTGCCGCAGAAGAAAAATACTGTGGTGTCTATTTATAATATAGTTAGCTGTGCAAGTGTCTCAAGTGTTCTCACAAATAATCCCTGAATTGTGTCTAATGTGTATTTCCCATGATTGTTGCAAATGCAGGAGTTGTTTTTGTAACAACACTGTTTTTTCTTAAATAAATCCATTTTCTTGCACTTCCTGTCTCAGAAAGTGAAAAGAAATCCCAACAAGAAAGAAAACACCGTCTTGACAGTTGTCACCAGGAACAGATGTCCAGTGACAACTGTCAAATTTTGGATCCCTCTGTCCTGGTGACAATGGTTCCCATAACTAGGGATGAGCCGAATGAAACTGGGTTCAGGTCAAGGCACATACGGCAAACATTAGTTCAGGTCAGGGCTGCTGTTAGAAATCACAGGGCCCCCATAGAACCTACCCAACACTAAAAAATACACTTATTAATTTTAATTATAATTATTATTAGCGGACACAAACATAACAAAACTTACAAAATTCCTGCTAAATCTAAAAGATAAAACTGTATTGAGTTCTGTGTGCGAATGAGGTCTTGGGGCTCAATCAATGTGGCCTGTGCAGTGTGAATCAGTGTTTTTTTTTTAAAAAATGTTACGCTATGGGGACGCAGCAGCTGTATGAACACAGCCAGGTCCTAATATGACAGGCGTGTGGGTGCAGACAGCGTGTATTCAGTAGACTTGTGCATGGCTGAAAATTTTTATTTTTTTTATTTTTTCAGAAATGCAAAAATTCGGAAATCCGAAATTCACGGTAATTCGGCAATTGCGGTAATTCAAAAATTCGGAAATCCAAAATTCGGAAATTTGCGGTATATTCATGATAATTCGGCAACTGCGGTAATTCGGCTATAGGAACAGCCAAAAATCTGAAATTCTGAAATCCGAAAATAACTAAAAACATTTGAAATCATAATTAACTAATAACTATTAAATTATAGGTATTAGAATTTCCTTGAATGTTTGGCTGTTAGTGAACTTAAATATGAAATTTATCACTAATAGCCATATTTTCAAGAAAGTTCCAATACCTATAATTTAATAGTTATTTATTATTATTTCAAATGTTCTTTCTTATTTCCAAACTTCCGAATTTCGGAAATTTGGAAATAAGGAAGAACATTTGAAATAATAAGTTATTAATTTTGTATTTTAACTTATTATAAATAATAATAAGCTATTATTATATCAACTCTTCTTCCTTATTTCCAACTTTTTCAGTATGTGACTGCATATATGCATACTGTATGTATGTGTGTGTGTGTGTGTGTGTGTGTGTGTGTGTGTGTGTGCGTATACTGGGTGTGTATATATACTGTGTATATTGTATGTATATTGTATGTATACTGTATATACACATACCCAGTATACACACACACACACATACATACAGTATGCATATATACAGTCTCATAATGCAAAAGTGGGAAATAAGGAAGAAAATTTGAAATAATAATAGCTTGTTATAATTTATAAGTTAAAATAATAACTTATTATTTCAAATGTTCTTCTTTATTTCCAAATTTCCGAAATTCGGAAATAAGAAAGAACATTTGAAATAATAATAAATAACTATTAAATTATAGGTATTGGAATTTTCTTGAGAGCATGGCTATTAGTGATAAATTTCATATTTAAGTTCACTAACAGCCAAACATTCAAGGAAATTCCAATACCTATAATTTAATAGTTATTAGTTAATTAGTTTTTAGTTATTTTCAAATTTTCAGAATTTCAGATTTTTGGCTGTTCCGATTGCCAAATTTCCGAATTACCGCAATTGCCAAATTACCACGAATTTCCTAATTCCCGCAATTACCGAATTACCGCGATTCGGAAAAACGAAAACTCAGAAAAATTTGAAAATTGAACATTCGGAATTCGTCCGAATTCCGCAAAATTCGGTAAAAACTAAATTCGGAACTAAACGAATTGCACAAGCCTAGTATTCAGGGCCCCTCACCCACAAATGCACAGTGGTGTCACTAAGGTTGGTGTTACCTGGTGTGGTAAAATGGAGTGGCTCTCCCCCCCCTAGCCTGCCACAGTGCTCTGTCCTGCTGCTGCGGAGTGACAGCTTGAGCAGGACAGAGCAGTAGACACTTTGAAGGCTAGCACACCAGGCTCTCCTGTCTAGCCTGCCACAATGTACTTGATGGTGTCACCCAGGGCTCAACCACGCCCCCACCACAACTCCCCCACAGTGCGGCCAAATTGCGTGCTGCATACAGAGTGCAGGACTCAGGAGTGCACTATGTACATGGGCAGGACTCTGGAGTGCGCTACATACAGGTTGCAGGACTCAAGATTGCGCTACATACAGGGTGCAGGACTCAGGATTGCGCTACGTACAGGGTGCAGGACTCAGGATTGCGCTACGTACAGGGTGCAGGACTCAGGATTGCGCTACGTACAGGGTGCAGGACTCAGGATTGCGCTACGTACAGGGTTCAGGACTCAGGATTGCATCACGTACAGGGTGCATGACTTAAGATTGTGCTTTGTACAGGGGCAGGGTACAGAAACGCGCTATATACAGGGCGCAGAGTTCAAAAGTTTGCTTAATAATAATAAGCTATTATTATTTCAAATGTTTTTCCTTATTTCCAACTTTTTCAGTGTGTGACTGCATATATGCATACTGTATGTATGTGTGTGTGTGTGTGTGTGCGTATACTGGGTGTGTATATATACTGTGTATATTGTATGTATATTGTATGTATACTGTATATACACATACCCAGTATACACATACATACAGTATGCATATATACAGTCTCATAATGCAAAAGTGGGAAATAAGGAAGAAAATTTGAAATAATAATAGCTTGTTATAATTTATAAGTTAAAATAATAACTTATTATTTCAAATGTTCTTCTTTATTTCCAAATTTCTGAAATTCGGAAATAAGAAAGAACATTTGAAATAATAATAAATAACTATTAAATTATAGGTATTGGAATTTTCTTGAGAGCATGGCTATTAGTGATAAATTTCATATTTAAGTTCACTAACAGCCAAACATTCAAGGAAATTCCAATACCTATAATTTAATAGTTATTAGTTAATTCGTTTTTAGTTATTTTCAAATTTTCAGAATTTCATATTTTTGGCTGTTCCGATTGCCAAATTTCCGAATTATCGCAATTGCCAAATTACCACGAATTTCCTAATTACCGCAATTACCGAATTACCGCGATTCGGAAAAACGAAAACTCAGAAAAATTCGAAAATTGAACATTCGGAATTCGTCCGAATTCCGCAAAATTCGGTAAAAACTAAATTCGGAACTAAACGAATTGCACAAGCCTAGTATTCAGGGCCCCTCACCCACAAATGCACAGTGGTGTCACTAAGGTTGGTGTTACCTGGTGTGGTAAAATGGAGTGGCTCTCCCCCCCCTAGCCTGCCACAGTGCTCTGTCCTGCTGCTGCGGAGTGACAGCTTGAGCAGGACAGAGCAGTAGACACTTTGAAGGCTAGCACACCAGGCTCTCCTGTCTAGCCTGCCACAATGTACTTGATGGTGTCACCCAGGGCTCAACCACGCCCCCACCACAACTCCCCCACAGTGCGGCCAAATTGCGTGCTGCATACAGAGCGCAGGACTCAGGAGTGCACTATGTACATGGGCAGGACTCTGGAGTGCGCTACATACAGGTTGCGGGACTCAAGATTGCGCTACATACAGGGTGCAGGACTCAGGATTGCGCTACGTACAGGGTGCAGGACTCAGGATTGCGCTACGTACAGGGTGCAGGACTCAGGATTGCGCTACGTACAGGGTGCAGGACTCAGGATTGCGCTACGTACAGGGTGCAGGACTCAGGATTGCGCTACGTACAGGGTTCAGGACTCAGGATTGCATCACGTACAGGGCTGTCTCTT
>BLSH010474475.1:455916-469350 GCA_018402905.1 Glandirana rugosa | reverse complement strand
GGGGCAGGGTTCAAAAGTTCGCTGTGTACAGAAGGCACGGTTCAAAAACTCGCAAAATACAGGGTGAAAGGCTCAAGAGTTTTCTATATACAGGGTGCAAAGTTAACAGCTTCCACACCGCGCGCAGTATATTTACTGCAGCAGTGTGGATGCTTCCCGCGAATCACCGTAAATAAGCAGCGATTTGCGGGTGGCCGATAGGTGCTCCTGAGGAGTGTGCCCACGGCTCGGGCGGACCCGATGTCCACCGGCGAGCCGCGTTGAGTGGCCACAGCTAAAGAACGGGGAACTGCTGATGTAAACACGGCAGTTCCCCGCTCTGTCAGTGCAGGCATAGGAGATCTACTGAGCTTAGCCCAGCCCCCCCCCCACAGTTAGAACACACCCAATGAACACATTTAACCCCTAGATCTCCCCCTGCAGGTTAACCCCTTCACTGCCAGTGACATTTACACAGTAATCAGTGGACATTTAAATTTCTTATCGCTGTATAAATGTCATTGGTCCCAAAAAAGTGTTAAAATGGTCCGACATGTCCGCCGCAATATCGCTAAAAATCGCAGATCGCTGCCATTACTAGTAAAAAATGTAAAAAAACAGAAATGAATTCTCATCATCCGTAAACGCGGCCACTTTTGCGCAAACCAATCAATAAACGCTGATTGCGATTTTTTTTTTACCAAAAATATGAGGAAGAATATAAATTGGCCAAAACCAATGAAAAAAATGTTTTTTTATATCTTTTTTTTTTTTTGGATTTGTATTTTAGCAAAAAGTAAGAAAAACATTTTTTTTGCAAAATTGTCGCTCTTCTTTTGTTTATAGTGGTGATCAGAAATGACGCAGAGGTGATCAAATACCACCAAAAGAAAGCTCTATTTGTGGGAAAAAAAGGACGCAAATTTCGTTTGGGTACAATGACGCATGACCGCGCAATTGTCAGTTAAAGCTACGCAGTGCCGAATCGCAAAAACTGCTCTGGTCAGGAAGTGGGTAAATCCTTCTGGGGCTGAAGTGGTTAAGTAATGCATGCTTCACAGGACAGAAGAGAGGACAGAGGGGCTGCAGCTACAACTTACAGAGGGTGTGCAGTCTGGGCTTTAGAAGGAGCTGCCGCCAGGACAGTAGAGCTGTCATACACATCACCCGCCCTCTCCCTCTCTCATAGAGATACTGCTGGGCAGTGGACATCTTTCCCAATCTCTTTCAATTGGTCAACGCTGCTGCTGGTCAGTCCTGTGATTGCTTTAGTTGGTCGGGAGAGATGGGGCGGGCGACATCTGCAGCGCTGCTCGTCTGGGGCACTGTGACCCGGAGCGGCTTTGTGTGCTGTGTTTTGGGGGTAATATGACATCGATCTGCCTCAGCAGCAGGCAATCGTAGGAGCAGCTGTGGGGCTCAGGTTTGTCTCAGACAACTCCATTTGTACAGTGTGGCTTAGCCCCGCACACACTGCACAAAGATGAATGATGCATCGATAGTATCACCCCTCTGGCGGGTGTCATCCGGGTGCGCCCCCCACTGCACCTGCACAGTTATCAGATTAGGACCTGCGGCTGTGTTCATACAGCTGCTGCATCCGCATAGAGTAACAGACAGCTCCAGCTACACAAACTGCTCATTTACACTGTATGGGTCAGAGAACCTGTGTGAATTAATTAATTATTTTTTACAATTTTTGTAAATGATTTTCTATTTTTTTTAAATATTTTTTTTTACAATGCTGTTGGGGGCTTTGGTGAGATATCAGGGCTCTAAACAGAGACAGAGAAAGGAATTGAGGAAACAGATTCTTCAATTCCTTTCTCTGCAGCCTCTGAAGATGAATGAACAGGAGATAGAGGCTCCTGTTCATTCATAAACTAAAGCATAGTAAATACGGTTTACTATGCTTAGTTATCAATGGACACAGGAGTCATCGGTACCAATCACTCACTTTGTCCAGTAAGAAATGGAAGGGACCAGTAAATGAAATATTTACCAGCCCCTTCTACCGCTCTCCATTTTGACACATCCCTCTGTTTATCCGTAGCAGCCAGCGGGACAGGCAAACCGGCAGAGCTGCAGGTGGGGGACCCAGGCAGACGGGGGGGGGGGAATAAGATGTCAGCAGAAAAGTGGAGGGGGCAATTACAGAACAATGCTCTTTGTCTCTCCCTGCAGCAGCTAAAGCCAGAGGCAAGAAAAGAAACCAGCTTTCAGTTGCTGCACACACAGGGCATCATTCTGTAATTGTCTCCCCGCCCTGCCACACCGATTCCCCCTGCTGTCCAGACCCCCTGTGTGCCCGGGCCCCCTACAGGAGGACCAGGGGTACAACCCTACCTGGTTCAGGTGGTGAATATGAACCCCACTAAAGTCAATTGGGACTGAATGTTAAAAACCAATAATACTACAGCAAAACTGACAACAACAAGAAAGAAATGCTGTTTCAATTGTCAGTAAATGACAGCTCCCAGCCACTTTACTTCTGTTTGTAAGCAAATGGCTGGGGATTCCCTTCATCTATACCAGACCCGTATCTTAGATGGATGAAAATGTAGTACCTTTTGAATGAAATTAGCTGACTAAATGATGGCAAAATTGAATTTTCTGACAAACGATTTTCAGAATTTCTGCACGAACATTTGAATGATATTCTACTGGGGCATTTCCAGTTTTAAGACAATCCAATAATTCTACAATTTATCCAAAACAAAAAATCAGGTTTTGTCTGGAATTGAGACACACAGTTGAAGTACATAGGGTGGACATGTTTAACCTTCCCAAATCCTTACCTTCTCCTCTTCATCTCGTAGAAGCACTGGATGGGTCTTGGCGATGGAACTCGATCGATAAAATTCCACAAGTTCATTGAGCGAGCCGAATTTCGTTTCCCACAGGAAGTAGGTTCCAGATTTTTCTCGAAGAACTTTAAAATGCTGCACGTGATGGCCATAACTGGGGATATGGAACAAATAAAAACAGAATATTAAACTGACAGTGCAACATGGGGGGGCGTGAAAATAAGACGTGGCATAGATGGTTCAACACTGGATCATAGAAAACTTAAAAGCAGAATTACACTGTGTCTGAGCAGCACAGACCAAAAAGGCTATTGAATTGTTTTTTAATATTCAAAGCAAACTCCCCCATCCATCCATATCTCCATGCTTTATTTTGTTGAGAAATTAGTTTGAGAAACACCCCCAGCATTTCTGGTCGTGGCCATCTTGAGTAAGGGCAGATGATTCATATGGCATTTACTTGCTGGAATTCATCTGTCCTTAGCTCAGGCATGCAGACAGGAGGGCGTGCTTAGCTGAAAATCCCCACCTCCCCTCCTAGGATGTATGACACCATTAGCCTAGGCCTGGAAACCAGGAAGTAACTGAAGAAATGTTAAAGAAACGTTTACAACAAGTAATTATGATATACAGTATCTTCTTATCTATTTACTAAGGCTAGCAGCATAAGGAATAAAAATAGACAATGTTTATAGAAAGAGTGAAGTTTTGCTTTAAAATTCTCTTATGGCAGCCAATCATTTCTCCCATTTTCTTCTCCCAATGCCTTAGTTGGCAAAATTTAGATTGCAAAGACTTTCTCCAGGAAAGATATTGGTAAGCATGACACCAAGCCACAATGATGTTGGTTTCCAGATAGTAAGGCTAGGGCACATAGGCGTTCTTTAGAAGCACTGCACTACTATAATGACTTGTGATCATTGACGAAGGCTATAAGTTCACATCTATGCAGTTTTGATGTGTTTTTACATGTGGTTTTTATTAGTTTTTTTTTCTCCTTAACAAACTATTAATAGCTGGTTAACTACGCGGCAGCCACCCGCTCCTTAACAACTGGCTTTTCACAGTTTGTTAAGGAGAAAAAAAAAAAGCGGAATGCATCAAAAAAGCAACACCAGGTACACACTTCTGTCGGACTTGCATGCTGGAAAACCAGCAGCCAACCGGCTCCCGATCAGCGCTCTCAGCCAATGGCAGAGAGCGCAGATCAGAGCGTTCTGGCGAGGGGGCCATCCCCCAGTCAGAACACAACAGCTCAGCCGGGGAGATCGCTGAACTAATCTCGCATGGTTAGTAAAGTGGACCCGACCGGAGCTGACAGTTTTTTTCCATTCAACCCGGGGGGTTTTGAGTACCATTTAAACGTTACACAGTTAGAACTTATGGCTCTCTATGGAGTGAGTTACACACGTAGAACGTAGTAGAGATAATTGCTAATGATCCCACAATGCTCCAAATGGCACTTGTGTAACTCGCTCCATAGAGTGCCATGTGTTCCATATGTGTAACGATCAAACAATACTGATATTGATTTATGACTACTGTTCTCAGTAGTGAGATTGTGCTGCTAAAAATCAGGAGGATGCTTCTACCCTTATGTAGTTGCATTCTTATAACGCAAATTTCGAAATGGCCACCTTGCTCAATAATTAAGGTGTATAAAAGCAAAACATGCTAAAGAGAGAAGACCTAGTGAGTCACGCTGGGTGCGTGGCCTCCTCTTTGTTTGGGATATGCACTACAATGTTTATGGCACCCTTGAGTCTTTGTCAAACTTTCACATTTTATTGGTCACTTCATAAATAGTAATTTCCGGATTGCTTTGTGAATCTGTGCTCACCAGGTGGACTTCTCCAGAACTCACTTATAATTATTTAGGAGAAAATTGTAAAGTCTGCCATAGATGGATCGAATTTAGGCCGGTTCAGCAGAAATTCGATCCATCTATAGGCATGCTGGTTGCACTGAAGTTGATCCATCGATCGACTTCAGTACAACCAGCCTGTCAGATTTTTTGCTATAACCGCCATCAGTAATCATTGTGTTCTCCTGGCAGGGAAGGCTCCCTGCTGGCAGAACACAATAGGGCTGCGGGAGGGATTCCCCCATCAACACTGAGGCTGGGCTACACTGGAACCCGCAGTGGCTCCCAGCAGGGGTCCGGTGCGTGCTGGTTCACAGCTTCAGGTCTGATTTCAACCTGAATTTTGGGATGAATTCGGACCTGAAAAGGACCAAAAGAAGCACAGCTTCTTTGCGCAAACCGCACCGGACCTGCTGCGGAGATATGTAAACCAGCTCCATAGAGAGCCGGTCACAATCTCTTGCTTCGTAAATTGGATGCGGAGTCACTTTGCTGACTGGCGAATCGAGCAATTTTTTTTTTGAACATTGTACAAATCTATGGTTTGCTTAAGGGAGACACCGTACAAAAATGACAATTGTTTTGCTCAGAAACAGGAGAAATTTAAACATACTGTATATCCAATCCCTTATTGCTGGCTACTACTGGCCCCTTAAGTGGCTCTTAACACTGGAGGCTTTTTCTGTGTCCCCTGTTCATGTGATCACTGAGATTGGCTGTCACGTGATTGGAAGTCTGTCCTGCTGGCTCTTGATCATAAACAGTGACTGGGAGTTGTCGGTGACAGTGTGGGCACAGGGCGGGTGGGGTGGCGCTTGGTGAGTGCACCTACAGCACAAAACATTGGTTGTGGTATGCAGTATGTGTTGCAGAACGCTGTTAAAGCCCACCACCGCTCTGCCACACATGCGTATTTCATCAAAGATTTGACATGTTATTGGAAGTTCAAAAGCCTTTATCAACATTTTTAAACCTGCAGTTCTTATCAAAATAAATCTGCCATAAAGATCCTTGTTTCTGCGCTTTCTGTTATAGAGTGACAACACTGTCCCTGTCTCCCAGTTTCACTCCTGTGTTGTCATCCTCTCCCACAGGCTTCCCATGGACTCTACAAATGGCCATTTCAACATACTGTACATTGCACTGGCATGGTCCACTGTTGTCACCATCGGGAAACCTGTCTTGAGAAATGCGAGAAAAGGGGCAATTGTTTATAATACAGTAACACTGAGTTTGGGTTACCTCTACCTAAATCTGTACAGAATGGCAACGGAAAATACTTTGTAACAAAAACAAGTTGCTTTAACATGAAAGGAATAAAATAATGAGCACAGAAACCAGTTAGACCAGAACACTAATGATATTTTAATACTTAGCCTGCTTAGTGAGAATAGAATGTGGACCAGTCTGAGCTTTGGATAGATTGGAAAAACAAGCTGTACAGCTTCACTGAAATACTGACACTTCTGTTAAAGTGGATTTTCTCCTCCACAAACTGTAGACAGAGGACCTAATTCACTAAGAGGAAGAGTGCAAAGGCACTATGGAAATGATAGGTATGCTCGTGTTGCATGAGAGCGCGGATGTGCGCACTGCCAGAAAATGCAATCCATTAACAGATCTGGTAAAGGTACACTCTGCATATATACATTGCTGTCTGCACTAACGTGCCTATGTAAATTGGGATGCAGCGGCTGTATGGACGCAGCTGCTACTCCCAAGTTGTCATCTGTGTGGGTGCAGGTGCGCACCCCCGAACTCACGCTGTCTGCGTTTGGAGACCCACACCTGCATGGGAGCAGCAGGGATATTTAAATAAGAAGAGAACGCAAAAAAGAAAAAAAAATGCATTCTTCTTCAGGGCTTACTAACCTTCAGGGCTCAAAACCAACAGTTGGGAGCAGCGACTGTGTCCATGCTGCTGTGTATCCCAATTGACATGAATGTACAGTACACCTGTGAATCCTGTGCGGGCAAAATACATATAGCAGTAGTGCAACTCAACATGCAGTATGATCAATAGTCAACAGTAGGAAAAGGAGAACACTATTCACAAGAATCAGAACAAACAGTGGCAAGATTATTATGAGTGCAGCAATGGACAGTAATGTGATTGAATTAACTGTGTTCAGGAGACTATACTGCTAAAGTGCGTTAAGGGTGACCATGCTAGGCCTAGTCTAACTGGAAGGAGGTACCCTTAAAATGAGAAATAGATAGGGGGGTTTAGAATGGCTCTATAAGGGGAAGTCATTTACTGTGTACTTCTGCTGGTTATAGTTGGGGTAAAGTAGCGTTGGTGCACTTAACAGTCTTGGTGAATCAGCATGCAGTGTAGGCAATAACTACTAAATATTCTGCTTCCAGTAAGTCAGCCTTGGCTATAAAGTGCAAACAGTGAGCCCTCTCACCAGTCCCTGCAGTATGACTGTAGACTGCCGTTGTAGAAAATGGGGCCCCTTGTCTCTGTGCAGATAGCTCCCGTGATCAGGAGTGATTGAGAGAGCGCTCCAGTCTCCCTGCAGCAAGGACTAGATTGATGGGATCACCGCAACTTGCCCCATGTCACTGCTATGAGGCCTCAAGCTCCGGTCCCCCGCCATTCTGTTCTCCTGCAGAGATGTGTGCACATGGGCTGATGTGCTCACATGTACTTCCACACTGCCAGGAGGAAGATATTTTCAGTGCAGTCTGCTAAAAGCTATTCCATTCAACCTCCTCAGTGTTCTGTTGGAACTGTAGTGCAAAGTCTAGTACACACAGGCTGAATATCAGGTGGCATCGGCTGGTTCAATAGAAGTTATTCAGCCGGCTTCTGTTGAAGGGGCATGACTAAAAGAGGTTTGCCAATCGGCATCCGATCAGCACTCTCAGCCAATGGCTAAGAGGGCTGACTGGTGTGTTCTGGCAGGATGGCTGCTCCCCTGTCAGAATACAATACAATAGTACAGCGGCTCCTCCTGAGCTCTTCAGTTTTTTTTTTCATTCAGCCCGCTGGGGGGGACTTATATGGAAGGATGTCCCTTACATTGGTGGTCAGTGGGTAGAATGCCCACCCCTTACAGACAGCTAAATGGATCACTGGGTTCATGCAGCTGGTTCTACCACGTGGCGTTGACCCAGGGAACTATGCAGGTCCCATTAAATAGGAGGTCAATCAGCCACAGCTCAAACAACCCCTAGCAACCTCTGCAGGAACCCTAAAACTACACCGAACCCTGCTTGAGAATGGCTGGTCTATGGAATTACTGTACATACGTGTGCTTGTGAAGGCCAAAGTGTGCATCTAAACACATGCACTGTAACACCCTCTATGAAGCATGCACTATTAACTTCATTTATTTCAGTGATCTTTTTACAGGATGCCAACTGTCCAAGACAGTCCTGCATCTCAGTTCTCTGTCCAGGGTTGTGTCCAGGGATCACAACATCAACCTTATTTGATTAACTCAAAAAAGGTATTAACTGAAGTTTTTACAGCTGTGAGTGGGCAGTTCCCTCATATTAAGGAACATGGGCGTGATCTAGGTAGGACCTCTTGGAAGGTAGGCCTGACAAGTGTGGCCTGTGGATGGGGGTGACAGCATCCCGTGATAAGTATGCAATTACGTTCAGTGATATCAGTGCACACCCCATGCTTTGTTGTTCTTGCATTAAAAGCACATGCAAGATTGCTAATAAAAGATAGTCCGAAACAACATTAGAGAAAATTTCATTTTGTTTCTAGATACTCCATAATTTAGTTGGCGTACATCAAAGCTAGGCTCTATATGTAAAAAAAAAAGACCAGAAAAACAATGTTAGGGTAATCTACCAATGGGGACAACTGTCTAAGAAGGAATTCCTATCACTTTGGAAAGATTTCTAATAATTTCCTGCTGTGTCTCTGGGAAGGAAGTAAAGGGAAATCTCCCAATGAAACCCAGACAACAAAAAATAAACAGATAGGGGTATGAATAATACCCTACTCCCTCCACAGCAAAAACGACTTGTGCCTATACATACAATTTTTGTTTACCAATGTGACATGAATAAAATAGGAGTTCTGATTGGTTGCTGCAAGTCACTGCTGTTTGCTGCATGAAATAAGTGTGGAAATAGGATCTTCATAGTTACTCAATGCGTTCTATGAAAGAAAATAACATTTAATTATTACATATTGGGCAGAGAGTGACACTTTCACATAAAGGCATCCTGTAACTAGGCTTGTCATCAATTAGTAAAAAGTGCCTTTTGATCGCTTGAAGCCGACACAAAGGCCGAGGATTACCTGTGGGGTGTGGATGATGTAACCCTCTGTTTCTTTCCTCAATAAATGTTATCTAATAGGAGCTCATCATGGAAATAAAGTGCAATTAAAATTATAGCACCCACAAATAATTTTCAAATATCTGTCAAGAGCATGATGGACACTTCTCAATGGTGGTAATTCTGATGATTGCAGATCCCTGCCGGCCCTACAAATTACTAATAAACATCTTAGAGTTATATTTTATGAGAGCTACGATCATCCAAACATCATGGCATCTAATAGCAATTTTTTTTAAGGCTCCACATTCCTTGCATTTTTAGCAAAAAAAGCCCTTTCAGCAAAAAGGTGAAGTGGATTTACACAACACAAAAAAGTGCCCTAGAGTGCTGTGGTCATCTTCTGAAATCCCTGAACCTCCCATAATTCGCAGTGGGTCCAAAAATTCAGTGCTTATTAGGCACCCCTAGGAGGCTAATGCACTGCAGGTTCTCTGTCTTCCCAGCCCATGGCCAGACCAGATAGACCAGTTGAAATCAGGAAGCATTGGGGCCATTATAATTCCTTACACTAGAGTAGTACTTCCAACCTCCATCTTATGTGATGGATGCTACTGTAAATTCCTCAATCAAAAAAGGTAACTGAAAGCTCCATTTTTAAGCTTGTGCAAATGCAGACAGTGACTCCATTCTATAAATGTACCACAAGTCTGCGGTTAAGCCAAACAGACTTACATACCCACGGGACGAATGTCGGCTGTTTTTTTATTTTTTAAACGGTCGTTGTCTCCAGAAATTCGGCCCACGTGTATGGGGCTTTATTTTGTGAACTTGATAAATAAAGATAAAGAATGTACAATATATATGTAAAGCTCTGCGTAAATTGAAGGCGCTATATAAGTACCTGAAATAAATAAATAAATAAATAAGATGGACAGTACATCTCTGTGAGATGTTATTTAACAAGAATATTGACAGCAAAGCTGTACAATACTGGCCACAGATATAGTGATTAGATTGTAAGCTCCCATGAGCAGGGCCCTCCTACTCCCTCTTCTATTAAAGTGTACTGCTTGTTGGCAAATAAGAGCTGCACTGTTCCAATCCTAACCCCTTATGACATATAATAAAAAAAAAAACACAAAATCATACAAAGTGCTATACAGTCTCATATAAAGTGCAAGTGTGATAAAAGTGCCAAAGTGTTATAAAACTTCTTGAATAAAGTGCAATAATCCGTGCCACCCCAACACAAATTGTTTCACTCTGTGCACATGCCCTTCTGGGACTGAACACACCAGATGGTGTTGACCATCTGAGCTTACACTGAGGTAGGTCAAAAAGTGCTGTATCACAGCCCCACTGTATGTCACAATTTCCCAAGATCAAACTATGCAGGACAACTTGTGCCCATTCCAGGAAAGGAATCAAACAGAAGAAAAACTCATAGCATAATACTGTTTATTAAAATCTTCATGAAAAGGTAAAAAATCACACTCAATACTCAATACCATCTGCCAAAGCTCAGTAGTTAATCGCCACTGCTCCAGCCAGCATGGGAGCTGGAATGCGTTCCATACAACGGAAATGGTGTGTGAACCGGAAGTCGCCTGTCCCTATGTGTTTTGTCATATCCGGGACATCATCAGGAAGGATGTTTTATAAATTTTTCCTAAATTATATTGTTGCTCTATTATCTCCCTTTATATTGTAAAGCGCTGTGCAAACTGTTGGTGCTATATAAATCCTATATAATAATAGTGATTGGATAGTTTGACATAACGAGTGTTTTGATAAAAGGATTGTATCTTCCAGAAGCCAGTTGACAGTCTACAAACCAGCTCCTTGCAAGCTTTGTGAATAGGGTTGCCACCTCATCCCTTTAACCGCGTCTTTTCACGGCGGCAGTGGGGGAGCGCTGCGCGAATCGCCGTAAATAAACGGCGATTCGCATTTGGCCACCAGGGGGCGCGAGCGCGCACCCGCCGCACTCCTAGGGAGTGTGCCCGCAGCTTGGGCGGACCCGATGTCCGCCGGCGAGCCTCGATGAGCGGCAACAGAGAAAGAATGGGGAACCGCCGATGTAAACACGGCGGTTCCCCGCCCTGTCAGTGGGGCATGAGAGATCTACTGATCCCTGTCACTGGGATCAGTTAGATCTCTCATGCCCATGTTAGCCCAACCCCCCCACAGTAAGAACACACCCAGGGAACACTATTAACCCCTAGCTCTCCCCCTGCAGGTTAACCCCTTCACTGCCAATGACATTTATACAGAAATCAGTGGACATTTAAATTTCTGATCGCTGAATAAATGTCATTGGTCCCAAAAAAGTGTCAAAATGTTCCGACATGTCCCCCCCAATATCGCATTACCGCTAAAAATCGCAGATTGCCGCCATTACTAGTAAAAAAAAAAAAATAAATAAAAACCCCAGAAATTAATTCTCACCATCCGTAAACGCGGCCACTTTTGCGCAAACCAATCAATAAACGCCGATTGCAATTTTTTTTATCGCAAATATGAGGAATTATATAAATCGGCCAAAAACGGTGAAAAAAAATGTTTTTTTATATTTTTTTTTGGATTTGAATTTTAGCAAAAAGTAAGAAATTTGGGTTTTTTTGCAAAATGGTCGCTCTTCTTTTGTTTATAGCGGCGATCAGAAATGACGCAGAGGCGATCAAATACCACCAAAAGAAAGCTCTATTTGTGGGAAAAAAGGACGCAAATTTCGTTTGGGTACAACGTCGCACGACCGCGCAATTGTCAGTTAAAGCGACGCAGCGCCGCATCGCAAAAAGTGCTCTGGTCCTAAAGCTGCAAAACCTTCCGGGGCTGAAGTGGTTAAACCTGGACACATTTTAATTACACAGGTTCTGTGGCTGATTAGGGTGGTAATTAAACTCACATGATGCTTTATCTGCAGTAAATTAGCCTCAGAACCTGTGTAATTCATATGTGTTCGGGTTTAAAGGGAGAGGGTGGCAACTCTATTTGTGAATGACAAATAGAGTGATGCCACCTGATGGGACTGCAATATGTAAATGGCTAGTATTTGTATGTAGGCCACAGAAACAAGAGATGGACTTCAGTTCCTTCTTCGCGATCAGTGTTTTACAAATGGCTCATAAAAAGAAGCCAATATGGGTAAAAAAAAACCTGTTCATTCTCTATATTTATGACCTGAAACAGGTACTGAAAGAACTATTCCTCAGCTTAGGTGCACTAAAATACTTTCAGGGCAGGGGCTCTGATAAAGATCCGCTTCTTTGCTTAGGCTGGGCTCACACTAGTCCGATTCTCGGACCGACATGAAGAGCACAAGTTGCATTACGTCACAAAAACAATGATTCCCTATGAGAGCCGTCTTAACTGCTCCGACATGTGTTTTTCAAAGTCGGAGCGACTTTGAAAAAGGTTCCTGTACTACTTTTGTCCGACTTTGATCCTACTTCAGCCCATTGAAAAGCATTGAAGTCGGATCAAAGTCGTATCAGTGTCTTCACTGATCCGACTTTGGCATGCGACTTGTGCTCTGGGGATCTTGAAGGGGAATTCCACACCATATTTTTAAAGAAAAACTGGCATGGGGTCCCCCTCCAGGAGCATACCAGGCCCTTTGGTCTGGTACGGGTTTTAAGGGGAAACCCCATGCCGAAAAAACGGCGTGGGGGTCCCCCCAAAATCCATACCAGACCCTTATCCGAGCACGCAGCCCGACAGGCCAGGAAAGGGGGTGGGGGACGAGCGAGCGGCCCCCTCCCTCCTGGACCATACCAGGCCGCATGCCCTCAACATGGGGAGTATGGGTGCTTTGGGGCAGCGGGGGCTCTGCGCCCCCAACCCCAAAGCACCTTGTCCCCATGTTGATGAGGACAAGGGCCTCTTCCCGACAACCCTGGCCGGTGGTTGTCGGGGTCTGCGGGCGGGGACTCATCGGAATCTGGAAGCCCCCTTTAACAAGGGGGCCCCCAGATGCCGGCCCCCCACCCTATGTAAATGAGTATGGGGTACATCGTACCCCTACCCATTTACCTGGAAAGAAATATGTACACAAAAAAAACCACACAGCTTTTTAAAATATTTTATTAAATCTGCTCCGGCGTCTTCTCCCCTCTCCGGTGTCTTCTTTTCTTCGGCTCTTTTGCGGGGTCTGTCATCTTCTGAGGGGTCTTTTCTTCTCTTCTGCGGCGTCTTCTCCGCTGTCCCCTTCCCTCTCTTCTTCTTCTTCTTCTTTTCTTCCCATGTTGACACGACGCGTCTTCTTCAAGAATGCCCTCGCCGCTCTGTGCTGTGCCTTATATTGGCATGGGGCGCGGCCACCAGATGACATCACCTGGAGGTCCCGCCCCATATGATGTCACAGCTCCGCCCCCAGGATGTGACCTCATATGGGGGCGGGACCTCCAGGTGATGTCATCTGGTGGCCACGCCCCATGCCAATATAAGGCACAGCACAGAGCGGCGAGGGCATTCTTGAAGAAGACGCGTCGTGTCAACATGGGAAGAAAAGAAGAAGAAGAAGAAGAAGAA
>BLSH010474475.1:442633-454957 GCA_018402905.1 Glandirana rugosa | reverse complement strand
TGAAATTCCGACCCAAGTGTGATAGGCTCCCCCTGCCCCAAAGCACCCATACTCCCCATGTTGAGGGCACGCGGCCTGGTATGGTCCAGGAGGGAGGGGGCCGCTCGCTTGTCCCCACCCCCTTTCCTGGCCTGCCAGGCTGCGTGCTCAGATTAGGGTCTGGTATGGATTTTGGGGGGACCCCCACGCCATTTTTTCGGTGTGGGGGTTCCCCTTAAAACCGTACCAGACCAAAGGGCCTGGTATGCTCCTGGAGGGGGACCCCATGCCAGTTTTTTTTTTAAATTTGGCGTGGATTTCCCCTTCAAGATCCCCAGAGCACAAAGTGCCTGGCATTGTCGGGATCAAAGTCGGTTCCCTGTTCACAGACAAACGGTCCGACTTTGACCCTATGTAGGACCGCAAATCGTACAGCAAAGTAGGATCAAAGTCGGGCCGTTTTTTTGTCGGATAGTGTGAACCCAGCCTTAAAGTTAGTATGTGGCCCATCACATCAGATTTGGCAAAAAGCCTAATCATGTTTTCAATCATGAAACATGATCTTTATTAAAGTATAACTAAAAGCAAAACTTTTTTTAGTCTTGGATAGAGTGGAGAGGGATTAGAGCCCCTGTCAATTTTTATTGCTGTCTGTGCCCCCTTTAACCACTTCAATACCATGCACTTAGAACACTTTCCTACCAGACCAATTTTCAGCTTTCAGTGCTGTTGCGATTTGAATGACAATTGCGCAGTGGTGCGACACTGTACCCAAACAAATTTATCATTTTGGTCCCACAAATAGAGCTTTCTTTTGGTGGTATTTGATCACCTCTGTGGTTTTCATTTTTTGCGCTACAAATAAAAAAAGACCGTAAATTAAAAAAAAAATAATTTTTCTCTGTTTCTGTCACAAAACTATGTAAATAAGTATATTTTCTCCATCATTGATGGGCACTGATGAGGCAGTACTGATTGGCACTGATGAGGTGGCACTTATATGCAGCAATGATGGGCACTAATCGGTGGCACTGATATGTAGCACTGACGGGCACTGATATGCAGCACTGATGGGCACTCATAGGCAGCGCTGATTGGCACTCATAGGCGGCACTGATAGGTGGCACCGGTACACACTGATTGGGGCACTGGTGGGCAGATGCACTGATAGGGGCCAATTCCCTGGTGGTCTAGGGTGGCATCTGAAGGTGGCACTGAGTGCTATCCATATTGGGCACTGTGCCCCTTACCTAGTGGTATAGGGTGGTCTCCCTGGTGGTCCTGATCGGCTCCCTGGTGGTCCTGGGTGGGCACATCCTTGGTGGTCCCTGGGCAGGTTCCCTGTTGGTCTAGGGAGACAATCCGAGGGCGGCTGCGCTGATAAACCATCAGCACAGACCCCTCCCCCTTCAGGAGAGCAGCCAAACGGCTCTCCACTGCTCAGGTCTGCAAACCCGAGTACAGGAAAAGCCGTTAAACGGCTTTCCTGCTTACACTGTGACCAGCCGGATTGGTCACGGCCAATCACATGGTAAAGTGCTTCTGATGGAAGCGTTTTACCGAGATCGGCAATGCGGGGGGGGGGGGGGGGTCAGACTGACCCATTGCATCACCGCGATGCGCGCCCCCCCAAGCACGCGCCGGCATGTTATCCTGAGGACGTCATATGACGTCCAGTCAGGATAACTCAACCACTTCCCGGCCGTCATTCTGAATACGGCGGTAGGGAAGTGGTTAAGGAGATTAACCCTCTCTATTTGTCCTGTTTACCATTATCATTGAAAGTGAAAGTAAAAAGAAAACCCCAAATTATGGGTTTTTCTCAGAAAAGTAATAGATGGGAAATCTTCCAATGGGGACACTAGTTCTGGTGATATGGGGGTCCCCAAGATATTCCTTTAATTTGCAAAGATTTCCTCTCACTTCTTGTTTGGCTAAGGGACAGGAAGTGACGGGAAATCTCTGCAATGGAACAGAAAAAAAATCTGACAGGGGTTATAACTCTCCCTTTACCATATCCCAAATGAAAAAAAAAGTTTTGCCCATAGTTCTTCTTTAGCTGATTAAAGCCCAGTACACACCATTAGAAAATTTTACGAAAAATACCACTTTCAAAGCAATCATACGATAATCTGATCGTTAGTACACAGGTTTTGAGAGCCGATCATGACAGCTTGTCTGAAATTATCCAAAGTGACAAACGCGAAATTTTTTCTCATACGATACCAGATCGTGCAATTTTAGTATAACCAGTACAGTTTTCGTCCAAAAATGAAATACAAATTCAATACAATACATTACATCACTTCCGAATTTTTATTCTGTCATACGAGAATTTTCATAACTTTAATAAACTTAATTTTTGATATGGAGACAAACATGCAAAAAAAAAACAAAAAAAAAAAAACGGACAATCATTCGTCCGATAATCTCATTAACAAGGCAATAACAATACCCTGAATGGGTTAACAATGACTCAAGTACTCCAGGTTGCAGCTGTGAAACATGATATTGGGTGTATCTTTCTCAACCCTGTACTTTGGTGAATATTTATATACCTGTGTCATAATCAGCAAAAAAAATCCCCAATGCTTTACCTAGATGAAGAGCTCTAGAATGAAGATTCTTCAACACTTGGATCTTATTTGCTAGTTATGAGGCACTCTACTCACTCACCATTTGAATAAAGGATTCACATTTTTTTTTGTTCTTTTCGTACTTTCCCCCTACTTCTGCCTGAAATCACCACAACCACCATGCGGCTGGACAACCAAGCCATTTAATTCATTATAAACAAATAAGCACAACTGAAAATAATATTGCTGAAAATGTAATGATAACCTTTGGAAAACAATAGAGGAAGAGATGTTTGGATGTAGGTTGAATTAAAAATATAACTACCATCAACCCTTGTCCTTGGCTGCACTATAACACCTGAAGGATATTTCAAGGTTGAGTACTCATTAAGTCCCCTATGGAACCAAGCCCCAGAAGACTCCACTAACAAATGACAGAAGACCAAGCTCAAGACGACCCAAGCAAAAAATGAGAGGGGACAGAGCCCCAGTACAACCAACTAATAACTGACACGTGAACCAGCTACAGGAGAATCCAACTAACAAATGATAAGGGGTAGAGCCCCAGTAGAGCTTGAGTAATAATTGGCATTTAGCTGAACTACAAGAGAAGCCAATCAATAAATGACAGGCGACAGAGCCCTAGCAGAACCAACTGACATTTGACAAAGACCAAGGAGAACCCAACCAATTATGACAGGGCACAGAGCCCCAGTAGAATCCAATCAATAACTGACATTTGACTGAGTTCCAGTATAACCCAATCAATAAAGGATGGGATGAAGCCCCAGTACAACCCAACTAAAACCTCACATTTGACTGAACTTCAAGAAGCGGAACACCAGTAGAACCCAATTATTAACTGAAATGTGACCAAGCCCCAGAAGAATCCCACTAACAACTAACAGAGGACTAAGGCACAGGAAAACCCAGCTAAAAAACTGACAATCAGCAAACTCCAGGAGAACCCACCCAACCCAACCAATAACTCACAAGGGGCTGAGCTCCAGGAAAACACAACAATTAACAGACAGGGAACTGACCCCAAGGTAAACCTAGCCAATGCCTGGCAGAACCCAAGAGAGCTCATCCAAAAAAGTACAGGGGACTGAGCCCCAGAAGAACCCCATTAACTACTGATAGGAGATCTGAGCCCCAAGAGAACCCAGCCAATAGATTGCAAGGGACTGAGGTCATTACAATCCAACCAATAACTGAAATAAGACTGGGCCTCCATAGTACTCACTAGTGACTGGCAGAGACTGAGAGACATAAAGTAGGAAGGCATAGTGGCATTTGTGAAATGAGGGGGTTTACATGTAAATGAGCAAAAAACAGGACATGTGGGGTGCCAAGAGAAAGGTATGGGAAGTGCCAAGTGGGGTGCCAAACTGTAAAAGGACTGTAGGCTGCAATATGATTACTTCATTCTATAGCCCGAAGAGAGGGAGAGGCTTCTGCTATACAAGTTTATGCAGCTGTATCACATTCTCGATATGATGGGACAGGACAAGTTCAGCGATTGTTCTTGTATGATTTGTAATTGGCATAATTTCACTGTTCTGATCATCATCAGTAAAGCTGTTTCAGGATTAAAGATTACAGAGCTTTCCTACAATGAAGACTGCATGCCATAAATGATTACTAAGTCCAGAGACATAAGCACCTGAAGTTGTATACCATCAAGATGGTGGTTGGTCCCAATGACCAAATGTGAAATTGTGGGATGCACGATGCAGAGCTGAACTATGACTTCTAGTGAAATTCACTATAAGTGTATTAGTTGGCTTGAGTTTAGGGGCATCTGGTATGCTTTAGAACAGAAATGGATCTGTTAACATTCAGCACAACATATGGGAAGTAAAGAATAGTAAATGCAAGAATCCAAATATTCATTCTTATTTTATCATAATTGTAAAGGCTTATTTATGAAAATCGCATGTGCCTTTATTTATTTTTGTCAGAGAACATTTCTGGAGCTGAGAGTAGAGAGAGAGTGAGAGTAGACTTAGCCCTATGGTATGGAAGTCACTGACCTGCCAACTGCCTGACCTCATGCTGATAACTCAGGAAGTTGGGAGATCACTGGAAGACCAGCAGGAATTTTTGGAACTTAAAAAATAAAAAAAATACTTAATAAGCCAAGGTGGGCAAACTAAAGGAAATTCATTGTTTACATATGGTTGAGATAAGACATTAGCCATGCAGTGACACGATACACAAATTGGTCTTTTTTCTGCTGTCACTTTTCTATGTTTCTATGGATTATTTTCATTTAGTTGGCTCATTCGTAGTAATGATTAAATATGGCTGCCCCTATCAGTACTAAAGGACAAGATCCTTTAGTACCCAAGGCAAACAAGCCAAAGTGCAACCTTATCCTCCCCCCAGGAGCTGTGTACTGACATGGCAACCTAGGTTGCTATTTCCGCCCTATTTGTCCCACCTCCTGCTGAAACGCCCAACATGGCCGCCTCTTCTTCCTACCCTTGTTATTAAAAGCAAATAAACAAGATATTCTAAAACAAAAAGAAATAATGATCTGATTATCTATATCAGGTTGACCTTGTTTATCTAAAAAGAATGATGAAAAGACTGTACATTCCCTTTAAGATATACATGGTTGATACGTCATAGTCCATGATGCTGAACTTTAAGGGGTAGCTTGGGAAACCAGGAAGTTTTAAGAGTCAGGTTTCTACAAATCTCTCCAGGAGGGAATTGTTGGCTGTTTCTGGTGACTCAGCTTTCATTTGATCCACCCAGCCTCTTCCACACTTGTTTATGCTCCTAAATCTGCCTACTCACAAAAGAGAGAGGCGAGGGAGATTAGGAAAGCAGCATGTGCATCCCAAAACACTGGAAGGTTGATAAGGGCAGGGTGTTGTTCCCTCTGGCGCTTTTCCTTGATGTATGGTTTCAAAATGCACGTCTAATCCACCAGCTTGTCCATTCGTGACATTTCCCTGTAAATTTTTTATACAATGTACAACACATTGAAGCTCAATTATCAGTATTAGCGTCACTAATCCAACTCATCTGGGATCAAAGATTCAAAGTGTACCATTCATTTTACAGCAAACAATATGCTATGGAAAGTAGTAAAGGAAAGGCAGCCATAGATAACTTGTTTTTGTTCTGTTTAATTCTAAGTAGTGATGAATATTTCCCCTTTAGTTAACTACTTGCCAACCACGCTATAGCCAAATGACAGCTACAGCACGGTTGTCCAGTTCTGGGAGGACGTCTATTGAGGTCCTCCCAGAACCGTGCCTGCTGCAGCGTGCACCCATTGCGTTTTGTGAGCGATGTGTCCTTCGGACACAGCTGATCACACATAGTGGTAGTGATAAAGAGCCAATCACAGCGGCTCTTTACCACATGGGCAGCTGTGTCCAATCACAGCTGATCACTATCAGCATTCCTGTGACAGTCTGAGGGGAGGAGAGAGCCGGTAACCGGCTAGTATTAAAGGGGACATCTGAACTGATAATCAGGGCACTGATAATCAGTGTCCTGACAATCAGAGCAGCCCCAACAGTGCCCATCAATGATGCCAACCAGTGCCCATCAGTACCCCCTATAAGTGCTCACCAGTACCGCCTACTATTGCCCATCAGTGCCACCTATTAGAGCCCATCAGTGTTGCATAATAGTACTGCCTCATCAGTGCAGCCTATAAGTGCCCATCAGTGCAGCCTATCAGTGCCCATCAGTGCAGCCTATCAGTGCCCATCAATGCCCCCTATCATTACCCATCAGTTCTGCCTATAGGTGCCCATCAGTGCAGCCTTATCAGCACACATCAGTGAAGGAGAAAAAATACATGTTTTATAACTGAAACTAAGAAAACCCTTTTTCTTTTAATTTTTGGTCTTTATTCATTTGTTTGGCAAACATAAAAAACACAAGTGATGATGAAATACCACCAAAAGAACGCTCTTTGTGTGGAAAAAATGATATAAATGTCATATGGGTACAGTGCTGCATAACCGTGTAATTGTCATTCAAAGTTGTGACAGCGCTGAGATCTGACAATTGGCCTGGGCAGGAAGGGGGTAGGCAAGTGGTTAAAGATTACCTACACTCAAAAATAAAACTGTATTGTATTGCAGCTTAACAGTCCTTAGAGATGTTGACTGCATTGGTTTTTGTTTAAGGCTTAAGTTTCATGTATTTGTACATGGCAATCCTGCCAGTTACACACTTCCTGTCCTAGGGTGACACCTCTCACTTACAGTACTGTATGGAGCAGCAGCGTTGCCACTCATGGCTTCTTTCCTGATTTGGACTGCAAACATCTCCCTCCTCTCCATGACATAGGGAGGAGGTGTTCACTAGTATTGTTTGAGATTTCAGCTCAGCACACAGGGAATTACAGAGGCTAAATATCTCTTGCAAGGTCCAATGGTATTTTTCTGTACTTGCCAAGAAATAAAACAAATGCAGCCACCACATCTAAAGGCCAGTAAGCTGCAATATATTTGCTCTTCCGTTTACATATACAGTACATTAAGGTGTAAATACACACAAAGCCTCTGTTCCAGTTTTGGATAGAGAACCTTTGTAAGGTTTTTTTTATTGCTGTCTGCATCCCCAATGGGGAGTTTTCTCTTCATTTCTTTCCCCCAGTTTCACAAAAGGAAGTGGACATTTCTGCAAAATAAAGAGTTATACCAGCATTGATAGTTTTCTTTAGAAGTCCCTATCCCCCTTGGTTATTACCCAAGAGTTGGTGATATCTGTAAGATCATCCTAGGGGCTCTAAAACACAGTTTTGGCCTCATGCACATTGGGTGTTTAGTCCCGATGAGGTCCAAGCATTTAGATGCAGGTGGAGCCAACCATGCAGCCTCGCTGACATCTGCTGACAGTGCATAGAGCAGTACTAACATCTAAGTATGCACCCAGGGATGAATGTCCAGAATGCAGACTGCTTTTTCTGGACCAATCCAGCTGCACCTAAACACCAGAGCCTCATGCACCGGGACTAAACACCCAGTGTGCGTCGGGTCTATGGGAATTCCACTAGTCATCATTTAGCTCTGCACACTCCCTCACAGGTTTTACATTTAGTCAGTGTGCCTGAGTGTCATATTGATGGACCAGACATTAGGAATAGGGTGGGGGTGGAGGTGAAGGTCGGAATTTGCATATGACAGTGTCCTTAATTTTGGGGATTCTTTGGTGCTCTGTGTGGTATATCCAGAGAGTGGCAAGTTTTTGCTCTCCTACTCAATGGCATTTGCAGCATGACACCAAATTCCTTTTAAAGTGCACCTGAATTAAAAGTGAAGATTTGATATGTAGGGAACATCTATAAATGTTCATTGTGCCTAAAAATAACCTGAAAAAAATTAATGTTTTGTCTGCAATTACTTGTAAAAATTAACAGTGTACCCCCTGTGCGTCCAGCCTCATAGCTGTATATCTGCAGTGTAAAACCTAAGGCACTGACTTGCTAGCCTCACGAGATTTGGTAACCTTACTATTATGCTACTTGTTCTTCTTTTTGCTGGAGGTTCTCACATGGCCTGCATCTACCATGATGGCCACCTCCACACATAGAACAAAGAAGGCATGATAAGTCCATAATGGGGAAAGATCAGCTGCAGGGGGACCACCTGCACTACTGGTGACTTAGCCCTTGCTTTCTACTTGGCTTTTAACTTTTTCCTATTAACGTTTTAGTTCACCTTTACAGGAAAAAACTGAAACTAACACCATACTCCCAAAGACCACCCTTCCACCCCCACCAAATCCCACTTTTTCTCCCTCTTCTCCATACAGTGCTTCCAGGATGGATCAGATCAACTTTTATTGGTCAGCACAGTTACAGTGAGTTGATCTGGTCCATCCTGGAAGCACTGCGCAGAGTACAGGGAGAAAGAAAAGCAAGAATTTGAAATTCTCAGAAAGCTGGACCAGCTGCAAGGGTGTTGACAGCTCAACAACCCTGGAGGTAAGTTATTTTGGGACTGGGGGTATACGGTGCTAATTCACCTTTACATTCTTTATCTTTATGTAAAGGTGGACTAACCCTTTAAACTTGTACCTACAGGTAAGCCTATAATAAGGGACAGCTTACCATGCTGTCCTTTCAGAGCTCCGTGCTGCAGTCTGTGACTCCCAAGCGCATGAACAGGAGTGACGTCATCATGGCGCGGCCAATCAGAAGAAACCCGGAAGGAAGACCAGGTGAAGATGGAAGCCTTGTTAGCAATATCAGCTCGCCGCTGGAGGGCTTTGTTCTAAGGTAAGCATTTTATAGTGTGCTAGTATGTAATGCATACTAGCACATTATAACTTTGCCTTGCAGGTTAAAAAAAAAAAAATAGGCTGCAGTTTACTACCGCTTTAAGTTCCACTTCTACTGGGAGCCTAGTCCTGGTTTGGGCGCCATGCTGGTGCAGTGTGCTGTCTCTTTGGAGGACACAATGTGAGGCTCGTGCCAGTGGTAGCAAATCTCTGCAAAGACCTCCTTCCATTTCTGAGGTCTGGGTCTACCACTGTTGCTAGTCTACTAGCTTAAGGTTCATTACTGTACCTTATTAACCACTTCAGCCCCGGAAGGATTTCCAGCTTTAGGACCGGAGCCCTTTTTGCGATTCGGCGCTGCGTCGGTTTAACTGAAAATTGCGCGGTCGTGTGACGTTGTACCCAAACGAAATGTGCGTCCTTTTTTTCCCACAAACAGAGCTTTCTTTTGGTGGTGTTTGATCCCCTCTGCGTCATTTCTGATCGCCGCTATAAACAAAAGAAGAGCGACAATTTTGCAAAAAAACCCAAATTTCTTACTTTTTGCTAAAATACAAATCCAAAAAAAAAAAAATATAAAAAAACATTTTTTTTTCACCGTTTTTGGCCGATTTATATTCTTCCTCATATTTGCGATAAAAAAAATTCGCAATCGGCGTTTATTGATTGGTTTGCGCAAAAGTGGTCGCGTTTATGGATGATAATTCATTTTTGGGGTTTTTATTTTTTTTTTTACTAGTAATGGCGGCGATCTGCGATTTTTAGCGGTACTGCGATATTTCAGCGGACATGTCGGACCATTTTGACACTTTTTTGGGACCACTGGCATTTATACAGCGATCAGTGCTATAAAAATGCACTGATTACTGTGTAAATGCCATTGGCAGTGAAGGGGTTAACCTGCAGGGGGCGCTCTAAGGGTTAACTATGTTCCCTGGGCGTGTTCTAACTGTGGGGGGACTGCCCTATCTTGGGAAGGGAAGTGGTCACAGCCTCCGTATACAGAAAGGCTGTGATCACAGCCCTTCCCCTTTCACAGAACGGAGGTCCGTGTTTACATACACGGACCTCCGTTCCTTCACTCTGGGGGGCCATCGCGGGTAGCCGGCGGCAATCGAAGCCGCCGCACCCGCTCTCTAGCCCTCCCCGAACACAGTGAGCGCGCGGGCGCGCCTCCGGCGGCGCGCGCTCACAGTGCGCGTTATCGCAGCCGCCGTCGTATGACGTCGATTTGCGATAACGAACCACCTTGTCGCCGTCAACCTGCGGTTGGCGGTCGGCAAGTGGTTAATAACATGCCTTTTTATGGGTGGCACAGTGGTGTAGTGGATAACACTTTTGCCTGGCAGCAAAAGGGTCGCTAGTTCAAATCCCAACCACGACACTACCTGCCTGGAGTTTGCATGTTCTCCCTGTGCCTGCGTGGGTTTCCTCCCAGTACTCTGGTTTCCTCCCACATTCCAAAGACATGCCGGTAGGTAAATTAGATCCTGTCTAAATTGACCCTACCATATGTATGAATGTGAGTTAGGGACCTTAGATTGTAAGCTCCTTGAGGGTAGGGACTGCGTAAATTGACAGTGCTATACAAGTACCTGAAATAAATAAAAATTTATGCTAATGACATTTCCTCTCTCTTCCTGTTCTTTACAGGAAGTGAAGCAAAATCACCTAAAAGAACAGCAGTAAAGGGTGCTACGCTATCCAAAAGTAAAAAAAATAGTTTTGACCACATACTGTATACTCTTTAATTAAAGATCAAACACCAGCCATCGAAACATCTACTGGAGCATCCTTACTTGACTCATTACAGACCACGGTGGATGTTTGGGTAACCACTGCTATAATTAGAGGACTTTGTTGATTTTTGCGCACCTCCCTCACGTGCGTGTTATTGTTCAGTGGCAGAAAGTTAATTAGCTCTGTGTTCTGGTTATATATATGCTTGGCTGTGTTTTGTCAGGTGACATAAGGTGGCTCATCATCAATGAAGAGCGTCCATTGTGGCTGCAACAAGAGCATTGTGATTGATTGGTATTAGGAAGCAAAATGCCTTAGGAATGGGATGGCTGCAAAGAGCAATGACACGTATGGATTCAGGGAGTGATTAATAGGCCATTACTTTAGCGATGACGGGTCTTTAAAGTTTATTTATATCCCCGCATCCAGCTGCTGTCTTAAACTCATTGTAGTCATAGTCACACAATGATTGAGAGTTGCAAATACAATAACTGGATTGGTGCAAAAGCATCTAGTTGGGCAGGTCATACACTGACAGACACCCCCAGATGAAGAAAAGGGGCAAAGCATAATTTCGTAATAACTGGGAAGTACGAGGGTTATTATAAAATGACAAGGTGAGCAGCAGAAGATCTGTGTCAGACATTTGTGAACACAGCCAAGAAATGCAAAGGCACCAGGATTTACATGATTGTGTCATTCCTGAGCCGAAGGTATTTACAGTATATGTCTTATTCCATCACATTTCCCAAAAGTAAGAAGATTATTCCTCATTCCAGTGAGGGAGGGCCATGCAAATCATTGCTTTACACCCCATTGGCCAGGTACACATGCAGAACTGCTGGTGTATAGTGCAACTGCAGCCTAATCATTTTGAGTCATTTATTCCAAACTGTATACAGCTGTTTATTTATTTATTATTTTATATTATTTATTTACAGCTGTGTAATCATACAGGTTAGGGTGTGTGACAGTGCGATGCCCTGCCACTGTCAAAATGTAGGAGAAAAAGACACAGAATGCACATTAAGGCCTCATGCACACTGGACGTTTTTAAAGCTGCTGTTTTTGGCTTCAGGCATTTTTTCTGAACCCAGTAAACTCCCCAGCATGTTATTATACAGTGGGGCAAAAAAGTATTTAGTCAGCCACCAATTGTGCAAGTTCTCCCACTTAAAAAGATGAGAGAGGCCTGTGATTTTCATCATAGGGACACTTCAACTATGAGAGACAGAATGAGAAAAAAAATCCAGAAAATCACATTGTCTGATTTTTAACCACTCCAGATCCGCGCTATTGCCATAGTACGGCTCCAGCGCGGATCTGGAATGCCCGGACGACGTCCATGGACGTCGCCCCCTTTGCGCGCTCCTCGCGCGCCCCCTAGTGGCAGCAGCGGCGCGCGCACGCGCGCGCCGCACGCTGCGCGCGCGTGCCCGTGCCTCGGGCGGACTCGATGTCCGCCCGGACCCGCCGATCTCCTTCAGGAGCCTCAGAACGGGGAACCGCCGTTGTAAACACGGCGGTTCCCCGTTCTGTGACAGGGGACAGGACAGATCTACTGATCCCTGTCACTGGGATCAGTGAGATCTGTCATGTCCCGGCCAGCCCTGCCCCCCCACAGTTAGAACACACCCAGGGAACATTGTTAACCCCTTCACTGCCCCCTGCTGGTTAACCCCTTCACTGCCAATGACATTTATATAGTAATCAGTGGACATTTAAATTTCTGATCGCTGTATAAATGTCATTGGTCCCAAAAATGTGTCAA
>BLSH010474475.1:393390-425138 GCA_018402905.1 Glandirana rugosa | reverse complement strand
ATCGCCACTAGTCTTTACTGCGTCTCCCCTAGTTTGTGGTGGTTTTTTTTTCGAGATAAACACCCTTTTTTTCCTGCGTTTAAAACAAACCCATGTTGCAGCGTGTTTGCACGTTAACAGTCAATTTTACTGCGTCACGGCTTAGAGTTTTTGACGAGACCAGTCCTTCCCCCATTTTGAAAGGCCCCGACTTCACGAATTGGTGAAGGGCGGGCCGCGTAACTGTTTACTGCAGGCCCGCCCCCCAAGTAATAGGACTGACCTGCAGATAACTGCAGGAGTCCTATTACGCGCTAGCGCGCGGGGACCCCCGCGCGTAGCGCCGCTAGCCACCACGGCACCGCGATCGCGCATTATCCTGAGGACGTCAATAGACGTCCAGTCAGGATAATGAACCCCCCGCCCGGACGTCATTTGTCAATGCGCCGGGCGGGAAGTGGTTAAGCACTTCAGCCCCGGAAAGTTTTACCCCCTTCCTGACCAGAGCAGTTTTTGAGATTCGGCACTGCGTCATTTTAACTGACAATTGCACGTTTGTGCGACGTTGTACCCAAACAAAATTTGCGTCCTTTTTTTCCCACAAATAGAGCTTTTTTTTTGGTGGTGTTTGATCCCCTCTGCGTCATTTCTGATCACCGCTATAAACAAAAAAAGAGCGACAATTTTACAAAAAAAAACAGTTTTTCTTACTTTTTGCTACAATACAAATCCCAAAAAAAATAAAAAAACATTTTTTTTCATCGGTTTTGGCTGATTTATATTCTTCCTCATATTTGTGATAAAAAAAAAATCGCAATCGCCGTTTATTGATTGGTTTGCGCAAAAGTGGCCGCGTTTACGGATGATGAGAATTCATTTCTGGGGTTTGTATTTATTTATTTTTTTTTTACTAGTAATGGCGGCGATCTGCGATTTTTAGCGGTACTGCGATATTGGGGCGGACATGTCGGATATTTTTTACACTTTTTTGGGACCAATGACATTTATTCAGCAATCAGAAATTTAAATGTCAAGTGATTACTTTATAAATGTCATTGGCAGTGAAGGGGTTAACCGGGGAGGGGGGAGATAGGGGTTAACTGTGTTCCCTAGGCGTGTTCTAACTGTGGGGGGGTTGGGCTACCATGGGCATAGGAGATCTAACTGACCCCAGTGACAGGGATCAATAGATCTCCTATGCCTGCATTGATAGAGCGGGGAGCCACAGTGTTTACATCGGCGGTTCCCCGCTCTTTGGCTGTGGCCACTCATCGCAGCTCGCCGGCGGACATCGGGTCCGCCCGAGCCGCGGGCACACTCCTCCGGCCACCCGCAGATCACCACCTTTTTACGCCGATTTGCGGTAGCCGTCCACACTGTCGCAGTAAATATACTGCCCGCGGTGTGGAACCGGTTAAAGAGTACCTAATTCCACAGATACTCATCTCCACTTTCCAATAATGTGGCCACTGACATCTTCTGCACAGGCTTTTCCTGGTTGCCAGGCCTTCAGCCTCTTGATTGGTTGAAGGGTTGGCAGGGGATGAAGTGACTCCCATGCATGTGCATGGAAGTCATTCATTCTGGTATCACCGCAGACTGTCAGGGATACCCACTGAGCTGCGCAGCACAATTAACATAAGACTGTGAACAGTCAGATATGTTTGTCATATGGCAGAAGAGACACAGCATTTCTCTTCTGCAATAAAACACTGCTCACAATATTTTTTATTGTTTTTTTTTTTTTACTGCTTGTATCACATTGGGGAGATTTATGTTTACTTTCTGCTCTGGTGGCATAATAAGAAGTGAGTAGAAATCTCTTAACTTAAAGTATCAAACCCACATCAATAAAAACTATCAATAAATGTGTATTACATGTTGTTTAAACTCACTCACTATGACATTCATTTTCTGTATTCTGCAAAAAAACCTGGCTGATCCTGCTGCTCTCTAGCTCCCCTCTCTGTCCATGTCCCCAATTCAGCTAGGGATTTTTGCAGAGCAGTGTTGGCAGCTCTGCACATGTTCAGTTTTCAGTGAGTTTCTATGCTGAGCATTTCCTCCCTATCACATCTGAGCAGCCAATGTGACTATAGAGTCACACATGTGGGCGTATACACAGGGGTAAATGACAGCCCACTCCCCCCCTCCTCCATGCCAATTAACCAGGTAAACACAATGGGGGTGGGATATTACATGTAAATTGATTGGAGGCTTCATCTCCCTCTTATTGTAAGACACAGGCTGGAGGGGCGTGACAAGGACTGTGAGTGTCAGAAATCCGCCTACACTGTTAAAGAAAAAAAAATATAAAGATTTGATTTCAAATATATATTTGTATGACAATTTATAACAGTTTATTGATATTAGAGTGGTTGTAATCCTAAGAAAAGGAGTGGAGTGGCCAGCACAGCAGTCACATGACCTCCCGGCTGATGTCAGAGGGAGATTTCGGCCCCTCCTGCTGTAGACCTAGATTGCAGTATTAGAGCGGCGGGAGTCACGTGATCGGCCTGAAGATACATTACAAAAATTATTTTGAGGCTTAATTTTTAATATACAAATACACTGTTTAGGGTGGCAGCTTAAAATAGGTGTCATGAAACCACAGTAAACATTCTGTCATGAAACCACAGCAAACATTCATGTCTTATCTAATGCCTACCTTTGCTGCATGTGTCCAGTTAAAGGCCGGGCCTCCCTCACCTTTGTGCTTTAGTAGCCCTCCTCAGCTGGTCTCGACCCCAGGCCTTAATTGGGAACAGGATATAAAACCTGGCAGTGCAAGCCTGCATTGCTGATCAACGTTTGTTCGTATTCAGCTTTGTGTGTGATTGTTCCTATCGTTTGCTCTGAGTCCTATACCGTGTACTGATCTTTGGCTTGTCTGACTATCCCTGCCTGCCTGATACCTCGATCTTCGGCTTGTTCTCTGTTTCTCCTGTCTGCTTGTAGCCCTGACCCTTTGCTATTACCTCTGACTATTCTTTGCTGTTCCTGCGCTGCTGCTTCCTCTTTTCCACCTGTAGCCAGCTGAGCGTGAGCTAGGGGACCCCGGGGGCCGCAACCTGGATCCAGTTGCAGCCAAATCCATCTTCATCACTAGAGGCACTGATGAACACCCACTGGCTCTTAGACTCCACGCCCTGGGGAAACTGATGCACTAGCTCCCTGTGTTTCAGTGTCCATGCTCCAGGGAGCCCTCTTCCCGTATCAGCCGGAACTCATTAGCAGCAGTCAGCCATAGGTCCACAACCTTAGTGGTGCGCTTCACAACCATTGGTGCGATTCGCACCTGTCCCCAGACGTCGTAACAATAGGGGGCTGGCAGTGAATAATAGTGTAGGGTTACAAACCCTTTAACTATTTCTTTTTACCCTGTATTCCAAAGGCTGTTTTTTCAAATATTTTAAACATGACCAGCAGCAGAGGGCTAGAAGCTGCTCCTGATTATTTTTCCATTCAGGCAGGCTGGGAAAGAGCTGGGCCATGTGACAGCTGTATATCGATTAGGGAAAAGTTTTTTTTTTTAAATGAAAATAATTGCAGTGCCATCATCCATATACAGAAATAGAAGAGACAATGTAAATTAAGTGGGGTTGATTTAATAAAACTGGAGCACTCAGAATCTGGTGCAGCTGTGCATGGTAGCCAAAAAGCTTCTAACCACAAAACCTAGAAGCTGGTTTCTACACAGAGTTGCACCAGATGTTACACTCTCCAGTTTTAGTAAAGTAGAAACATAATGGGCTACTATGCATCGCATAATAGCCCATTATGTGCCACTTACCTGCAAACAAAGCCTGCGTCGTCCAGCGATGTCCCTCTCCTGGCCGCATGTATCTTCTTCCCCTCTTCCTTCCGGGGCCGCGACTCCGGCGCTGTGACTGGCCGGAGTCGTCACTCCCGCACACGCGTGCGGGAGCCGCCAGTCATGGCGTGGTCGCAGTGGAGGAACGACACGCCCGTTCCTTCACTGCGCATGTGCCGACATGACGTCGGCACAGCTTCAACACTGCATATCTCCTGAACCGTGCAGGTTTGGGAGATATGCACTGCACCTACAGGTAAGCCTTATCATAGGCTTACCTGTAGGTTAAAGTGGTTGTCAGAAGCTGACAACCACTTTAACTGACAATTGCACGGTTGTGCAACGTTGTACCCAAACAAAATTGACGTAATTTTTTTTCCCACAAATGGAGCTTTCTTTTGGTGATATTTGATCACCTCGGCGGTTATTTTTTGCGCTATAAACAAAGAGCCACAATTTTGAAAGAAAACCCAACATTTCTTACTTTTTGCTATAATACATAGCATTAAAAAAAATAAAAAAATGTATTCATCAGTTTAGGACGATATATATACTTCCTCATATTTTTGGTAAAAAACAAAACGCAATAAGTGTATATTGATTGGTTTGCGCAAAAGTTGCCATGTTTACAAATGATGAGAATTAATTTATGGGGTTTTTAATTTTTTTTGCTAGTAATGGCGGCAAGCTGCAATTTTTAGCGGGACTGCGACATATCGGACACTTTTTTGGGACCACTGGCATTTATACAGCGATCGTGGTATGAAAATGCACTGATTACTGTGTAAATGTCACTGGCAAGGAAGGGGTTAACACTAGGGGGACAATCAAAGGGTTAACTGTGTTCCCTGGGAAGTGTTACTAACTGTGTGGGGGCTGGGCTGACTGGGGGAGGAGAGTGATCGCTGCTCCCATATACTGAGAACATATGATCAGAACGGGGATCCGCTTGTTTACATACATGAATCCCCGTTCTGTCACTGCAGGGGCACGATCGCCGGTGGCCGGCGGACTTCGAGTTCGCCCCACCCACTCACTAGCTCCCCTGCTAGTGTGTGAGCGCGCCTCCACAATACTCGCTTCTGCGGCCGCTGTCAGGTAACGGCGGTTCGAGCAGGAGAGCCATGTTACCACCGTCAATGACGGCGGACAGTCAGAAACTGGTTAACTGTTTATATTTCATTTGTGAGATTTCCCTTTCCTTTCTGTCCTGGAGACAAAATGCAAAGTGAAATGAAGTCTACAAAAGTGAGGGAAATCTCCTTTTAGCTGTCACTGAAATAAGTGTCCCCATGTATTGCAGTGTCTTTACAAATACCTTAAGTATATGTAAAGACAAAACTTTTTTTTGGTTCTGGAGATTAGGAGGGGGAAGGAGTTAAAACCTCTGCATTTTTAAACTGCTTTTTATCTCAGGACGGGAGGTGTTTTCTCAGCTAAGCACGCTTTCCAGTCTGCATGCCTGAGTTAAGGGCAGATGGATTTAAATGCTACATAAATCATCATTCCTTATTCAAGAAGGGTGTGGCTAAAAAGGCTAGGGAGGCGTTTTTCAAAGTGATTTTTCAACAAAATAAAGCGCGGAGACATGGATGGATGGGTGGGTTTGCTTTGAATATTAAAATGAATTAAACAACATTTTCAGTTTAGTTCGACTCCAAGGAATTCCTGTTTTAGCTGCCATCAGAACAAGTGCCCCCGTTGGAAGATTTCCCCTATATTCCTGGTCAGATGACATCTCAAAATGTTTAATTTTGCATATTTTTTAGTCTCAAAGGCAGATTCCCCTTTTCCTGTCCCTAAGACACAATAGGAAGTAAGAGGAAGTCTCCCAAAGTGCAGGAAAACTGACGCCAGAACAAAGGACCCCAGTGGGAGATTTTCTCTAGATTCCTGATCAGCTAACAATTCAAAATGTTTGATTTCTCGTCATAGAGCATCAATCTCCCCTGCAGGGACACAGAGAGCAATACAGATCTAACAGGGGTACTAACTATTCTCTGCTCATGCTTCCTGCTGATTGGAGAGCTCTAGTTCTGACTCAGCAAGGGATGTGCCAGACCTCTGCAGAGAAGCCACTGCTTCCACAGAGAGAGCAAGCACCTTGCTGGCAGAGGATATGCTTTTCTATCAAGCTGGGGCTGCTTTGTAAAGAAAATGAATTCTGAAAATTTGGACAACTTTTGATTTGATGCACCCGGAATGTATTTAGCCGATTTCAATAGAAAGTTCAATAAGATTTAATTTTTAAGCCTGAATGAACAACAGTTTAAGCTCCGATGAAGGGGAAACCTTGTTGGCTTTTGTGATGAAATAAATAAACTTGAACTTCTAAACCTTTGGTGTTGCCCTTTTGTTCTCTCTATACTTCTATCCCAATCGGTTCCTCTAGTTATCTTATAGTTAGACCTGGTTGGCTGGGCACTTTTAGCGGTTTGGCTTATTAAGATCCGATTTCCATTTATTTTGGGGTGTTCCGTGTTTAGATAAGTTATTTAATCTCTGTGTGGTTAAGTTAATAATAAAGTTCCAGAACCATTACATGTCAGCTGATCATCTGTGTGTCTTTATTGTTTTTGCTGTATCATTGTTATTGCTCATTGTTGTTGGGTTCATTGCAATTTCAGGTATTCTTTCTATTTACTTGAATGCTAACCACAGGCCGGAATTCACGTTACACAAGGTCCAAAACAGTGCATGTGATCATGCACACAAACCCAACAAATATTAATTTATGTGTTACAAGGATGCTGGGCATGCCAAAAATCACAAAAACAAAGCTGCTTGGGATAGCAGATTGAAAGGCGCTGGGACCCTAGGGTAGATCAGGGACAGGCTGGCCACTTCTTGTGTCTGACTGGCACTTTCAACAGGGTATACTTCTAACATGGGAATACATCATCATCTTCATTACCCACTCATCTTGTCCTCTCCGCTCAACTCTTACAGGTAACTGCTTACACTTTTACCTGCAACACAAAAGCCACTCTACCTGTCTGCAATCCACATCTGCCTGCTGTAACCATCGGTAACCACTGACTAAACTCTTCTCTCTGAAACACTGGGCTACATTGCATGGCTGATATCAACTACTGCCTTGCTAAGACTTTGAAACTGCTGTTTATACAAGTTACACTTACTTTTTATTATGGTGCTTTGGCCAAGATCAAACACCAAGCCTTATCTTGCTGTCTCCCACTTGCTTAGCAATTTGTTTAGGGCAGAATACCTCCACTTTCTCAATGTGCCTTTTTATTAGCTCTTAATTGAATAATTGTTAACCTCCCCCAACCCCATCCCTGTATAAATTCAGTTTGACTCTCGGGACAACTTGCCACTGCGACGTTAAGTGCCTGGCACTTTCAAAATGGCACTTTATCTAAGCTACTACTATAAAGGCAAGTACAAACATTAGTTATAAACTCCAAGCTCTGTAAAAATTCCCTTTCACTTGTAGCGCCCCCATAGTGATAGGTCCTCTATTTTGTAGATTTTGATAGGAGAGGTAAAAATCTAGTCAGGCCTGATAGTGAGTGCAGGTCTGGTTGTTTTGAACTGGGCTGGGGAGTGGCTCAGGGAGGGCTGGAGATTGCAGGAAGGAACACCCTTTGGGTACTCCTCACTTTCTGAGCTAGGAAAGCTCTGGAAAATGGGATGGATGAGGAGGTGTCACTTTCTGATGTGTGACAAGGAGCCCTGACCAATCCACAGTCTGGATTAGTAGGGGGGGGAGGCCTCCTTAACCACTTCAGCTCAGGAAGGATTTCCCATGTTAGGACCAGAGCACTTCGGCACTGCGTCGCTTTAACTGACAATTGTGCGGTCGTGCGACACTGTACCCAAACAAAATTTACGTCCTTTTTTTCCCACAAATAGAGCTTTCTTTTGGTGGTATTTGATCACCTCTGCGTCATTTCTGATCACCGCTATAAACAAAAAAAGAGCGTCAATTTTGCAAAAAAACAGTATTTTTTACTTTTTGCTAAAATACAAATCCAAAAAAAATATATATAAAAAAAACAAATGTATTCATCGGTTTTGACTGATTTATATTCTTCTTCATATTTTTGTTTAAAAAAAAAATCGCAATCTGCATTTATTGATTGGTTTGCACAAAAGTTGCCGCTTTTACAAACCATAAGAATTGATTTCTGGCGTTTTACAATTTTTTTTACTAGTAATGGCAGCGATCTGCGATTTTTATCGGGACTTTGATATTTGGGCGCACATGTCGGACATTTTTGACACTTTTTTGGGACCAATGAGATTTATACAGCAATCAGAAATTTAAATATCCACTGATTACTGTATAAATGTCATTGGCAGTTAGCCAGTGGGGGGGGGGGGTGCTGATCTAGGGGTTAACTGTGTTCCCTGGGCGTGTTTTAACTGTGAGGGAGCTGGACTGTCAGGGGCACCAGAGATCTAATTGATCCCGAGTACAGGGATCAGTAGATCTCTGACATGCCTCACAGAGCGGGGGACCGCCGTGTTTACATCGGCAATTCCCTGTTTTTCTTCTCTGTCAAGCAATCGCGGCTCACCGGCGGAGATCGAGTCCGCCTGAGCTGCAGCCACAACTCTGCAGATTGCTGCGGGCACGAGAACACGCTGCCGCCGTTGCGCTCCCGCCCGCTGCTGTGCATGCTCGCGCTACAGAGCCACACTGCAGCAGTAAATGTACATGAGGCGGTCGGGAACAGGTTAAATACAGTAATCTGCCAGCAGGGGGGAGGAGAGTTTGGGTAGAAGAGAGGAGAATGTAGCAGGAGCTGTGGAGCAGGCCTCACCCGGGAGGGAGCCCCCAGTCTGGGGGTGGGGGGGCTTTGGGGCCTGGAGGCTTGGGTGCAACCAGGAGTGGAGTCGATTCCTGGAGTAGCACAAGGAAGCAGGAGAGCAGCAGAGTTCTACATTCTGAGAGACTTTTTAACCACTTCAATAACAGGGACTTCCCACCCTTCCCGCCCAGATCAATTTTCAGCTTTCAGTGCTGTTGCGCCTTGAATGACAATTGCACGGTCATGCTATATTGTACCCAAACAAAATTTTTATCACTTTGTTCCCACAAATAGAGCTTTCTTTTGGTGGTATTTGATCACCTATGCGGTTTTTAATTTGTGCACTAAAAAATAAAAAATTTTGAAAAAAAAAAAAGTTTTTCTTTGTTTCTGTCACAAAATGTTGTATATAAGTACATTTTCTCCTTCACTGACGGGCACTGATGTGGCTACACTGATGGGCACTGATGAGGCTACACTGACAGGCACTGATATGGCGGCACTAATTGGCTCTGATGAGGTGGCACTGATAAGGCGGCACTGATGATGAGGCACATATATGCAGCACTGATGGGCACTGATAGGCGGCACTGATAAGCAGCACTGACAGGCACTGATATGCGGCACTGATGGGCACTCATAGGCGGCACTGGGCACTGTTAGGTGGCACTGGTGGGCACTGATAGGTGGCACTGGTACATAGCCCCGTTAGGGATGGCACTGGCAGGCATCACATATGGGCACAGTGGCATCCCTACAGTGCAATGTATGCCCTTACCTGGTGGTCTAGTGTGGGCTCCCTGGTGGTCCCTGGGTGGCTTCCAGATTGTCTCCCTGGTGGTCCATGGGCGGCCTCAATATGGTGTCCCAGGGGGGCTCCCTGGTGGTCCAATGTGGTGATCCTGAGGGGGGCTGCACTAATAAACATTCAGCGCAAACCTCCCTGTCAGGAGAGCAGACTTGAGCAGAGGAAAAGTCGATAAATGGCTCCTCCTGTATACACTGTGATCAGCCGTGATTGGCCACGGCTGATCACATGGTAAAAAGCTTCTGATGGAAGCTTACCTCGATCGGTAACGCGGTGGGACAGACTGTCCCACGGCACCACCGATCTCTGCGATGCGCACCCCCGCGGGGGCGTGATTGCGGGTTATCCTGAGGACGTCTATAGACGCCCAGTCAGGATAACAGAGTCATCTGTCAATAGGCTGGGCGGGAAGTGCTTAAAGGGTCCACCGGTTGTCGGTGAGTGACAGACCCTGGGAGCTGGATGAGAAGGCTGGAGCAGGCCTGGGGAGGATAGTGGACCGTCTGTGAAGGTCGGAGGAGCCAGTCAGGGGAAGGAGTGTCATTGCATAGGAAAGCAGGCCGGAGCAGCCAGGAAGAGGATGGGCTGGTTATACTCCATCAATACCCCACTAGCACCAACGTAGTTAGCTACACAATAGAAGGTCCGTGGCTTCACAAACGGGAGCCTGTGGCCCTTGCCTGTAACGGGTGGTTAGGAGGTCCTGCTGGCAAAAGTGCAGGCCTTACTATGTGCTAGTTGGGGTGAAGGAAAAAGTGTCATGGTGGCCTGATAAATTGCCTTTCAGGCCAGGAAACTAAGAAGTGTGCTGGAGTGAAGTAAGGAGAGGAACGGTCAGCAAGTGATTGTGTTGGACTGAAGCTGGAGTGTATATACTGCAGATGTATACAGAAGGTCCCGTGAGCTAATTCTTTGGGCATCCCACAGTTATCCCTTTCCCCATCCAAGTTTTATCCCCTCAAATAAAATAACAACACACAGTACCGGCCTGTTCCATTACTTTGGATGTGTGAACACAGTGTGATTGAGGGCAGGTGAACCACAACTACCAGCAACCCCCAAGGGGGCACATGGCTACACATCTTTTCACTTTCCCTCTGCCTTCTTTTCCCCTCTCTCCACCCTCCAACATACACATACTAATCTTCTTCTTCTTTGTAGCCCTTTCTCCTCAAACTCTCATTTCTTTACCCCCTCTCTCCACCCCACAATCTGTACATATCCCCGTCACTTTTGCCCTCTCAATATTACTGCACTTATCACCTCCTGCTCATTCTGAGCCCACACAATGCCACCAATTCCAGTTCATTGCAGTGCAGCACCTGTCCTTTTATAGATTCCACTCCCACCTTACTGTCCTCACCCTCCTACTACTCATAATGTTTGGGGATATCGCCCAAAACTCTGGCCCTCCTCCAGCTTTTTCTTAACCACAGAATTGGCAGTCTACCTTCTCTGACAGTAGCCGTAACTCCCACTCTCTTATCTCAATTCCCCTGATTCCAAGAGTCTGCCCCCCCCCCCATGTGTGCCCTCTGGAATGCCCTCTCTGTCTCTAACAAACCTGCTTCTGTCAATGACCCCTTCCTCTCCAACTTCCTCAATCTCCTTGCTATTACCGAAACCTGGCTCTAGGAATTCGACACAGCCTCTCCAGCTGCCCTCTCTCATGGTGGCTTCCTCTGGACTCACTCACACAATCCAGCAGACGAAAAGGAGGTGGAGTTGGACCTCTGCACTCCCTGCAACCTCTCTAACACCCCCTTTCCTCTCTCTGATCACAACCACATCAGTTTTAAACTCCCCCTGTCTCCTACCTCCCATGCCGCCAACCTGCAAACAGTTACCCACAGGAACCTTCGTCACCACAACCCTTCCCTTCTTCATTCTGTTACTGATTGCCTTTATTATAAAATAACACCCCTGTCCTGCCCAGACCTGGCCACTTCTGTCTACCACAACATACTGTCAACCTCCCTGGACACACATGCCCCCTCTCTACACGCAAAACCAGGCCTCGTCTGCTACAACCCTGGCAAACAGATGACACCAGAAGTCTCAAGAAATGCAGCCGTGCTCTTGAGCGAGTGTGGCGTAAAACAAAATCCCTACAAGACTTCACCCTCTACAAACCTGCCCTTCTCAAATACAACTACTGACTCCACTCTGCTTAACAAACAAACTACACCACTCTCATCAAAACCCTCTCATCCAAACCTCGTCAACTTTCTTCTACCCTTAATTCTTTACTTCACCCCCTATTGCCTCCACCCACCAACTTGCTCTTACTGCCCAGGAGATTGCCAATCACTTCAAAAACAAATTCAACTCAATTTGTGATGAGATATCCAGCGTCCAGCTTCCTCCACCAACCAACACACCAAGTCCAACAACACACTCAACACTTTCCTCCTTCAACCCTGTTAGCACTGAGAAAGTTGCCAAACTCCTTTTCACAGCCCACCTCATCACCTGTCCCCTAATAACTACTGCGACCACCATCCTGCTCTATCCTTAACTCTCTAACCCACACCTTCAACCCAGAGGAGTAACTAGAACCTTCAGGGCCCCGGTGTAAGAAATTATGAAGGGCCTGGTCTGACCCCTGGCCAGGGCCCTTCCCTCTTCTCACTGATCCTAGGGCCCTTTACTCCCATCACGGGTCCCTTTATTACGGTCCTGCAGTGGCACCCTTTCACGTTCTGCAGCAGGCTCCCTTACTGCCATCTTTGGGCCTCCCCATGGTGGTGAATTGCCAGGACCCGGTCGCAATTGCAACCTTTGCAATCCTGATAGTTCTCTCACTGGTGTCAATGGTTTTTAATTTTTATTTTAATTTTATTATTTTTTATCAACTACATTTTATTTCTTTTACAATTTTTTATTTTATTATTTTATACATTTTTTTTAGGAGCTCTGTTGGGGGGCTTTGATGAGATATCAGGGCTTTAAACAAACCTCAGTGCTCAATCTCCATCTGTGTAGCCTCAGCTGCACAGAATGAATGGACAGGAATAGTTGAGTACCAAGCCTCTCATCCATTGAGAAATGAAAGTATAGTCAAAACAGTTTACTATGCTTCAGTTATGAATGAATCAATTGGTACCAATCACTGAATCTGTCCATTCAGAAAAGAAAGGTACCTGGTAAATGACAAATTTACTGACCCATTCCCATCTCTCCATCATAACACATCTTCTACAGCAGCTGGCAGGAGAGAGGAGGGGGGAAGACAGCAGCTTTGTGAGGGGACCAGGGAGTCACACAGGGACCCTGGAAACAGCAGAACACACGTAAACTGGATAGGAGGGGTGGCGGGGGGGCAGCATATAGAGGAACCAATCTCTTCCATTAGGAGGAAAATGGAGGAGATTGGTTCCTCTAAATGCCGACCCTGCCATCCCTCCTATCCAGGTGTACAAGGGAGGCACACGGGCCCCCTGGAGCATGGGGCACGGTTGCAACCGTAGCCCCTGCAACCCCTATCGTTGCGCCCCTGCTTCAACCTCTCCGTCTCTTCCAGCACCTTTCCCACTCTGCTCAAACATGCACTGCTTACCCCCATAATAAAAAAAACCCTCTCTGGACTCCACCTGTTTGAATAAATTAGGACCCATTTCCCTGCTCTTGTTTGCCTCCAAGCTTCCTGAATGCCTTGTCCACAACCGTATGAGCTGCTACCTAATGAGACAACAACCTTCTTGATCCCCTACACTCCGGCTTTCGCCCATAACATTCCACTGAAACTGCCCTACTAAAACTCACCAGCGACCTATTAACTGCTAAAACCAATGGTCAGTAATACTCATACTCTTGGACCTTTCTGCTGCCTTTGACACACTTGACCACCCACTCCTCCTCAATAAACTCCACTCCCTTGGCCTCTGTGACTCTGCTCTTTCCTGGTTCTCCTTCTACCTAGCTCAGCGCACTCAGTGTCACATAAAACATCTCTGCTCCTCTTCCCATTTCTGTTGGGGTACCCCAAGGCTCTGTCCTTGGGCCCCTCCTATTTTCTCTCTATACCTGTTCCCTGGGCCAGTTGATAACTTCCCATTGCTTCAAATACCACCTCTATGCTGATGACACCCAGATCTATCTCTCCACTCCTCAACTCACCACCTCAATCTTCTCATGCATCACAAACCTACTGAGCGACGTATCAGTATGGATGTCACACCACTTCCTCAAACTCAGTCTTTCTAAAACTGAGCTTGTAACATTTCCTCCTCCCCGATACCCTCCCTATGACTTTACCATTGAGATCCACGGCACAACCATTGGTCCCTTAACACATGCCAGGGTACTGGCTGTAATCTTAGACTCTGAGCTCTCCTCCAGCCCCCACATCCAATCACTGGCTAAATGTTGCCGCCTTGACCTCCACAACATCTCCAGAATTGGCCCCTTCCCGACTAATGACACCACAAAACAACTTATTCACTCCTTGGTTATTTCCCGCTTTGACTACTGGCCTACCTTTGCACAGACTATCCCCCTTCAGTCTATCATGAATGCTGCTGCCAGACACCTTACTAACTGATCCGAGACTGATGCCTCTCTCTGCCAATCTCTCTATTGGCTTCCCCTATCCCACTGTATAAAATTCTAAATACTAACCACAGCATACAAAGCCATCCACAACATTGCCCCCAGCTACATAACTAATCTCATCTGCAGATATCACCCAATTCGTCCTCTTCGCTCCTCCCAGGACCTCCTGCTCTATAGCTCCCTTGTTACCTCCTGCCATGCTCACCTACAGGACTTCTCCAGAGCCTCTCCCATCCTCTGGAACTCCCAGCCCCAGAATGTCCAGTCAGCCCCCACCCTGTCCGCCTTTAGGCGATCCTTGAAAACTCACTTTTTCAGGGAAGCCTCCTCACCTCCACCTAAGAACTGTACTTGATTCCCCTCCATCAGATCATCCTCTGCAGACATTACCTTTTGTACCACCTCCCCTCTCCCTTTTGATTGTAAGCTTCACAAGCAGGGACCTCCTATACTTTCTGTATTGAACTTTATTGTAATTGTACTGTCCCCCTTTTTAATGTAAAGCGCTGCATAAACTGTTGGCGCTATATAAATCCTGTAAAATAATAATAATAGATAGTCCTTGATGCCTATGTTTGGTCATAATACTCTACTACTTTTATTCCGATAGGACATCTGAGTGATGTGTAGGCTGCTTCCATCCTCCCCCTGATAGACCTCTGGGGAAAACCTTGGACAATCAGTAATCAACCATTATACCTTCACTAAGCTGCTGTCACTCATCCTGTGTAACAACAGGGAAGTGACTGTGACTAGGCTCTTGAGGGGCAATCTACAATAGCATCAGTCTGCTGCAAGCAGGAGGAAGCATTTCCTCAGTCTCTACTTCTCCGGTAATCAGACTGCAATATTGTAAGGTAAGGAGCAGCAGCAGGGGCTGATCTGTGCCAAACATTTGTGAACACAGCCAAAAAACTGCACAGACAGCAGGATATACATATGGAAGTAGATGGTTACGTCAGGTGATACCTGAAGGGAGATTTTACTGTCCTGATGGAAAAAAAAAAACAGATGAATGCATTGTTAGGAGGAGTACTGTGATCTCCATGAGAGGTAATAAATACCTGAAGTGTTATTTTTTACACAGTATAGAGCATGTATGCTTGCTGCGCCCAATTTTGTTCTTTAAAAAGAGCTCCTTCAATCCCTTTACTTTTAGGCCTCATGCACACTGGACGTTTTTACTGCTGCTGTTTTTTTCTACAGTCAATAAACTCCCTAGCATGTTATCCTATGTGTTCATGCACACATAGGCTGTTATCAACTTGTTTTGGCTGTGGCGTTTTTGAGCTGTAAAAAAATGCAAGATTCGTGGGTTCTGAGAGATGTTTTTCAGCTGTAAAAACGCTCTAACACTGAAAAACATGCAAAAACTAGGCTTAATGTTGTATACACAGCGTTAAGCCTCTTCAGGCGTTTCTCTGTCTCTATTCAAAATCAATGGTTCCCTATGGGAGCCCACTGATTCGAATAGAAGTCGCACCAGAAGTCGGATCATGGTGATCCGACTTGCGGTGCGACTTGTGTGCTGAGGATCTTGAAGGGGAACCCCACATAAAAATGAAAAAAAAAAAATTGTGTGCCCCCCCCAGGACGATACCCTTTGGTCTGGTATGGATTGTAAGGGGAACCCCCCCCCCCAATCCATACCAGACCCTTATCCGAGCATGCAGCCTGGCAGGCCAGGAAAGGGGGTGGGGACAAGCGAGCGCCCCCCCCCCTTCCTGGACCATACCAGGCCGCATGCCCTCAACATGGGGGGGGGGGGTGGGTGCTTTGGGGCAGGGGGGCCTTGCGCCCCTCACCCCAAAGCACCTTGTCCCCATGTTGATGAGGACAAGGGCCTCTTCCTGACAATCCTTGCTGGTGGTTGTCAGGTTCTGCGGACTGGGGGCTTATCGGAACCTGTAAGCCCCCTTTAACAAGGGGTCCCCCAGATCCTGGCCCCCCACCCTATGAGAATGAGTATGGGGTACATTGTACCCCTACCCATTCACCTGGAAAAAAGTGTAAAAAAAACACACTACACAGGTTTTTAACCACTTCCACACTGCCTACCGTATATTCACGGCGGCAGTGTGGATGCGACCCACGAATCCCCGTAAACAAGCGGCGATCAAACAAGCGTACTCCTGGGAAGTGTGCCCGCGGCTCGGGTGGACCCGATGTCCGCCGGCAAGCCGCGATGAGTGGCCACAGCAAAAGAACGGGGAACCGCTGATGTAAACACGGCGGTTTCCCGCTCTGTTAGTGGGGGCATAGGAGATCTACTGATCCCTGTCACTGGGATCAGTTAGATCTCTTATGCCCATAGTAGCCCAGCCCTCCCACAGTTAGAACACACCCAGGGAACACAGTTAACCCCTAGATCACCCCCTGCAGGTTAACCCCTTCAATGCCAGTGACATTTATACAGTAATCAGTGGATATTTAAATTTCTGATCGCTGTATAAATGCTATTGGTCCCAAAAAAGTGTCAAAATGGTCCGACATGTCCACCCCAATATCGCAGTACTGCTAAAAATCGCAGATCGCCGCCATTACTAGTAAAAAAAAAAAACCCCCAGAAATGAATTCTCATCATCCGTAAACGCGGCCACTTTTACACAAACCAATCAATAAACGCCGATTGCAATTTTTTTTTACCAAAAATATGAGGAAGAATATAAATCGGCCAAAACCGATGGAAAAAAAAGTTTTTTTAAATATTTTTTTGGATTTGTATTTTAGCAAAAAGTAAGAAAAACTGTTTTTTTTGGAAAATTTCGCCCTTCTTTTGTTTGTAGCGGTGATCAAAAATGACGCAGAGGCGATTAAATACCACCAAAAGAAAGCTCTATTTGTGGGAAAAAAAGGACGCAAATTTCGTTTGGGTACAACGTTGCACGACCGCGCAATTGTTAGTTAAAGCGACGCAGTGCCGAATTGCAAAAAGTGCTCTGGTGCTAACCCGGGAAATCCTTCCGGGGCTGAAGTGGTTAAAATATTTTACTAAATCAGCTCCTTTGTTTTCTCCCTCTCCGGCATCTTCTTTGTTCTGCTCTTTTGCGGGGCCTTTTTTCTTCTGAGGGGTCTTCTATCTTCTGTTCGATCTTCTGTCTTCTGCTCTTTTACCGCTGTCTTCTCCCTCTGTTTTTCTTCCCATGTTGACTAATGCCATATCCGCACTCTGCATTGACTTATATTGCCATGGGGCGGGGGCCACCCACTGATGTCATCTGGAGGCCAAGCCCCCTTATGACGTCACCGCCCCATCATGCCTTGGGCAGTGATGTCCTAAAGGGGCAGGGCCTCCAAATGTCAGAGGATGGCCACGCCCCATGCCAATATAAGTCAATGCAGAGCGCGGATACAGCATTAATGCTGGAGATTGCGTCGTGTCAACATGGAAAGAAAAACAGAGGGAGCAGAGAGCCGCAAAAGAGAAGACAGAAGATCGAGCAGAAGATAGAAGACTCCTCAGAAGAGATAAGGCCCCGCAAAATAGCAGAAGAAAGAAGATGCTGGAGAGGGAGAAGAGCCGGAGAGAGGAGAAGACGCCGGAGAGGGAGAAGAGCCGGAGAGGGAGAAGAGCCGGAGAGGGGAGAAGACGCCGGAGAGGGAGACGACGCCGGAGCTGATTTAATAAAATATTTTAAAAACCTGTGTAGTCTGTTTTTTTTTTACCTTGTCCTCATCAACATGGGGACAAGGTGCTTTAGGGTGGGGGGCGCCGGAGAGGGGAGAAGACGCCGGAGAGGGAGAAGAGCCGGAAAGGGGAGAAGAGCCGGAAAGGGGAGAAGACGCCGGAGAGGGAGACGACACCGGAGCTGATTTAATAAAATATTTTAAAAACCTGTGTAGTGTGTTTTTTTTTACCTTGTCCTCATCAACATGGGGACAAGGTGCTTTAGGGTGGGGGGCGCCGGAGAGGGGAGAAGACGCTGGAGAGGGAGAAGACACCGGAGCTGATTTAATAAAATATTTTAAAAACCTGCGTAGTGTGTCTTTTTTTACAGGTGAATGGGTAGGGGTACAATGTACCCCATACTCATTCTCATAGGGTGGGGGGCCGGGATCTTGGGGCCCCCTTGAGGCCTTAAACTTAAAAGACTGAAAAGCCTGATACTGTCCCTTTAAATCAGAGCCCTCCCCACCTCTATTTTCAGCTCTGGCAGAAGATAATGTATATCCCTTTCCCTCAGTACAGTACATAGCAGGTCCTACAGTGTCAGGTTTGCACTGCGGTCATGAAATCTACACCGTTCTCTCTATAGACAGGAATACACAGATATTAGGCTCCACCAGTGTTACCCACATCCTGTGGCGGGCTGAGTCTTCCTGCCTTTGCAGTCAGCCGCCTCGTTGATGGGAGCCCAGCCAAAGCAGACATGTTCTCAGATAAGGGCTCAGAGCTGGATGTCATTTGTTTGCATGACACAGGATGTGCATTCTTTGATAAACTACAAGGATGCCTGCTCGGGAACTCTAATTAAACAAATGGGCCTTAAGGTGGGCCTATAATTCTTTATTAATGTAAGTTTTAAAAGTTTAAAGCTGAACTCCAGACACAAAAACAATCAATTGAATATATTTTATCGGTAACCACAAATGATAAAAAAATTCACTTTGTGTGTACCAAATGCCTCCGCAAACCCAGATATTATCTTGTAGATGTAGTGGTGACATCATCACTGTGCTGTACATAGAGTAAAGCTGTGGGAGGGGCTCAGCAGACCCCACCCATTACAGGCTGCCCACCTCAACAACCTCCACTGCCTTCAGGTAAATTGTGTGGTATTTGCATATTGGGATCTCCTGATATTCAGAACTATTCACAACATAGCAGAAAATCAGTCTGAAAAAAAGGAGCACTGTTGCCCAAAGCTTGCCATGTGCAAGTGGAAGATAGATAGGAATTATTTAGCCTTTGTAGCCAATATTTCAAATTACCTAGCTATGTATATTTATAGCAGGTGAAAGACAGCGGTGTCTGTTCTGTGTCGGGGTTTGCAATGTCTGACCCCTTTAAGTCCAATTTGCTTACTACTCTGGGATTTTCTTCCCTAACCAGTCTGCACGTCAATTCTTTTCCTGTGCTGCCCCCATATGGGATTATTTGGAGTTGCTGGTGACCTCTGAGATTGGTTTTCTAATCTCAGGAAAACAAGGAGCATGAGAGAGGTTTTCTTTTATCACACGAAGAGGTCAAAGAAGAGCTTCAAGCACAAAAATAAACATTAGCATTGCCTGTTCTTATTTACTGGTATCAGCATGTTCCCATTTATCCAGGTCGTGGTATAGCTGGCAGTATTTGGTCCCTTTCAACTGGACTTGTTCTATAATGCTAAAACATTCTATCACTTATTTAAAAGTCTAATAAGTGGCAGAAACATGCCCTGCTTTTTATAGCTAAACAGGTAACTTGGTCACCTTAAAGTGGAACTTTAGTCAGAAAATGAAGTCCAGCTAGATCACTTCAGGCTGGCCCCTTTTGCAGTTATAGATATGTAAAACATCTCACAGTGCTCTGCTGCTCTTTATTTTTAGGCAATGTGCTGAAAATGTAGAGGCCGATCTGCAGACAGCCTAAGGATTTACTGCTGCTCAGGGGCCCTGGGCTTCAGCAAAATGGCAGCCTCCAGCAAGAAGAGACAAGAGCAATGCTGGAGGCAATTTACAGCACACACTAATGTTGGCAACATAATTAATTAGTTGCGATCATGTACACTGCTCAATGTGCACTACACATCCCATAGTTCATAGTTTCTAGTCCATCTTGCGAGTATGTAAGGGGGTGCTAGAACAATTCTGTTTTCCCACTAGGTGGCACCTTCTTATAAGTTATTAAATTCTATGCAAAGAAAGAACAAAGGAGAGTCTGGGCAGAGACATGGGTGAGGGATGAGGCAGGGTATAGAGCTGGCCCCCGTGAAAATGGTCAGGGCCCTATTTGCTGTTATGTAGCCCTGGAAGCATGAGGTGTTCCCTAGCCAGGGAATGCTTTAAGAGGTCCTGATACCTTAGTTGGGAGTAGTAATAGGGATAGGATGAAGCATGCCCACCCTGGGGAAGGTGCTGTCAACCACTGCCGAAAATTTGAGAACTCCTCTGCCATTCCATTCCTGAAAGAAAACATTGAACATCTACTGGACTTGTTACTTCCTTTTAAAGATTTGGAGGAGGCTGAGAGCAAGAGAATGGACTTTTGTTTGAGTTCAGAATACATTCTTGAATATAATTTTCTTTAAAAAAAACCCCCAAAAAACAAAAACTGAGTTTAGTGTCACTTAACGACCTGCCGTTCAGATGTTGTACATAAATGGCCAGTTGGCAGTCTCCTGAATGCGGGAGGCCATTTTTAAACGCAGAATACATACTTGCATAGGATTTATTTATTTTTTTTTGTAATCCAGTGTGTAATGTCACTTTAATCGAATTCAGATTTTTAACGCTAATCCTTAATCCACCCCTATAGAGAACGCTTATTTTATCACTTACCCTAATTCAGACATGTGAAAACCTTCTTTGAAGCCCCGGTGATGTCATCACCAAGCTTCAGGATCTTCTTCTCCAGCAGACCAAAAGGAGTCTGCAGAACTTCATCCTATAGGCTCGCCTTACAGAACTAGAAGGAGTCATGGAGGAGACCAGTCACTCAGCCCAAGGATAGTCAGCAGAGGTGACTGGTCTTCTCAACAAGAAATGCTAAAACTAAGACAAGTAAAAAGTCTCCATTTTTTGATACTTAAGGGTGAAAGGAGCATAAAAAAAAACATCAATACAGAATACAGAAGTGTTATGTCTTACTTAACGGAGATGGAGAATTCCCCGGGGGAACTTTCGCTATCACGGATCAGGAAGGCGCCTAGAAATCTCTTTTTCAGCAGGATATCCTCTGCTACCTGCCTGGAGATCCGACCGGCGTACCACCTATATCAAGAAATGAAGAGCCTCCATTACTTAAGGTTGCCTAGAACAATATAAAATTACACCATTGTGGTTTTTAAAATCAGATAAAGTCCTATTGTCTCAAGGCTTCTGCTTTTCTTACTGTCATAATTTAAAGGACACCAACTTAGCCCACTGCTTAAAGACGATCTATCACTATCCCATTCAGGCTATAGTAACAGCTTCTCTTAATGGAGCACCCTCAATCAAATGATACGTACAGTATCTCACAAAAGTGAGTACACCCCTCACATTTTTGTAAATATTTTATTTTATCTTTTCATGTGACAACACTGAAGAAATGACACTTTGCTACAATGTAAAGCAGTGAGTGTACAGCTTGTATAACAGTGTAAATTTGCTGTCCCCTCAAATTAACTCAACACACAGTCATTAATGTCTAAACCACTGGCAACAAAAGTGAGTACACCCCTAAGTGAAAATGTCCAAATTGGGCCCAAAGTGTCAATATATTGTGTGGCCACCATTATTTTCCAGCACTGCCTTAACCCACTTGGGCATGGAGTTCACCAGAGCTTCACAGGTTGCCACTGGAGTCCTCTTCCACCCCTCCATGACGACATCACGGAGCTGGTGAATGTTAGAGACCTTGCGCTCCTCCACCTTCCGTTTGAGGATGCCCCACAGATGCTCAATAGGGTTTAGGTCTGGAGACATGCTTGGACAGTCCATCACCTTTACCCTCAGCTTCTTTAGCAAGGGAGCGGTCGTCTTGGAGGTGTGTTTGGGGTCATTATCATGTTGGAATACTGCCCTGCGGCCCAGTCTCCGAAAGGAGGGGATTATGCCCTGCTTCAGTATGTCACAGTACATGTTGGCATTCATGGTTCCCTCAATGAACTGTAACTCCCCAGTGCCAGGAGCACTTATGCAGCCCCAGACCATGACACTCCCACCACCATAGATAAGAACAGAGTAGCGGCGCTTAACACATAAACAATAATGAATTAAAACATATAAGTAAACATTGGTATGTCATAACCTCATATCTATGAAGTATTGAGGCAAAAGGATAGCTGAAAAACAATCCATAAATGGTATAAAGATACACTTGAGGAACAGTCACATGCAGTATAAAGATGTCTCTTCAAAGTAGAGGATTATCACCCAGTGTGGAAAGGACAATGCTCCGCATGCAAGTGTCTAAATCCACCACCACCGATGAAAAGCTGCTTACCAGAATTGATTGGCTTCCAGATTAGTGGAAAAGCCAAAAAACGCTTGTAGGGACGTAATGACTCCCTTATGAGCTCAAATGTCGCTCCCACATACTCCTCAGCACGGCTAGGAAATTGTGTCCACCGGTCCTCCTTGCTGCAGTGTTTCTCCTAGTCCTCTGATTCCTTCAGATGTGTTGTTGGCTTCTACACTCACCTATCTTAACTAAACATTAATGTCAAAACCGCTGGCAACAAAACTGAGTACACCCCTAAGTGAAAATGTCCAAATTGGGCCCATTAGCCATTTTCCTTCCCCTGTGTCATGTGACTTGTTAGTGTTACAAGGTCTCAGGTGTGAATGGGGAGCAGGTGTGTTAAATTTAGTTTTATCGCTTTCACTCTCTCATACTGCTCACTGGAAGTTCAGCATGGCACCTCATGGCAAAGAACTCTGTGAGGATCTGAAAAAAAGTATTTTTGCTCTACATAAAGATGGCCTAGGTTATAAGAAGATTGCCAAGACCCTGAAACTGTGCTGCAGTATGGTGGACAAGACAAATACAGGTTCCACTCAGAACAGGCCTCGCCATGGTTGACCAAAGAAGTTGAGTGCACGTGCTCAACGTCATATCCAGAGGTTGTCTTTGGGAAATAGATGTATGAGTGCTGCCAGCATTGCTGCAGAGGTTGAAGGGGTGGGGGATCAGCCTGTCAGTGCTCAGACCATACGCCGCACACTGCATCAAATTGGTCTTCTTGGCTGTCGTCCCAGAATGAAGCCTGTTCTAAAGACGATGCACAAGAAAGCCCGCGAAGCAGACTAAGGACATGGATTACTGGAACCATGTCCTGTGGTCTGATGAGACAAAGATAAATTTATTTATTTTGGTTCAGATGGTGTCAAGCGTGTGTGGTATCAACCAGGTGAGGAGTACAAAGACAAGTGTGTCTTGCCTACAGTCAAGTCCCCTTGATCCGAGCACTGCATCCTGGGAGGAATGGGAACAAGGTAGCATGCTCCCCTGTGCTAGAAGTACTAGGTAGTCCTGCACGCACAGCAGTTGAATGGAATGGCATGGGAGCACTGGGAAAGCATTAGTGGGTGTGGCATGCCAAGATTATAGACATGGATGTATTTTCTTTAACATCACTTTGTTGCTGGTAATCTGGAATCAACACATTGAACTGTTATCAGACTGGGACTTTTTAGGTGCCACAAGGATGTTGCCCTGCTCCCATCATATGCATGTATTTTATATACTGATATCATTAAAATGGTGAAAGGGAGTGGTGGGAGTATGAGTAGCCATGTATTGAACCCTATGTATTAGGCAATATGGATCCAGCTAATTTTTCATTTGTGAAGCAGTTTTTTTTATTTCTTTTTTAATACAACCCTAATTCCAAAAAAGTTGGGACACAGTGTTAAATCCACATTACAAAAATTACATTAATGATTTGCAAATCTCATAAACCCATATTTTATTCACAACAGAAAACATAACTAATGTTTAAACTGAGAAATATACCATTTTAAGGAAATATAGGGTAATACTGAAACTAATGGTAGCAAAAATGGTTGGGTCAGGGTCATGTTTAGCACGGTGTAGCATTTCCTCTTATTTTAAAAACACTCTATAAAGGTCTGGGAACCGATGAGACCAGTAGCTGGAGTTTTGGGAGAGGAATGTTGTCCCATTCTTGCCTGATATAGGATTCTAACTGCTCAAGATGCACCAAATATTTTCAAATGGTGTCCTGAATTTTTTCAGATTGGAGTTGGAATAAAAATTGTGAATTCTTTTTAAAAAATGCATGTTATGTACATCATTGTGGCACCTAAAAGGTACCAATCGAATAACAATTCATAGTGTTGATTTAAGAATGTAAGGGGACATACTGCATCATCAGAACATACACTATATTACCAAAAAAGTATTGAGACGCCTGCCTTTACATGCATATGAATTTAAAAGTGGTTGTCAACTCTGAACAACCACTTTAACCTACAGGTAAGCCTATAATAAGGCTTACCTGTAGGTTTCCTGCATATCTCCTAAACCTGCACGGTTTAGGAGATATACAGTGTACTTGCATGTGCTGATGTCATCGGGCACATGCGCAGTGAAGAAACGGCCTCCGTGCGCAGCAACTGGTGGCTCCCGAGTGCAGGCACAGGAGTTACATCACGCGGCTCCAGCCAAACACAGAGTCGGAGTCCGCAGCCCCGGAAGGAAGAGGGGCGAAAATAGAAGCGGCCTGGAGCGGGGACAGCGCGGGCTTCCAATGCAGGTAAGGGTCACATAATAAGCTAGTATGCAATGCATACTAGCCTATTATGCTTTTATGTTATGCTTTTACATTTCAGGGTAATGAAGAGGAAGTAAAACCCATCACGGTTTACTTCCTCTTTAATGGCACCCCAGTCTTAGTCCATGGGGTTCTATATTGAGTTGGCCCACCCTTTGCAGCTATAACAGCTTCAACTCTTCTGGGAAGGCTGTCCACAAGGTTTAGGAGTGTATCTATGGGAATGTTTGACCATTCTTCTAGAAGTGCATTTGTGAGGTCAGGTACTAATTTTGGATGAGAAGGCCTGGCTCGCAGTCTCTGCTCAAATTCATCACAAAGGTGTTCTATTGGGTTGAGGTCAGGACTGTGCAAGCCAGTCCACCCAAAACTCGCTCATCCATGCCTTTATGGACCTTACTTTGTGCACTGGTGCGCAGTCATGTTGGAACAAAATGTCCCACAAAGTTAGGAGCATGAAATTGTTCAAAATGTCTTGGTATGCTGATGCCTTAAGAGTTCCCTTAACTGGAACTAAGGGGTCGCCCAACCCACGAAAAACAACACCACACCATAATCCCTCCTCCACAAATTATTTGGACCTGATTTATAATCTAAGTAAACCGTTAGTGGGGTTCCTCCTTATAAAAACATAGCGTAGGCTGTATTTGTTGCACACTCCACTTGCAGATCGGTAAAGTGCTCTGAATTCCACCACGTGTTACAATGTAAGTTGTGGTTTCTGTGGTTTCCTATCTGCTTCACTGAGTTCAGGGAAATAACCCAGCACAACAGATGTGTCTCAGCTTCATCACCAGTGCTGGGAACAGGGGCACCTACAGCCTCATGTCTATTATATATCCAACTCCACCATACAGCAGAGCTCATGTAGCTTCAGCCTCATATACCATACATTACTACCCATTTTATAGCAGAAATGTGTAGCAGCTACAAAATCACTTTTCTTACAAATGCCACCAATGAAAGTTCTGTTATGTAGGAATTCCAAGCAATGTGTAGCTCAGTCATTGAGCACTGAACTGTTTGCTGCACTTTGGATAGCTATGGAATTGCCAACTTTAGCAGCTCTCTTCCTCTGTAACATTTCTAAAATATGTCCCTTCTTAGCCAACAACAACACCAAGGTACCATCTCATTCCCTGGTTATCTCCCATGTTCACTATTGCAACTCTGTTCTTTTTGGCCTACCTCTCCAAAGCATAACCTTTGCCAATCAGCCAACCCTCTCTGCCAATCTCTCCACAGGCTTCCACTTGCCCAATAAATAACATTCAGAATTCTAACAACATACAAAGCCACGCACAACTCCAGCTACATCACCAATCTCATTTCAAAATGATATCCAAACCACCAACTACTTTCTTCCCCAGACCTCCTGCTGTCTAGCTCCCTTGTCACCTCCTACCATGCTTGCCTCCAGGACTTTTACATAGCCTTTCCCATCCTCTGGAACCCCTTACCTCAATTTGTCCGGGTATCTCCTATTAGGTGATCCCTGAACACAAATCTATTCACGGAAGCTTATACCACCTCTACCAAACAGACTGTACTTCAACTTCCTCCATCAGCACATCCCTTACAGTTATTACTTTTTGTATCACTCGCCCTCCCTTTTACATTGTAAGTTCTCACAAGCAGGGCCCTCCTGGCCCTTTTTTCTTTAAAGCAAAAATGAAGTCCGCAGTACTTACCTCTGCTTCAAAGGACTGACTCCTGCAAGGTTCCTTGCCATTACCAGCATCTTCTCCCTGGCTTCTTCTGCTGTTTTGATTGGCCAGTATGGGATAACGTCACTCCAGCACATGCGCAGCAACTCAGTCATTCTGGAACACATGTGCTGTAGCTGTTCAAGAGTTACATTGGCTGAAAGTTCTGACATAGAATGCCTGGCTTCCCATTGTGCACAGTGATTAATAGTTCTGCCACTAGGTGGTGGTGTTAGCAGTGTAATGTTTAATTAGTTCCTGGCACCAACATGGCAGCATATATGTGATAGTAGCTCCGCCTACCACATGAATGCCGACATGGATTGGTGCCAGGAAAGTAAAATTTTGATACGTATTTGATACAATTTTTTGGACTGGATGAAAGACATTGATCTGGGGTTACTTACGGGTGGGGCTTTACTTTGATATAATTCTTAGGAATGTAGCCCTCTTGTCCTTTAAGTTCTGCTTTGTACCAGTTCTGATCATCTTCCATATTGAGGATCTGAAAGAGAACATGACTTTTCTGATTATTAATCATAAACACCTCTTTTGGAGAAAATTATTTTTAAAAATAAGTATAAAACTATACTGAGAAAATCAGAAGTATTCATTGTAAACACATTAGTGTTACTAAAGTATTCCTATCATTGGATATATTTTTTCATATGTGCTTGCATAGGAAGTAATGTATTAGTGTAACACTTCCAGGTATTTATCAACACTCACAGAGATCATAGTACTTCACCTGTCTAGAAATTCCCCCTAGGTTTGGTGTGAGACGGGTTCCGTGAACATTACTAATATTGAGGTGCAAACTCCGAACCTCCTTTAATTCAATGGGCACCGAAGGTTAAAAAGAGTAATGGACATTTTCTAGGCTAATAGACAAAGGGTGGTGACATAAATAATGAGTGGGTGGATTGTTCTGGGGAGCATATACCAAAGGTGTTGCAATCTTTAAAAACCTCCCCTTGCAAATCAGTGAGCAATTGGCGGACCCAGAAAGGTAGTTTTCTGTTCCTCAAAGGTACCTTAGGAACACATGACATTTCTCCTTTGAGACGGGTATTCTAGTGTTTGGGGGAGACATTAACTTGCATTTGAACCTTCTTTTACACTCCTCTATGGGCACCTCTGCAGTTGCGTTCAGACGTTAAAGATTTTACCCCCCCTCCCCCATTCAAAAATACTCAAAAATATATATCTTTTCTCAAATAGATTTAACAAACATCATGCGGTCCATGTCCACAGACCCCATGTATCTACCGGACCACTATCCCACAACCATAACCTTATCGTTTCCAGAGAAAGCCTGAAGAACTAACATTTGGAGATTGGATTCAGCCTTTCTCAAAGACCCTGGGGATATTTCACTTTACACTACACCCCTGATGTGCCTACAATAATGCAGTGGGAGGCACATAAATGTGTTCTTAGAGGTGAATTTCTCACAATGGCTAGGAGTCATAAGCAAGCACAACAAACTCGTAAACAATCCTTACTGACCCAAATACATAAATTTGAAGCAACCTATAAACGCACGAAGGTGACCTGCACACTCCAAGCTCGAACGTTAGCTAGGACCAAGCTACTGAAGGAATAAGGAAAAGAAGATGCAACTCCAGTTCATACGCAACCAGAAGGTTTTTTATGGGCATGCGAATAAAAGTGGTAAACTCCTGGCTAAAATGCTGCAGGAGAAGAAATCCAATATAACAGTGCATTTGTGACAAGAGAGGAACATTGTAGTGCAAGAGAGTAGAAATCACCTCACAATTTAAAAGTTATTGTGAGACCTTGTATAACCTCAACTGTGGACTGGAAACTGAGCCTACTATCCGCAGCTCGTGGGCATATTCTATCTGATTACCTATCCATCAAATATCCATCACTGGCTAACTAAGCATGCCACCCCTGGTTTCTATCAATGGATGTTGAAAAGCCATTTAACAGGGTGCTATGGGATTACATGATGGCGGTCTTATCCTTGCTCGGAATAGGGAATGTCATGTGCAGCAGGATTCAAGCCTTATTCACTTCATCACAAGCAAAGGTGAAAGTTAATGGTAACATGTCAGAAGCTTTCCCTATAATAAATGGCACGTGCCAGGGAAGCCCCCTGTCACCCACTGTTTTTGTCTTGTCATTGCAGCCTTTCCAGCGTAGTTTATGTGCCAATTCATAAGTATGAGGCATTTGGGTAGGCAGTAGTAAATACAAATACAATTGTGGATATTGTGCACCTCTTTCTCTCTGACCCACTAACCTTCTACAGAGCATTTTTAACTTTGAGAAACTTTGTGTTTTGGATGTTTCAGTCTGTCCCCATCTGCCCAGAACTATGAAAAAGATTTGAGGATTGAATTATCTGAATAGGATTGGAGAGCAGCTTTCAACACCATACACAAAGATTTCATGAACGTGACAGTACAGGAACATAATTTAAAAGTCTATTCACATTGGTACAGAGTCCCCTACCCTACTCCACCAGATATTCCCCAATACATGCAACCTTTGTTGGAGGTGTGAGGATGCTGAGGGATCCATGCTACGTATCTGGTAACTTTGCCCAACCATACAGTCTTATTGGATGAAAGTGCATGTTGTCACTTCTAGAGTTACTAGCTACCCTCTCGAATGTTCACCTACGCAATACCTTCTTCACTATTTGTCTGTCATGAAAGGTGCATATCATAAGTCTTTCGCCATATACATGATCAATGTCGCCAGGATGTATATCCCTGTACAGTGGCGCCAATGTCAGGTACTATCTTTAAAGTTATGGTTCACTAGATTTAGCAAAGTAGCGTAAATGAATAAACTTATTTATATATCTTTAGATAGGCTTTAGCCTTTCACCAAAAAAATGGGCCTGCTGCTTTCATTACCAAACCTCTGATGAATACAAAGCTACTATGCCTGCTACCCACTGAAACTCTGCAACTCATTTGCCCAAGTTTCCAACCCCGCAGCCTTTCGTAGATCTGACAACAAATGGCCTTGACCTGACATCTAGGGACACAAATATACAGCAAGCCTTCTGCAATATCATCCTCTTTTCTTTGTCATGTGAACCTACATACCATCAGCCTATCGTTGTTCTTCTCACTCCCTTTCCTCTCTACCCCTGCCTCCTACTCCCCTCCCTTTTCTTTCTGTCTTCCAGCTTCTTTCCAAACTGTCTAACTTTTACTTATAGATATGTACAGTATCTCACAAAAGTGAGTACACCCCTCACATTTTTGTAAATATTTTATTATATATTTTCATGTGACAACACTGAAGAAATTACACTTTGCTACAATGTAAAGTAGTGAGTGTACAGCTTGTATAACAGTGTAAATTTGCTGTCCCCTCAAAATAACTCAACACACAACCATTAATGTCTAAACTGCTGGCAACAAAAGTGAGTACACCCCTAAGTGAAAATGTCCAAATTGGGCCCAATTAGCCATTTTCCCTCCCTGGTGTCATGTGACTTGTTAGTGTTACTAGGTCTCAGGTGTGAATGCAGAACAGGCGTGTTAAATTTGGTGTTTTCACTCTCACTCTTTCATACTGCTCACTGGAAGTTCAACATGGCCCCTCATGGCAAAGAACTCTCTTAGGATTTGAAAAATTAATTGTTGCTCTACATAAAGATGGCCTAGGCTATAAGAAGATTGCCAAGACCCTGAAACTGAACTGCAGCACAGTGGCCAAGACCATACAGCGGTTTAACAGGACAGGTTCCACTTAAAACAGGCCTCGCCATGGTCGACCAAAGAAGTTGAGTGCACGTGCTCAGCGTCCTATCCAGAGGTTGTCTTTGGGAAATAGACGCATGAGTGCTGCCAGCATTGCTGTAGAGGTTGAAGGGGTGCGGGCACAACAAGAAGGACCACTGCTCCAAGTAATAGATCCACGCTGATGATTTCTTTTTTTTTTATTATAATCTTTATTGATTTTTAATAATAAAACCAGCAATCCTCAATCTCCTATATATACCAAGATCGGGGGGAGTATTGGAACAACTTTACATTATAAGTACTTCATATCCCACCCCCATCTCTCCATCCTCCTTTTCTCTCCTCCTTCTTCTCTTTATTCACTTATCACCCTTTCCCTCCTCACTTCCATTTCTCCCAGTGTCATTACTTCCAGGTATTGAAGTTTTGTTTTGAACTTCTTCCAATGATCCCAAATATCCCCAATTGTGTCTCCTTCCTTGTTTCCCCCCCACCTTAGCTGTTCCATTTTATGTCGGAGTTCAACTCTTTTGAGCCATTCTTTTATTGTTGGACTTTCTGTATTCTGCCAATGTAAGGGGATTAGGCTTTTTGCTTCATTCAGGAGATGAGGAATCAGGGAATTCTTATATCTTCTAATTGAGATCTCTGTTCCATGGAACAGACAGATCCAAGGGTCTTCTTTTATCTCTGTTCCAGAGATCTATTTTATACATGTCAGAACCTCCTTCCAATGTAGTCTAATTTTTGGACACCTCCACCATAGGTGTGCCGTATTACCCACCTTTTTACACCCCCGACCAACAGTTAGCCGACTTTCCTGTCTGCATTCTCTGTGCTATTTCGGGGGTTATATACCATCTGGCCAAAGATTTATAGTTAATTTCAATTAGTCTTGTTATCTATGGCGCAACAGGAAACCGATTTGTATATTTTTTTCAGTTGTGCCTCATTTACTCGTGTTCCTAACTTTTTCTCCCATTTATGGACGAAAGGTGGTTTCTCATTTCCCTTCTCTTCCAACAGAATCTCATATACGCTGGATACACCATAATTTTTTTCTTTATCAACCGATAGAGGTTCTAATGGGAGTAATTTTCCCCCCGTTCTTATTGGCTGAGGGAGAGAGGACACAAAGGGGTTTATTTACTATACCGCTCAGGCGCACATTTGCGCAACTGTGCGCTATTTAACGGCAGATATGCGCAAATAGCGGTAAATAGCGCACATAGGGAATTCACTATACCGTCTGGCGTTAAATAACGGCCAAACTTGAATTTACTATAGTGGCCAGGTCACAGATAACGGCCAACTCCTTACTCCAGCCCAGACCTGGAGTTGTGCAAATAGAAATAATGTTTGGAGAATGATCTGATCCCCTAAATTGTGCTAAAATATACGGTATATTGTTTAAATGTAATCTGCTTTTAAACTGTGTGAAAAAGTGATTTCTACACAGAAATATCTTAAAAAGTCTGAGAAGAGATAAATTCCCCGTCTCTTTACTCCTAGGCACAGCTGAGCACAAATGAGCATGCTCAGACACAAAACAACTCTCAAAATAACTCTCATGGAGTAATTCCTTGAGTAGTTAGTAAATACCAAAATGTGAGTTATTTTACACACATTTTTTGGGAGTGAAGTTGAGAGTTATTTTGCCAAGTGCAAGTTTCTGCCATTCATTCTATTGGTACAATTGTTACTTTATCAAATAAATCCATTTCATGTTGAAAATAAATGTATCTTTCGCCCAAAGAAATTCTCCTGGCAACAATGTTGCACATTTGAGAATCTATTTTGTTTTTAAGCATGCTACAATGTGAAATATCTTCATGTTTTGTAAATATTTTTTTTTTTCTTGGTCAATTTCACTTTGCTGCTGTCCATGTCACAAAAATATTTCCCTAAACTCACACAGATGTCTTTACAAACCACAAACAATACCATTGCTTATGGA
>BLSH010474475.1:362498-381985 GCA_018402905.1 Glandirana rugosa | reverse complement strand
ACCCCCCAGGGGAATCATACCTAGAGACACTACAAATCTTGTCACCGTGGTGTTTTACTGTAAACATTTCCTTTTTAACAGTAATGCATTTTGCACAACATGTGCCTTGCAAGGGGTGATTCATGGGAGCTGGATGAGGAGAGGGAGCCAGAGGTACGTCAGCTGCCAGTCCCTAGGGACCAAAACACAACTAGCGGGATTGGCACCCGGAATCGATTGATTGCTGGCTACTTTACAGGTACATTTTCGAACATAGCTAGAGATTGAGAATGTGTAAAAATACCAACATCGAAGGGCCTGGTATGGATTGGGGAGACCCCCCAACGCAATGCTTTTTCAGTGATCTTTATCTATATTGCAGGGAACCAGCAATACATTCCAGCCACGACCGATTTTAAATGACAATTTTTCCTTTACAAATGTCATTTTGTGGTGCCACTGTTCTAAACATCACAGAGATCCATACTAAGGGGACCCCCCAAGCACGATATTTAAGCACTTGCTGCCCGCCCGCCGCAGCGTGACAGCGGCAAAGTGGTTCGTTATCGCAAACCGCCCTCACCTGACAGCAGCTGCGATGACTAGCATTGTGACCGCGTGCGTGCTGTCGGAGGCATGCTTGCACGCTCACTGTGTTCTGGGGGGGTCAGGGAGCGGGTAGGGCGGACTCGATTGCCACTGGCTACCCGCGATGGCCCCTCTGCAGTGAAAGAACGGAGGTCCGTGTATGTAAACATGGATCTCCGTTTGGACAGAGGGGGAAGGGTAGTGATCACAGGTTTCCTGTATATGGAAGCTGTGATCACTTCCCTCCCCCTGGCAGCCCAGCCCCCATACAGTTAGAACTCCCCATAGGGAACACAGTTAACCCTCTCCAGGTTAACCCCTTCACTGCCAATGACATTTCTACAGTAAGCAGTGCATTTTTATACCACTAATCGTTGTATAAATGCCAATGGTCCAAAAAAAATTTCTAAATGGTCCGACATGTCTGCCGCAATATTGCAGTGCTGCTAAAAATCGCAAATCGCCGCCATTACTAGTAAAAAATGTAAAAAATACAACTCCAGAAATTAATTTGCATCATCCCTAAACGCAGCAACTTTTGCACAAACAAAACAATAAACGCCAATTGCAATTCTTTTTTAACAAAGATAGGAGGAAGACTATAAATTGGCCAAAAACAAGTAAATAAAATGATTTTTATTTTTTTACAATTGGATTTGTATTTTAGCAAAAACAAAGAAAAACTGGTTATTTTGAAAAATTGTCGATCTTTTTTTATTTAGAGCGGCGATCACAAATGACACAGAGGAGATCAAATATCACCAAAAGAAAGCTCTATTTGTGGGTAAAAAAGGACGCAAATTTTGTTTGGGTACAACGTCGCACTACCGCGCAACTGTCAGTTAAAGCAACGCAGTGCCAAATCGCAAAAAGTGCTCAGGTCCTAAAGCGTGATTTCCTTCTGGGGCTGAAGTGGTTAAAGGATTTTTTTTTCACTTTAACCATTATTAAAACCACTGCTCCTGAAAAAAAAAAAAAAATTAGAAACTTTTTTTCTATTCAGACATGTCCCCTGGGGCTAAGGCTGTTAAAATTAGAGAGAGGGGTGGTAATGTTATTTTTTTTTTATGGCAATGAACTTGCATACAAGCATTAAATGGAGGAATTCTGAAAGCACAGGTTCGATCCCAGCCAACATCAAGCATGTGATCTGAGAGGCATCTTCACAGGCAAATAGAGGCAGCATGTGTGCTATTTTACTCGAGTCTGTGAGAGTTGAAGTTGTAATTGCCTTTAATTTGGAGTTATTTTAAGGCACTGCTGGAGTAGATTTGGGAGGTATAGTAAATCAGGGTCAAAGTGTCTTAGTTGGTGGTACCGCCACTCGTTGATTTCCACCCATTTTGTTTTTCATTAGTGATAATAGTGTTCATTTTTCCATTAGGTCCCTTAATTGTGCATTTTCTTTTTTTATCCAATGCCCTGCAAAGCCTCCCTTTCCAGGTAGGAAGAAATCTGTGTCAGTCAGTGGTATTAGTGGTGAATTGTATTTTCCTTTTGCTATTATATGTGTTAAATCCAAAATTCTAAGTGCCTCTTTCCTCAGCTCTTGTGTTTGTGTATCTAATTCTCTAAATTGTGGTGGGATCCATACCATTTTTCCAAGCACCGTGCCACTAAGTGTCTTCTCTATTTATACCCTTCTTTTCTCCTGATCTCCCCTTGTCCACTCGATCATCCGAGAGATCAGGCAGGCGTTATAATATAATTTTAAGTCTGGGACTACCAGTCCCCCCTGGTGTTTATTTTTCTTTAACTGTGCAAATTGAATTCTGGGTTTCCTGTTTTGCCATATAAACTTTGATATCATCCCCTTTAACATTCTAAAGTATGTTTGTGATAATGGGATTGGTAGCATTTGAAATTTATATAATACCTTGGGGAGGATAGTCATTTTTATACTGTTTATCCTCCTGATCCAGGAAATGGGCTTATTTAATGTGATTCAAATTATTTCTTTTATTTCATTCATCAGTGGTATGCAGTTTGTCTGGTATAATTTCTCTGGGTTTTTTGTTACTTTTATCCCTAGATATTTCAGTTCCGTTGGCTTCCAGGAAAATGGGAAAGAACGCTTCAGGGCTTGTTCTTCTCTTTTACTAACATTTATATTCAGAATTTTCGTTTTGGACCAATTCATTTTGAAGTTTGAAATTTCGCCATAGCTTACTGTTTTAAATATATTAGGGAGTGATATTCTGGGGTTGGAAATGTAAGGCAACACATCGTCTGCGTATGCAGCACACTTGTGTTCCTCTTCTCCAATCTTAATTCCTTTTATATCAGCATTCTTACGGATCATTGACAGCAATGGCTCAAGAGATAGGACGAACAATAGAGGCGACAGGGGACAGCCCTGTCTGGTTCCATTGAACATTTCAAAAGTTGTTGACTTTATTCCATTTATCTTTATGTTTGCGTTCGGGTGATTATAGAGGGATATAATCCATTTTAGCATTCTGGGGCCTATCCCTATCACCTCCAGTGTACCCATCATGAATCCCCAGTCTACTCTGTCAAATCCTTTTTCAGCATCTATAGACATGAGCAGACTGGGGAGTCCTCCGTTTTTCATTTTATTCAGTAGTAAAAGTGTTCTTAACCCATTGTCCCTTCCCTCCCTTCCTGGGATGAAACCCACCTGATCAGGGTGGATCCACTCCTTCATTAGGGTTTTCATCCTATTTGCGAGTATCTTTGAGAATATTTTAATATCCACATTCAATAACGCAATTGGCTGTTATAGTAGTTATGAATGCCAATACTGATTCCCTTCTCTTTTCCCAATCTCTTCCCAGGCCATTCATATATGAGCACATTTTCTCTGTCAGTTGATCCTTAAACAGCTTGTATAACATATAAGTATACCCATCCGGTCTGAAATAGATCTTTCCAATAATTCCAATTTTTCTTCTGCTAACTGCTGTTTTTAGGTATTCTCTTATTTTCACTTGGTGCTTTGGGTCATTCCCTTCCTTTTTTGATTGAGTTAGGGAGTAGAGGGAGCTACTCTAATATTTTCTAAAAACCTCTGCTATTTTTGGGGTTGTATATATCATTTCACCTTTTTTATCTTTTATTTTCACGATAAAGTTTCTCGATTTTTTTTCCTGAGCATACCTGCTAGCTGTTTACCTGTTTTATTGGCTCCTTGGTATCTTTCCTTATCATGCTTGTTATAGACTCGTCTCATCTCCTAGTCCATTATATCTTTTAGTTTATCCCTACTTTGTATTAATGACCGCCTCACCTCCTCATCCATTTTTTGTTTATGTTTTTGTTCCAGCTCATATATTTCTTTTATCAGTTCTTCCCTTTTCCTGTTTCTTTCTTTTGTGCTCCTATAGCGATTAATATACCCCTAATAAAAGCTTTATGGGCCTCCCAAATAGTTTCTTCAGATACCTCCTTGGAGCTATTGGTTAAGAAAAATTGTGACAGTTCTGTTTTTATTCTTTCTTTGACTTCTTTATCCTGTAATAAACTTTAGTTTAATTGCCAACTACTCATCTTGCTGTTACTTCCTGTGACTCTGTAGACTCTGTATTTCATTATGACTGGAGTGTGGTCTGAGAGAGTTGTTATTTCAATTCTTGACATTTTGACTAACTCCGGGTATCTATGTTCTATTAGGATAAAATCGATTCTGGAGTACGTCCCGTGAATAGGAGAACAACATGTATAGTCTAATGACTTTGGATGTTGGATCCTCCAGCTATCTACCAGTTGATTATGTCAGCCGGATCCTCTCCCGTGCATGTGACGTACTATCCAGGATAGGGTTCAAACAAAAGTTGAAATCTCCTGCTAAAATTACAGGCCCCTCTTTAAACTCATTTAATTTTCTAATGATCTCTTCTAGGTAGGGTGTTGGGTTCTTATTTGGGCAATATACATTTGCTAGTGTGTATTTGGTATTGAATAACTTCCCTTTCAAGAATAAGAATCTTCCCTCAGGATCTACCATCCTCTCTTCAATATTGAATTGGATTGCCCTGGAAAAACCTATTGCTACTTCCTTGGCTTTTTTTGTTCCAGAGTCTCCATAGTACCACAATGGATGTTCTTTTGAATATAATTTTATATCAGATTCATGGGATATATGTGTCTCCTGTAGGAACATATAACTCATAATGTTTTAGCTCTCGCATTAATTAATACCTCTTCCCAGGTGTGTTCAAACCTCTGACATTATACGTTAGAAAGTTTATATCTACCATATTGTATCTCTAGTTATCTTTCTTCTTTCCCTGGGTTGGGCCTGACTGTACTGGTGTGAGGGTGTTCTTGTGGGGTTTTCTTCTCCTTCTGCCTGTCAGAGGTGTCTTTGTCGAGCCCTTAAGTCTGGATGATCTACCCTCTTTTCGTCCTACTAAGCTTGCTGGGAAAGCCCAAAAATATTGTATATTGTGAGATCTCAGGACTTCTAGAAGGGGTTTCAGGATTCTTCTTCTTGCTAACGTTTCTGGTGAAAGGTCCGCAAATACTTGCAGAGATGCTCCTTCATATTTCACCTGCTGGATTGATCTCAGCTTCTCCCATATTTGTTCTTTGTTCCTATAATTCTGGAATCTCACAATCACGTCTCTTGGGAGATCTTTTGCGATAGTTGGTGGTTTCCTGATCCTATGGACTCTCTCTATCTTAAATGTTTCTGTTTCTTCTTTTCCCAGCATCGGGCCAAACACTTTATCTATTGCTTCTTGAATTCTTAGATTTTTTCTTCTATCCTGGTTCTCCTGATCTTCCAGCTTATACTTCAAGTTTCGTGGTTCTCTCTGTATTTTTTTCCTCTGATCTTTCAAATCCTTAATTTCTTTAGCATGGGAGTCTAGCGTGTTTTCTTTATTTTCCACTCTTTTTAAAATTTGATTCAGGTAGCCATATTTTTCTTTAATGAGTGTTCTAATTTAGAGAACATTTCTGCCATTTCATTCTTTGTTGGTAATAGTGATTCCATTCTAGTTTCTTTTGTTTGTCTCCCTTCCAGATCACTGTCTGTTGTATTCTCTGCTATTGATTGGTCTGGAGTATGTTGGCCCGGTGGTGGTTTATTCTGGCCCCTTTTGGCTCTAGTAGCTGTTTGACTATCCTTATTTCCTTTCTTTTTACTAATCTTGGGGCTGCCTTGCGCCCCTTCCTGTGTCATGTATTTATTAATATTTCCTGGGCTCGCACTGACTTTGGGGGGGGGGGGGAGGGGGTGAGGTCGTTCCTTTTGGGGCTTTCCCCTTCATTTTCCTCCTTCTTTTGTCTTCCTGGCCTTTCTGTCCTAAGAATTTGGAGAAGGGGGTTTTATAGGATTTAAAGCTATATATACACATATATGACTTTAATAGGCTCCCCTTAAGGACACCTTAAGGACACCTGCATTTGATCCGTCCTTATCACAGCCATAAAACCTTCAGAAGGTTTGAACGGTCAAGTAAAACAGTATACAGGTTCTTTCGGCAAGAAAATTAAACTGTCAAGTTATAATGGAAAGTTTTTGCCACTCACCCCTCCAGCCGCTTAGTGATAGCATATATCCTCTTTGTGATAGGCCCGGGTGTGTTCTTGTCCTCCTGTTTGCTTCTCTTCAAAGCCTGCACAGGGGTGGTGCCACATACACATCTGCCCTTCTTTGATGTTGTTGATGGGGGTGGGGGTGTGCAGCGGGTACCCTGCCACACGATGCAGGTTGGAAGACATTTTTTTTATACGGCCTCCACCGCACAGCACTGCTGTTGGCTCTCCCCCACCTTATTGTTTTATTTTCTCCTTTGCGCTCCCCACTGGTTTCTCACTAGGGCTCCCTCCTCGCCTCTCGTTGCTAGTCACTGACTCCTTGCCCTAGTCTCAGCAGTTCGGTTGGTCTTTTACCGGTCGTCCGACGTCTCGCTGTTAACCACGGTCTGCCCCAGTATCTGTCCCAGCCACCCTACCAGGGGCGGCTTCTAGCACTCCACATGACGTGCGGGGTCCTGTGAGGTGGGGGTATGCGAGCAGTTACTCTGCCGGATTGCAGGGATAGACTGAGATCAAAACTCTCACCCGCCCTAGGGCCATTTATCCAAGATAGGAGGTAGGCGGGGGGGAGTAATATATGTCTCGGGTATGGCTGGAGCTAAGCTTTCTCCAGCAGCTATATTGTGGAGCAGCGGCGGGTCCCCTACCACTAGGGTTGCCACATCATCCCTTTAATCCAGGACACATATTAATTACACAGGTTCTGAGGGTGATTAAGGTGGTAATTAAACTCACTCGGTGCCTTATCTGCATTAAATTAGCCTCAGAACCTGTGTAATTCATATGTGTCCCGGAATTAAAGGGATGATGTGGCAACCCTACCTACCACATGCTGTGTGGCCGGGAGCCATTTTAAGTTTGGCCTCTGCTGTTCAGCTTTACCCCTATATCTCCTCAGTCCCAGTGTCTCCTCCTCTCCTTTTCTCAGGTAGCCTCTATCAGGCGCTGCCCTCCTACCTCCAGTCTCTTCCTGGTGGATCCTCTGCCCCGGGTGGCCAATCCCTGCTGTCAGTCCTTCCTGCGGCCCCCTTCTGTCACTCGGCTCCAGGGGGGGGGATCTCGATGGTCAGGGAAGCACCCGCCGATATTTGCGTCACTGCTCCCTGGCTATGGAGCGAGGTCAGTGTCTCCCCGCTGTGCGTGCTGCTCTGTAGCTGTCCGGCTACCAAGGAGATGGTAGAGGTGGGCTGGGGAGTGGAACAAATACCTAGACGCCGCTGGGCAACGGCTTGCTTCATGTGGTGGTGGTTGTCCTGGCTAGCATCAGCCTCTAACCGCTGCCATCTTCAGGCCCCTCCCCCCTTTGTACACTGATAATTTCTGATCCAGATGCAAGCCCCGGACTGCCAGCCATAGATACTAGGTAAAGGAGAGATGGCTGCACACTGTCTTCACAGAGAATCCTTTATTGGAATGCTTAAATCATCAGACATGACACACCACAGAAGAGCATAGCCAGAGGCGAGGTGGACTAGTTTCACACACCTGATGTGTGCTTACTCATCACACTGCATCAAATTGGTCTGCATGGCTGTCGTCCCAGAAGGAAGCCTCTTCTTCCTTCACAAGAAAGCCCGCTAACAGTTTGCTGAAGACAAGCAGACTAAGGAAATGGACTACTGGAACCATGTCCTGTGGTCTGATGAGACCAAAATAAACTTATTTGGTTCAGATGGTGTCAAGCGTGTGTGGCGGCAGCCAGGTGAGGAGTACAAAGACAAGTGTGTCCTGCCTACAGTCAAGCACGGTGGTGGGAGTGTCATGGTCTGGGGCTGCATGAGTGCTGCTGGCACTGGGGTGCTACAGTTCATCGAGGGAACCATGAAAGCCAAAATGTACTGTGACATACTGAAGCAGAGCATGATCCCCTCCCTTCGGAGACTGGGCCGCAGGGCAGTATTTCAACATGGTAATGACCCCAAACACACCTCCAAGACAACCACTGCCTTTCTAAAGACGCTGAGGGTAAAGGTGATAGACTGACCAAGCATGTCTCCAGACCTAAACCCTATTGAGCCTCTGTGGGACATCCTCAAATGGAAGGTGGAGGAGAGCAAGGTCTCTAACATCCACCAGCTCTGATGTCGTCACGGAGGAGTGGAAGAGGAATCCAGTGGCAACCTGTGAAGTTCTGGTGAACTCCATGCCCAAGAGGGTTAAGGCAGTGCTGGAAAATAATGGTGACCACACAAAATATTGACACTTTGGGCACAATTTGGACATTTTTATTTAGTTGTGAACTCACTTTTGTTGCCAGTGGTTTAGACATTAATGGCTATGTGTTTAGTTATTTTGAGTAGACAGCAAATTTACACTGTTATACAAGCTGTACATTCACTACTGTACATTGTAGCAAAGTGTAATTTCTTCAGTGTTGTCACGTGAAAAGATATAATAAACTATTTACAAAAATGTGAGGGGTGTACTCACTTTTGTGAGATACTATGAGTAAAATGAGATCACTCTTCCCATTCTATTATTGGATTACCTGCCATATCCATTGTATATTTCATCATTCTCTATACAATTTAAGCTCTAGGTCCCATTTAAATTAGGTGCTCAGCAGCTGGAGTCTTCATATGAATATCCCTACCAACAAACTGATAACATACTTTTCATTGGTCGTTATTTTACGCAAATTACTTGGTATAGCTGTACAGCAGTAATATTAGAGGTGATGTTTAATATCCTTCCTTTACCCCTTCTTTGTTCATGTTCACCTTTTACAAGTTGCTCAAGACGTGACACTTATTTAGCAGTTATATATTTTGTATATATGTAACAATCTTTCTGTGCTACTCTGTATGCTATATTGAACTTTAAATACTTCAGCCCCAGAAGGATTTCCCCCTTTAAGACCAGAGCACTTTTTGCAATTCAGCTGATTTAACTAACAATTGCGCGGTCGTGCGACGTTGTACCCAAACAAAATTGATGTCCTTTTTTTCCCCACAAATAGAGCTATCTTTTGGTGGCATTTGATCACCTCTGCGTAATTTCTGATCACCGCTATAAACAAAAAAAAGAGCGACAATTTTGAAAAAAAACAATATTTCTTGCATTTTGATAAAATACATATCCAAAAAAATATAAAAAAACTAATTTATTTATCAGTTTAGGCCAATATATATTCTTCCTCATATTTTTGGTAATCGCAGTCGGCGTGTATTGGGTGGTTTGTGCAAAAGTTGCAGCGTTTACAAACCATGAGAATTAATTTATGGGGTTTTTGTTTTTTTACTAGTAATTGTTGCGATCTGAGATTTTTAGCAGGACTGCAACATTGCAGCGGACATGTCGGACACTTTTTGGGGACCATTGGCAATTATACAGCGATACGTGCTATGAAAATGTACTAATTACTGTCTAAATGTCACTGGCAGGGAAGGGGTTAACGCTAGGGGGCGGTCAAAGGGCTAACTGTGTTCCCTGCTTTGTGTTTCTAACTGTATGGGGGCTGGGCTGACTGGGGGAGGAGAGTGACCGTTGCTCCCATATACAGGAAGCATTCGATCACACTTCTCTCCCATGTCAGAATGTATGTAAGCACACGGATCCCTGTTCTGTCACTGCGGGGGAGTGATCGCGGGTAGCCAGCGGACATCGAGTCCGCCCTACCCGCTCCCAGGCTCCCCCACTACACAGTGAGTGTGCAATCTCGCAGCCGCCGTCAAGTGACCGTGATATGCTATATCCAGCCAAGTTGCCACCGTCAATCCACGGCGGGCGGTCGGCAACTGATAATTAAAATATTATGGAACTAAAAAAATTCAGTTTGGCGAGAAACAGTGATTTTAGCAGTTCGTAAAGAGGATGTAAACCCTGATAGTTTTACTTCCTCTTTGTTACCCTGCAATGTAAAATCATAATAGGCTAGTATTAGCATTAACAGTATTAGGCATAATAGGCTAGTATGCATCGCAAACTAGTTTATTATGTGACACTTACCTGCATTGGAAGCCCGCGCTGTCCCCGCTCCAGGAAGTGTCCACCTTCGCCCTTCTTCCTTCCGGGGCCGCGGACTCCGGCTCTGTGATTGGCCGGAGCTGCGCGCTGCCAATTGCAGCACGCTCTCTGTGAAAAAACGGCATGGAGGCCGTTTCTTCACTGCGCATGTGTCGATAACGTCGGCACATGCAAGTACACTGTATATCTCCTAAACCGTGCAGGTTTGGAAGATATGCAGGGTACCTACAGGTAAAGAGAAGGGGGTTTGGGACTTTAAATGAGGATATAAATAAACACCAACAAATGTGTACAGTATATGGCATATTTATTGGCCTTCCCGAATTACAAGAGACATAGTAAGTACCATTGTAAACTATACATAATATACATTGATCACAGTAATTGGATAGTATAAATGAGAATGGTATGCGTGCATTGGGGCCACAGAGCACTCTGCCTGACAGGGAATATGGAACCTCATACGTGACGTGAGATAAACACGGATAATGATCTAAAATGGTAATATAAACATAAAAGCATAGATGTCTTGTATAGATTGATGGCATCAGCTTAAAGCCGACGTATTTCGTGGGGTATCACCCACTCATCAGGGGTAGGTGCGATTATATTCTAAAAAACAAAATAGCCAAAATAAAGTGGTATGACCATATAATGAAGTATTAATATTCATAGAAGGGCAGAGTAAAAACAGCCTACCTTTATTGACGTCACATAATGTGTGGCAACCAGGGCCAGGCCACCAAACTGTCAGCCACGGGAGCTGCCGTGACATCAATAAGTGTAGGCTGTTTTTACTCTGCCCTTCTATGAATATTAATACTTCATTATATGGTATATGGTCCCAAACCCCCTTCTCTATATCAAATATTAGGGATGGAGACACAAATTCCCCTGCGCCTCATTTAACCACTTCAGCCCCGGAAGGATTTCCCCCTTTAGGACCGGAGCCTTTTTTGCGATTCGGCACTGCGTCGCTTTAACTGAAAATTGCGCGGTCGTGCGAACTATGCAGGATCCATAGAATTTACGTGAAGACGCCAAGGGACAGTCCACCACGGGAGCATGGGGATAGCGCTGCCTGCTGGGGAAGCAGAGGATCTGACAAGTAGATTAAACAAGCAATTAACCCTTGCAGTGTGGGTGCCCAGATTTGGGCTTTAACCACTTCAGCCCCGGAAGGATTTCACACTTTAGGACCGGAGCCCTTTTTGCGATTCGGCGCTGCGTCGCTTTAACTGACAATTGCGCGGTCGTGCGACGTTGTACCAAAACGAAATTTGTGTCCTTTTTTTCCCACAAATAGAGCTTTCTTTTGGTGGTATTTGATCACCGCTGCGTCATTTCTGATCGCCGCTATAAACAAAAAAAGCAAAAAAACACAAATTTCTTACTTTTGCTAAAATACAAATCCCAAAAAAATATATAAAAAAACATTTTTTTCATCGGTTTTGGCCAATTTATATTCTTCCTCATATTTGCGATAAAAAAATCACAATCTGCGTTTATTGATTGGTTTGCGCAAAAGTGGTCGCGTTTACGGATGATGAGAATTAATTTCTGGGGTTTTTATTTATTTATTTTTTTTTACTAGTAATGGCGGCGATCTGCGATTTTTAGCGGTACTGCGATATTTCAGCGGACATGTCGGAACATTTTGACACTTTTTTGGGACCACTGGCATTTATAAAGCGATCAGTGCTATAAAAATGCACTGATTACTGTGCAAATGCCATTGGCAGTGAAGGGGTTAACCTGCAGGGGGCGCTCTAAGGGTTAACTGTGTTCCCTGGGCGTGTTCAAACTGTGGGGGGACTGCCCTAACAGGGGAAGGGAAGTGATTCACAGTGAATCACAGCCCTTCCCCCTTTCACTCCGGGGGGGGGATCGCGGGTGGCCGGTGGCAATCGAAGCCGCCGCACCCGCTCCCTGGCCCTCCCCGGACACAGTGAGCGCGCGGGCGAGCCTCCGGCGACGCGCGCGCGCTCACTGGGCGCGATCTCGCAGCCACCGTCATATGACGGCGATTTGCGCAGGAGCGCCACCTTGACGCCGTCAATTGCCGATTGACGGTCGGCAAGCAGTTAAAGAGGAAGTAAACCCTGATGGGGTTCACTTCCTCTATATTCCCTGCAAAGTAGGAGCATAATGGGCTACTATGCATTGCATAGTAGCCCATTATGTGCCACTTACCTGCAAACGAAGCTCTGTGACTGGCCGAAGTCACGTGACGGCACGCCAGTCACGGCACAATCTCAGTGAAGAAACAGCACGGGGGCTGTTTCTTCACTGTGCATGTGGCAAAATGACATTGGCACATCTAGGAAACTGCATATCTCCTGAACCGTGCAGGTTTGGAAGATATGCAGGGCACCTACAGGTAAGCCTTATTATAGGCTTACCTGTAGGTCAAAGTGGTTGTCACAGGATGACAACCACTTTAAAGTCCCACTTTTCCCCTGCATTCCCATGAACCTACAGGTAAGGCCTCATACACACCAACGTTTAAAATAACAAGCTGTGACTTCGGTACCAACCCTAGGAAAACAGCAGCGTTAAAAACGCAATTTTATCAGCATTATGCATTTACGTCAATGCACGTTTTTCTGCGCTAGCTTTCAGCGCCATTTCTCTGCCTCTATTCAAAGTCAGTGGTTCCCTATGGGAGTTCATTGATTTGAATAAAATAGAAGTCGCACCAGAAGTCGGATCATGATGGTCCGACTTGCGGCGTGTGACTTCTGTGCTGAGGATCTTGAAAAGGAACCCCCGCAAACATTTGCGTGGGGTTCCCCCCCAAGAGGTGCCAGACCCTTCGGTCTGGTATGAATTTTAAGAGGAACGCCCATGCCAAAAAAAAAAAAAACAGCGTAGGGTTCCCCCCCAAAATCCATACCAGACCCTTAACCAAGCACACAGCCTGGCAGGCCAGGAAAGGGGTTGGGGACGAGAAAGCACCCCCCCCCGGACCATACCAGGCCGCATGCCCTCAACATGGGGAGTATGGGTGCTTTGGGGCACCTTGTCCCCGTGTTGATGAGGACAAGAACCTCTTCCCGACAACCCTATGTGAATGAGCATTGGGTACATTGTACCCCTACCCATTCACCTGAAAAAAAGTGTACAAAAAAACACACTACTCACCTTTTTAAAATATTTTATTAAATCAGCTCCGCCGTCTTCTCCCTCTCCGTCGTCTTCTTTCTTCGGCTATTTTGCAGAGTCTTCTGTCTTCTGCAGGGTTTCTGTCTCTTGAGGGGTCTTCTGCTCTTTTGTCACTGTCTCCTCCGCTGGCTTCACCCTCTCTCTTCTGGAGACGTTGACTCGTCACTCTCTCCCACTCGAATGCCGGGTCCGTGCTGCGCCATTGCCTTATATTGGCATGGCACCCACTGACGTCATCCTGAGCCCCGCCCCTTATGACGTCACATCCTAGGTTGGGGCTGTGGTGTCACAAGGGGGCGGGGCCTTCACCCCTTGCCAATATAAGGCAACGGACACGGCATTCGAGTGGGAGAGAGCAGAAGACACCCCGCAAAAGAGCAGAAGAATAATCAGAAGACAGAATACCCCACAAAGGAGCCAAAGAAAGAAGACGATGGAGAGGGAGAAGACGCTGGAGCTGATTTAATAAAATATTTTAAAAAGCTGTGTAATGTGGTTGTTTTTACACTTTTTTTTCAGTGAATGGGTAGGGGTACAATGTACCCCATACTCATTCACATAGGGTGGGGGGCCAGCATCTGGGGGCCCCCTTGTTAAAGGGGGCTTCCAGATTCAGACAAGTCCCTGTCCGCAGACCCCAACAACCAACAGCCAGGGTTGTCGGGAAGAGGCTCTTGTCCCCAACAACATGGGGACAAGGTGCTTTGGGGTGGCTCGCTCATCCCCATCCCTTTTCCTGGCTTGCCAGGTTGCGTGCTCGGATAAGGGTCTGGCATGGATTTTGGGGGGACCCTATGCCATTTTTTCGGCATAGGGGTTCCTCCTAAAATCCATACCAGACCGAAGGGTCTGGTACCTCTTGGGGGGGGGGGACCCCACGCAAATTTTTGCGGGGGTTCCCTTTCAGCACACAAGTCGTGCTGCAAGTCGGATCACCATGATCCGACTTCTGGTGCGACTTCTATTCAAATCAATGGGCTCCCATAGTGAACCATTGATTTTGAATAGAACGCCTGACAAGGCTTAACGCTGTGTATATGTTAAGCCGCGTTATTGAGCATTTTGCCGGCTCAGCATCAAAAACGCCATAATGCATACGTGCATACGTATATGCGGCCATAGTATAACATGGTGTGGCATTTTTAAGCTGTAAAAACAGCTCAAAAACGCAGCGTTAATACTGCCCCTGTGTATGAGGCCTAAGCCTTATTATAGGCTTACCAGTAGGTTAAAGTGATTGTCCAGAGTTGACAACCACTTTAACAGGCAACATAAAAAATGCTAAATTTCTTTAACCACTTCAATACCAGGCACTTATACCACTTTCCACCCAGACCAATTTTCAGCTTTCAGTGCTCTCACACTTTGAGTGACAATTACTCAGTCATGCTACACTGAATCCAAACAATATTTTCATATTTTTTTTCTCACAAATAGAGCTTTCTGTTGTTGGTATTTTATTTCAATTATTTTTTTTGGCATAAATTTTTAAATGTGACAAACATATCATTACAGAATACAATATTCTTTGTAGTCTATCATTCCTTCAGTCCTGTGTCCTCAATGTCTCCACACTTACATATACAACTTGCTCCATAGGAAGCATTTCTATAAGTATAAACTGGGGGAAGAAGAAAGAGCAAAGAATGGAGGAACAGAACAAAACAAACTCCGAACTTCCCTCTTCAAACAGGGTATTGGATCTCCCTAATCACTCCCGATTCCCCTCCACGCCCGGCAAGGACCCCCCCATCTTTTGAGGAAGGAGTGGAGACCGAAGCCCAGGCCCGGAACGAAGAGTGCAGGCGAAGAAATGAAATAGGGTGAGGACAAGGAATATTATAACACCTGGAAAAGGAAAGAAAGAAGGAAAAAGAAAAAAGAAAAGTAGAGAACATCTAGACAAGAAAATAAGAGTGCACCGTTAGGATTTATTACCAGATTTTTAATCTACTCATAGTGGGTCCAAGAGATATTTGATCCAAGGATCCCAGGATTTAACAAAAAGGTCACGTTTATCCTGTAAAATTGCAGAGAGGCGCTCATTTACCATTATCCATGATAGTTTATGTTTCACCAAGTCAAAACGAGATCGTTGGTGTCTTCCAGCTCCTGGCGATGGCAATTCCCGCTGCCAAGAAGATGAAGACCACCAATTTCTTAGGACCCCTGGCCATGCCCTCGGGAGGGTACCCTAACAGTGCCTGCCACGGCTCTTTCCTCAAATTGACTTGTGTGATTGGTCCACCATATATGGTACATCGTGCCGACCTGGCCGCACCCACGGAAACACAAGGGAGAGGCCTCAGGGACATAAGAAGCTATCCTGGCCGGGACCATGTACCATCTAAGCATAACTTTATAGTTAGCTTCGATCAGTGAGGTGTAAATAAGTGATCGCGAAGCGTTTCTAATCAGTGAGGACCACTCGTCTGGTGCAAGCGTTACCCCCATTTATTGTTCCCATTTGGTCATGTAGAATAGTTTTGTTGTGGTGGAACTTAAAATGTTGTAAATTTTGGAGATATGGCCTACGTTCTCATCGTAGGTGTTACACAAGTGTTCCAGCGGAGTGGAAGTGGTTATATCCGCTCCCCTTTGTAGGGATAGCAGAAAGTGTGTTATTTGAATGAGTCGGTAACCTTCCGAGGCCGGCAACTCGTATCTCTCCCGAAGGGCGGCTTTCAACATGATCCCCCTGGTGTCACAAAGATCAGCAATGCGTATCAGGCCTTTATTTGTCCACCAAGAGAACGTCTGTGGAGTGAGGCCCGGGGTGAAGGCTGGGTTACCCACCAGTGGGGCCAAGGGGTATGCTGGGATTTGAAATTGTGTGTTTTTCCCAATCTGTCCCACAGATGTAGGAAAAACGATAAAGATGGGCACATTACTACTGGTCTGTCTTTAGGTAGGAGCCACATTAAGTGGCTTATAGGTTTTGTAGGGAACATGGATGATTCTATTAACATCCATGTCGCCCACGGTTCCTTAGAATGAAATAATAGAATGAAAATAATTAACTGTGCCAATTGTGCCGCATGAAAGTATCTAGCCAAATTTGGGACTCCCAGCCCCCCCCCCCCCCCGCTTGGGGGTATACATTGTTCGTCTATTCACCCGTGGTCTCCCGCCTCCCCAGATAAATTCCATGACCTTGTTCTGAAGCTTGTTCAATTCTGGTCTATTAATCGCTATAGGCAATGCCATAAAAAGATACAACAACATCGGCAACAAATTCATTTTAATTGAGTACAGTCTACCGAACCATGACGGAGGATGGTTTGCCCAACGTTGCATGTCGTTCCCCAATTTGGTGTAGAGGGGGGGTAGTTAGCCTGGTAAAGCTTATCCACTGTGGCTGTTAAAAATATTCCCAAATAGGGGAGGGCAAGTCTTTGCCATTTAAATGGAAATTAATTTTTGATCTGTACTACCGTGGCAGGATCTAGAGAAATATTGAGGGCCTCCGATTTTGAGTGGTTAATGGAAAGTCCCGATATCAGAAAGAAATGTCGTAATATTTTAAAGAGGTTGGGGATCGATGTGACCGGGGACGAGAGAAGTAGGAGCATGTTGTCCGCAAACATGGCGCACTTATGCTCTACATCTCCGCATTGTATGCCTTTTATGTCAGGATGACCTAGTATTTTAATCGCTAGGGGTTCCATAGCCCAAAGGAACAAAATGTGAGAGAGAGGACATCCCTGTCTGGTCCCCCTTTGAATGGCTATCCGTCGTGAGACGTATCCCTTAATCTGAATTTTAGCTGAGGGTGTGCTGTATTAGATACGCAGCAATCCCAGGAATTTTGGGCCAAAGCCAAAGCTTTGTAATGCATAAAAGAGGTAGTCCCACAACAGAGAATCAAACGCCTTACATATATCTAGAGATAAAAGCATGCCTTTCCTGGTGCCCCGTCCGTCCCAGTTAGACTGTACCGCCGATATGATGTCAACCAGGCGTCTCGTTTGATCAGGGGCTTGCCTATTTGGCACAAAACCAACTTGATCCGGATGGATGTATTCCGCCAAAAACATGTTCATATGATTCGCCAGTACTTTGGTAAGTAATTTGAGGTCTACATTAATCAATGAGATCGGTCGGTAGTTTGCACAGTCACCCTGATCTTTGCCGGGCTTGGGGATGACGTAAATGAGCGCCGCGTTTTCATCCGAGGGTAGCGCCAAACCCTGTCTTAGGGCATTGAAGTAGGCACATAGGTGGGGCACCAGAATTTCTGCATATTTCTTATAATAATGTCCCGAAAACCCATCCGGTCCTGGGGCCTTGGATGGGTGTATACTACCTATGGCTGCTCTAATCTCTCCTTCCGTAATTTCGCCCTCCATTAAGTCCACATATGTTCCGTTCCTGTTGTTGGTATTTAATCGCTGCTGTTTTTTTTATTTTTTGCGATATGAGAAAAAAAATAGCGTAAATTTTGAAAGAAAAACTTTTTTTTAGTTTCTATTGTAAGATTTTGCAAAAAAAAGTATTTTTTCTTCATAAATGTGGGCCAAAATGTATACTGCTACATATCTTTGGTAAAAAAAAAGCCCAAATTAGTGGATATTATTTAGTCTGTGTGAAAGTTATAGAGTCCATAAGCTATGGTGCCAGTCACTGAAAACTGATCACACCTGATGTACTGATGGCCTATCTCATTTCTTGAGTCACTAACAAGCCAGGATAGTACAAATACCCCACAAATGACCCCTTTTTGGAAAGTAGACAGTCCAAGGTAATTAGTAAGAGGCATGGTGAGTTTTTTGAAGTTGTAATTTTTTGCCACAATTCTTGGGAAAATTAAGACATTTTTTTTTTTTTTTACAAAAACTTGTCAGATTAACAGGTTATTTCTCACACACAGCATATGCATACTTGCAACTTCACCCCAAAATACATTCTGCTACTCCTCCTGAGTATGGCGATACCACATGTGTGAGACTTTTACACAGCGTGGCCACATACACAGGCCCAACATCGAAGTAGCACCTTCAGGCGTTCTACGAGCATAAATTACACTAATTTCTCAACCACCTATTACACTTTTGAAGGCACTGAAGCACCAGGACAATGGAATTACCCACAATATGGCCCCATTTTGGAAAGATAACACCCCTACATATAATCTATGAGGCATAATGAGTCTTTTGAAAGGTTCATTTTTTCCCAGAAGTTATTGCAAAATGTGGGGGAAAAATGAAACCGCATTTTTTTTACACAAAGTTGACCATTTATAAGATATTTCTAACTCATAGCATGTACAGAGCAATAATGACACCCCAAAATACATTCTGCTACTCCTCCTGAGTATGACGATATCACATGTGTGAGACTTTTACACAGCCTGGCCATATACAGAGGCCCAAAATCCAAGTAGCACCCTCAGGCGTTCCAGGAGCATAAATTACACATATAATTTTCAGACTACCGATCACATTTTTGAAGGCCCATTCATATTTCTAATACATAGCATGTACATACCAAATAACAAAAGATTACCTGTGATTATAGTAGTTCAGTGGTCCACACAGACTGCATTGGTCCAGGCAGCAGGCAGGGATGTGGTCAGTGACAGCAAAAACAATTGTCCAGGCAGCAGGCAGGAATACTGTCCATAGTTAGTACAGGCAGAGATACTGTCAGCATAGCCAAAGCATCGATCCAGATAGCAGGCAGAGATGTCCAGGCAGAAATACTGTCAATAGTCAGTAGAGGCAGCAGACAGAGATATGGTCAACACAGCCAAAGTATTGGTGCAGGCAGCAGGAAGAAACCTGGTCCATAAAGTCCTGGGTCATTACAGGCAGAGATATGGGCAACACAGCCAAAGTATTGGTCCAGCAGGAAGAAACATGTCCATAAAGTCTTGGGTAATTACCGGCAGTGATATAGTCAGCATATCCAAAGTATTGGTCCAGGCAACAGGAAGGACCATCAAACTTAGGGCCAGGGGGGCTTCTCCCACCCAAATCTCTTTGAACACAGAAAACCAAAAACTGGCTTTCTCTACCCAGAACGCTATTCTGAAGTGCCTTACATATGTGAGACCCCTATGTACTAAAATTAGAAGGACAAAAAAAATCAGTCCAAGTGGCAGGCAAAAAACATGGTTGATTAACAGGCTGAGGGTGGTTCACGTGGAAGTCAGAAACATGGTTTAAAATGGCGGGCAAAGGCATAGTCGGTAAACAGGCCGTTGTTGGTGCATGTGGCAGTCAGAAATGTGGTTTAAAATGGCAGGCAAAGACATCGTTGGTAAACAGGCCAGGGTCAGT
>BLSH010474475.1:333832-350757 GCA_018402905.1 Glandirana rugosa | reverse complement strand
GTCGAAACAGCACATCCAGAGGAATAAACCAGGATGTATTCCTATTCCGCCACGACGCAGGCAGAGGAAGCAAGGAAGGCTTCCATCAGAGGAGAAAAGTGTAATTACTCCTGTAACAGGAGGGAAGAAACACAGGCGTGGACAGAGTAGGATTCCTCTAACGAGACGTAAGGAACCTACACCACTCGTAACGCCCACGTAAACCGTCGATGCCGAGGAAAATCCTTCAGCCTACGCGACAAACACGACTGCCTACCCGGCGTGTTTCCCAACCGCCGAAGCAGCCGGTGACAAAGAACAAAGCTTGGTATCTAAACGCCCAGGAAGTGCTAATCTCCCTGGTGGAATGAGCCGTGACTGGAAAAGGGGGTACTTGGCCCCGAACAGTATATGCATGGGTCTGTCTGATCCAACAAGAAACAGTGGCCGACGAAGCCGCCAACCCTTTGTGCGGCCCATCCGTCAGCACAAACAGCGCATCCGACTTCCTAAAAGGAGCCGTAGCTGCCAAATGCACCCGCAATGCTCACCACATCCAAGGAATGCAGAGCAATCTCCTTAGGATGAGACAGGTGCGGACACAAAGAAGGGAGGACAATGTCCTCATTAATGTGAAAAGAGGAGACTACCTTCGGAAGGAACGAAGGAGACGGACGCAGCACCGCCTTATCCTTATGTAGGACCAAATAAGGAGACCTACACGACAAAGCTGCCAATTCAGACACCCGCCTAGCGGATGTGATAGCCACCAAGAAGGCGACCTTCTGAGACAGCAATTGTAAGGGAATATCCCTGATCTTCTCATAGGGTGGCTTCTGCAGTACAGAAAGTACCAAGTTCAGATCCCACAGCACCAGGGGCGACTGTACCTGAGGAGCCACATGACGTACACCCTGTACAAATGTACGGATCAAAGAATGCGTCGCTAAAGGCCGCTGAAACAGAATCGCCAGAGCGGAAATCTGGCCCTTGAGAGTGCTCAAAGCCAACTTTTGGTCCAGGCCTTGTTGAAGAAAGGCAAGCACCCGAGCAACTACAAAAGAACGGGGGTTCCAACCCCCCGCCTTGCACCAAGCAACATAGGCTTTCAAGGTGCGATGATAGATCATGCGCGAAGTACACTTGAGCGCCTTAAGCATGGTGGGGATCACTGACTCAGAGACCCCCCTGTCCCTCAGTACCTGGGACTCAATCGCCATGCCGTCAAAGCCAGCGATGGTAAAGCAGGGTGCAAGATGGGACCCTGCGACAGAAGATCTTCACAAAGCGGGAGTCGCCAGGGAACGTCTGTTACCATCCTCACCACGTCGGCATACCAAGGACGCCAAGGCCAATCCGGGGCCACCAGGATTGTAGGGATTCCCTCCACTTCTGTCCTGTGCAACAACCGCTGTAGAAGCTTGAGAGGAGGAAAGGCATACAGGAGCCTGTACCGGGACCATGGAGCCACCAGGCCATCCATGGCTGCTGCCAACGGGTCCCTTGACCTGCACACAAAGGTCTTCACCTTGTGATTGAATCTGGACGCCAGGAGATCTACATCTGGCGTGCCCCACCTCTCGCAAATCTGGCGAAACACCTCCGGATGCAAGGACCACTCTCCTTGGTCCAGCTTCTGGCGACTGAGGAAGTCCACCTTCTAATTTTCTACACCCGGAATGTAGATGGCGGAGAGTGCTGGCGCGTGAAGCTCTGCCCACTTTAGAATGAGGGCTGCCTCTGCAGCTGCCGCCGAGCTTCTCGTTCCGCCTTGATGGTTCACGTACGCCACCGCCGTGGCATTGTCCGACTGAACCCGAACCGGGAGGCCGCGCAGCCTTGCCGACCAGTGGGAGAAACAGAGCCTGATCGCCCTCAGTTCCAACACATTGATCGGAAGTCGCGACTCTTGCGCCGCCCAACGGCCCTGGGCCGACAGGTGCCCCAGGACACCTCCCCAGCCCGAAAGGCTGGCATCCGTCATGACTATTGACCAATCTAGGGGAAGGAATGACTTCCCCATGGTCATTGCCGGGGCCCGAAGCCACCAAGTCAACGATCCCTTGGTCTGATGATCCAGCCGGATCAGTCGATCCAGAGTTGAAGGAGATCTGTCCTACTGCAGTAGTATCGCTCGCTGTAGGAGCCGGGAGTGACTCTGGGCGTATGGTATCGCCTTGAAGGTCGAGACCATGTGCCCCAACACCCGCATGCAGAAACGTAAGGAGGACCACCGTCGTGACAACAGAGTTCGCACCGCTGCTTGCAGCATCAGAAACTTGTCTGGAGGTAGGAATACCTTCGCCTGCACTGTGTCCAATGTAAGGCCCAGATATTCGAGGCGACAGGACGGGGTCAATGTCGACTTCTGCAGGTTGATTAGCCAACCGAAGTCCCTCAGTGAGGTCAGGGTGATAGCAACATTGTCCTCCAGAGCCGGAGCTGACTCCGCTCGCAGGAGAAGATCGTCCAGGTAGGCTACCACAGCAATGCCCCTCTGTCTCAGCAGAGCTAGTACCGGGGCCAGCAACTTGGTGAAAACCGCAGAGCCGAGGCCAGGCCGAAGGGGAGAGTAATGAAGGTCCCCTACAGCAAAGCGCAGGAAGCGCTGGTGCGTGACACAAACCGACCGAACGGACTGACTCCATCCTGAATTTGTGCGCCTTCACAAAGTGATTGAGCGCTTTTAAGTCCAGAACCGGCCTGATCCCCCCTTCTTTGACACCACAAGAGGTTTGAGTAGAAGCCGCGGAATCTCTCCGCCAGAGGGACTGGCACAATCACCCCCTGTTCGGACATCGACCGCACAGCCCCTAGCAGAGCTAGCCGATGCTCCGGAGGGAGCCTTAAATTGGACGGGAAGAACCTGTCCGGGGGCCGAGTGCTGAACTCTATCTTGTACCCAGAGGACACCACCTCCCGCACCCACCGGTCGGAGATGCGAGCGGCCCACGAACCCCAGAAGTCGCCCCCCCCCTCACAGACGGGCGGGGGCAACCCATCATGCGGAGGAGGACTTATCCTTCGGCTTTTCGGGCTTGCGTTGCCAGGGACGCTTACCGGAGCCAGAGGCAGACTTGCCGGGCTGGGAGTTCCTGCCCGCCTGACCGGGCGCACGAAAAAAACATTTCTGCCCAGAGGGCTGAGGCCCCTGCTTGCGGCGCTGGTCACGCCACTTGGGCTCTGGAAGAAACATACTCTTCCCCCTGGTGAAATCCTTAATGATTTCATCCAATTGGAGCCCAAAGAGCAGACCACCCTGAAAAGGAAGATCCGTGAGGCCCTTCTTGGACGCGTGGTCACCCGACCAGCGTCGCAGCCACAACAGGCGTCTAATAATGATTGCAAAAACCAACATTTTTGACAACATCGGTACCAAGTTCAGAGCTGCATCGCAGAGGTAACGAAGCCCCTGCAGATACCACAACTGAGATACCATGACTGATGCCAAGGCCGGTCGCATGGCTGCCCCCGCCACCAGAAAGAGTGCCTTGGACACTGCTTCCGTCTGCCTATCGGCCGGGTCTCTGAAAGAGGGAGACCCCTCCAAGGGAATAGTCGTCGCCTTGTTCAGGCGGGCCACTTTTGGATCCACCGTGGGGGAGACCCATTTCTGTAACAGGCTGTCATCAAAAGGGATAGCGCACAGAAAAACGTTTTGGCAGGGTAAAGGAATTTAGCGGACGTTGCCATTCCTTATACACAAACTGGTCAAAATACTGGAGGTAGGGAAACACCTTAGGAGCACGAGAGGGCTTCTTGGACCCAAACGTATAGGCAGACGCCTGTGACTCTCCAGCCTGATCCAGGTGTAGTGAATTACGGACGGCCGCGACCAGGGCCCCCACCAGCACCCTTTCGCGTGCCACCGAGGCCCCCTGGTCCTCCTCCGAAGGCTCCAGCTCTCCGTCTGAGAGCTCCACGGGGGTCCCAGTGACCCCAGAGCCCCCTTCCGGCTCTGAGTCTTCCTCAGAGGATTGCAGGGGAGGGGGACGCTTTTTGGGGCCCCCTACACCGGTCCGATTCCCCCTGGGCGAAAAACTCTTCCAAGATAGAGGTTAATTGGTCCAGGGGAACCAGAGGTCCCAGCGCAGCTTGTGCCTCCGCAGACCCCTCCGAAGAAGCAACTGCTGGTTCAGCCGCCATTGCGCCACCGCCAGGACACTTGTGAGGCCTACCAGCCATACGCCCCCACAATGCCACCCCCTGCAGAGCCTCAGGACTGCCCAGTAGGACCCAGCACCGCCACTCCCACACCCCAGGGAGAGAAGCCAGCAATACTTGCGGAACCCTGTGTGTGAAAAGAGGCCGCCCTGTCCGCCAATGCCACCGCTGCTGAAACAAGTCTGCCGCTGCTGCCGCTGCGTTCCCTGGAGAAGGAATGGCGCCAAAAGCACATGGAAGACTCCCATACAGGGAGACCAAGCAAAAAATGCAACAAACACAAGAGGCCAAAACTCCTCCAAAATGGCCGCAGCAAAATGGCGGCAACAGCGGCTCCGGGAAAATGGAGGCCAACGTCGCCAAAAAGGCGGCGGACACCGCATGGCATGCGAACGGAGCGGCCCGAGCAGCAAACAGGCGATCGGCGGTTAGCGGCTGATCGGGCGTAAGGGGGGAAAAAAAGGCATGAACAGGGACCAGTGGACCTGTACCCCCCCCACCGGAACGGGCACCGCTAGTCGCCCCCCCTCTGCCTCAGGGAGGAGGGGGTGTCACTCACCCATCCAGACAGGTGTAGCGGGAAGCCACCGGTGCAGACCTTCCTCCCCCAGGCGGGGCGGGATGCTGTAGGCCAAGCGACCCCTGGAGCAGGCCATAGCCCGGACACTGGGTACGCAGGTGGGGCGTTTAACCCACCGGCCGCCCGCATGGAACGGGCAGGATGCGGCGGACCCCGCCATAACTAAGGGTGGCTCGCATCCGTCAGCCATGCTGGGGAGATGGCAGGACCATGAATATCCACGTGGTCCCCAGCCGGCTACTTGATTGCAGTCTTTATCAGAAGGTTTGCGCAAAAAGAAGAAGAGAAAAAAAGGAAAAAACTGTAGGGGAACCGCAGGTCTAACTCCTTGCACTAGGCAGAAGAAAACTGATATGCTAAGCAGGGATGAGGGGTTATGTGCTGAGTGAGGACGGCCCCCTGGGAGGGGCCAGCTTTGCTTTCTGAACTTTTGTTCTGCCTAGTCTACTCCTAGTAAAAGGTACATAACCCAAGTGTCATGAATAGAGGCTGCGTCTGTCAATGAACATAAGAGAAAGACTTTTTTAAATATGGGCACCACGTTGGCCCTACGCCAGTCCAGTGGTACTATTCCAGTCATTAAGGAGTCCCTAAAAATTAGATACAATGGCTTTGAAATGACAAAGCTCAATTATTTTACGATCCATGGATGGATGCCACCTGGTCCAGGTGCTTTATCTACCGCTACCTATATTCTGTCTAAATACTTGTGGATGGTAGAGAGGATGTGAACGTCTTTCTTGTCCCTCCACTTCATGGCAAACACTTCCTCATTTCTCATAAAGGCATATTCCCCGTTGTGTAGCCGTCGTGTCAATAAATCTTGTGGGAAGCCCTTCCGTTTTTTTTTTTTGAAGGTACAGCAGGCCAGGGTTTTTTAAGGTAAAGGTGACGAAATAGGGGCAAGCTCGTATAATAATTGTCCACATATAAATGGTATCCTTTTCCGAACATGGGGTGTGCCAGCTCCCAGACAATTTTCCCACTGGTTCCAATATATGTGGGGCACTCAGGGGGCTGGAGCTGGGAGTCTTTACCCTCATAGATACAGAATGTGTACACGTATCCAGTGGCTCTATCACACAATTTATTCAATTTCAACCCATACCTGGCCCTCTTACTGGGAATATATTGCTTGAACTACAGCCGGCCAGTAAAGTGTATAAGGGATTCGTCCACACAAATGTTTTGGCCTGGGATGAACACTTCCATAATTCGCTGGGAAAAATAATTTATTAGGGGGCGTATTTTGTAGAGTTTGTCGTGCTTGGGATGATCTCGGGGAGGGCATTGCGAATTGTCGTTGAAATGTAGGAAACACATCATTTTATCGTAGCGTGTCCAGCATGTCGCTGAAATGTAGGAAACGAATAATTGTATCATAGTGTGTCCAACATGACAGCAGAGTATATCGGCATGTGGTGGATGGGGTTGGTGGACCAATAGGCATGCAGTTCATTCTTCTTTGTATGCCCGATATTCAAAGTAAGGCCCAAAAACTATTTTTATTTGTCTAGCGTGAGATGTCGCCAATGGAACAAACGGGCGTAGGATGAATTGGGGTTGGCAGTAATAAATTGCTCTGCATAAAGATTGGTTTGGTCCACAATATTCTGCAATAGATCCTCAGGGAAGAACAAATAAAAATAATCCAATTGTGAAACATTTGTGGTGCTGGGCTGCACACCTGGCTGTGTGGTGAAAGGGGGGATTATAGAGGACCCTGAGCTACCAGGCAAACATAAGGGATTTGCCAGGGCATCGGGAAGGTAGGACTGGGCCCGGATTAGGGTTCTTTGGGTTGGGTATGTAACTCCAGTACTAGTACTGGGTTCCTCTTCCTGGGGTCTGGCGCTGCTGGTGGAAGGAAGGTCTTCAGATCTTGGGGCTGATCTCCTTAATCTTTTAGGAGGGAGGACAGTTTCCTCCGCTGACTCGGTCTCCGATCCACTACCATCTACTGGTTTGTATTCCAAACCAGAATCGGATGATGAGAGCTCCCCGCTGCTTTCATCATTCGACATTGCAAGGATATCATATGCCTCCTCAGGTGTATATACTCTCTGAGACATGATGGCGGGCCTGTGTGACGGTATTGATGATGGTATTGATGACGGTATTGATGGCGGTACTAGTGGGGGGCCTGTGTGATGGTATTGATGGCGGTACTAGTGGCGGGCCTGTGTGATGGTATTGATGGCAGTATTGGTGGTGGTAGCAATGGCGGGCTTGTGTGACAGATGGGCTGTGGCAGATCCTGATGGACTGTGTGACAGCACAGGTGACAGGTTCTCTTTATTGGGGGGGGGCTGTGTGGTGTACAGTAAACTGACAGACACTAGGTTACTCACAGATCACTTCTCTCTCCTCACACGATTGGTGTGTGAGGAGAAGAAGCAGGGATCAGATAGTAACCAGTGTTTTGTTTAGACTTGTGACCGGCTGTGAATCGACACAGCCAGTCACATGGTAAACAGCCAATTTTATTGTCTGTGATTGGGGAAGGGCTGTGTCCGAGGGACACTTGCTGTCCCCGATCGCCGCAGTGCACGCCTCCGAGGGCACACTTCAGGCGCGTCTCTGGTCCTGTGTACAAAAGTGACCGGCTGTGATTAGACACAGCCGATCACGTGGTAAACAGCCAATTTCATTAGCTGTTTACCTTGATTGGGGGGGGCCTGTGTCCAGGGGAAATGCACCATCCACGATTGCTGTGCTGCGTCCTCTCGCTATGTTGTTATCCTGCTGGACGTGATATGACGCCCCGTCAGGATAACTGAACCACTTCCCAGCCATCATTCTGCATATGGTGGGCGGGAAGAGGTTAAATAACAAGTCTGGGGAATGCCCTTAACCTGCCGTGAAGTCTGTATGATGTATACCACCTACTATGGAAAAAAATGTTGTTTCAATTTCCGGTAAATGGCAGTTTTCAGCCGCTTACTTTTGTTTATAAACAAAGCAGTTGGGGATTCCCTTCATTTATACCAGACCCTAATATTAGATGTTTACATAAAACGTTGTGGGGTTCCCCCTATGTCTACATACTAGACCCTTATCCTTGATGAGGGTCAAGTATGGATGTCAAAGGGAAAAATAAAACAGCAATGTCCAAGCCAGATCCTTATCCGAGCATGCAGCCTGACCAGGAAAGACTGGGCAAGCATGTGTCACCTCCTTCCCCAAACCATACCAGGCCATATGCCCCCAACATGGGGAGGATACCTTGCTAGGTGGACCACCCTAGCAAAGCACCTCCCTGTTGATGAGGACAAGGACCTATTTCCTGCAACCTTAGCACGGTGGTTGTGTGGTTCTGTGGGTGGGGGCTCATCAAAATCATTAGAATCTGGAAGGCCCCTTTAATAATGGGGGGGGGGTATACACCACCCCCTATGTGAATAAATACACTGCTTATTCCTGTATTAGTGCACACTGTAATAAGACTGTAGCAATTTGGTAATTTGAATTAGTAAAGCTGGCCATATACTAGTAGAATTTCGGTCAAAATTTCTAATTTTAAAGAAATTTGTTCAATTTTCGAATCATTAGTAGCGCAAATCGACGTTTGTTTTTGACCAGAGCAGGAGCAATTCGAAGGAGCAGGATAGAAATTTTTAATGGAACAAACACATTTCTAACGGTGAAGGTGGTTGTCTTTTCTGAAAGTCCATTTGTTCCGAAATCAAACTTTAAAACCAAACAAAATTTGGAAGTACATTTGAACGACATTTGTCAAGTCATCGAACGTATTATGAATTTTCATACAAATTTTTGTAAGAATGTTCGTAAATCTACTAGCGTATGGCCAGCTTAAAGGAAAGGCAGTTGAAGATCATGTTCCTCCCCCTTTACAAGGAGGCGAGAAGATGAGCTCTACCAAGAAAAGGTCTTTAGTAGCAAACAAATAGAAACCACAGTTCTATGTGCCTGCTGGAAACCCTAAAGGCTTCCTGTGCATAGTATGTGTAATATGATTCTAATTTACAAACTTACTGTAGAGGAGTAATGTCTGTGTTGACCACAGCAACCAATCAGATTCTGCCTAACTTTTTTACATACAGAAACGAAAGCATATTTGCCTCGGGCAACCACTTTTCCTTTCACTGTAGATATGTAGGGAGTTTGAGTTATGATGATGATTTCACCAAAGGTTCACACATTTTTAAATTAGACTGAATTAGAAAAAAATTTGAATCCTAAAGTTGTGTGAATCCTAAAAAAAAAAAAAAATATATTATTATTATACAGGATTTATATAGCGCCAACAGTGTGCACAGCGCTTTACATTATAAAGGGAGACAATACAGCAACAATACAATTCAAAACAGGAGGGTTAGGAGTGCCCTGCTCTTGCCAGCATAGACTCTAATAGGGAGGGGCTGGTGGAACAAAAGTTAATAACTGTGAGGGATAAACTGATGGGAGAAAAAGAAGATTCGGTTACTAGCTGAAGGCAGGATAGGCTTCCTGAAGAGTTTTCAGGGATTGCCTAAAAGTGGACAGAGTAGTAGATAGCAGTAGTAGACAGATTAGGGTAGGGAGCTCCAACGGACAAGAGAGGCTCTGGAGAAGTCCTGAAGACAAGCATGGGAGTAGGAGACAAGGAAGTTAGAGAGCAGGAGGTCTTGGGAGGACAGTTTGGGTGATATTTGGAGACAAGATTGGTGATGTAGCTCGGGGTAGAGTTGTAAATAGCTTTGTACAGCTGTGGCCAAAAGTTTTGAGAATGACACAAATATGATGGCAATTTACATATACTCCAGAACGTTATGAAGAGCGATCAGATGAATTGCAATTAATTACAAATTCACTCTTTGCCATGAAAATTAACTTAATCCCATAAAAAAACATTTCCACTGCATTTATGAAGAAGGCTTCAGGGTGCCCAAGAAAGTCCAGCAAGCACCAGGAGTGTCTCCTACAGTTGATTCAGCTACAGGATTTGGGGCACCACCAGTGCAGAGCTCAGGAATGGCAGCAGGCAGACGTGAGGACATCGGCACGCACAGTGAGGATAAGACTTTTGGAAGATCCCGTTTCCAATTGTTTGGAGCATCTGGAAAAACCTTGTCCGGAGAAGAAAAAGTGAGCGCTACCATCAGTCCTGTGTCATGCCAACAACAGTAAAGCATCTTGAGACCCATTAATGAGTAGAGTCGCTTCTTGGCCAAGGAAGTGGGCTCACTCACAATTTTGCCTAAGAACACAGCCATGAATAAAGAATGGTACAAAAACATCCCCCGAACTTCTCCCAAACACCCAAGAGCAGTTTGGTGATGAACAATGCCTTTTCCAGCATGATGGCGCACCTTGCCATAAGACAAAAGTGATAACTAAGTGGCTTGGGGAACAAACATCAAATTTTTGAGTCCATGGCCAAGAAACTCCCCAGACTTTAATCCCATTGAGAACTTGTGGTAAATCCTCAAGAGGTGGGTGAACAAAAAAAACGCCAAAAATTCTGACAAACTCCAAGCGTTGATTATGCAAGAATGGGCTGCCATCAGTCAGGATGTGGGCCAGAAGTTGATTGCAAGCATACCAGGGTGCATTGCAAAGGTCTTAAAAAGAAGGGACAACACTGCATATATTGACTCTTTGCATAAACTTAATATAATTGTCAATAAAAGCCTTTAACACTTATGAAATGTTTGTAATTATACTTCAGTATAACAATGAAGCAGCAGACTTTGTGAAAATTAATATTTGTGTCATTCTCAAAACTTTTGGCCATGGCTGTATGTAATTGTTATTGTTTTGAATTGTATTTGTAGTGCAATGAGTAGCCAGTGGATGGAATGGTAGAGAGGGGTGGCGGACACTGAATGGTTAGTAAGGTAGATGCATCTGCCAGCAGCATTCATGATAGCCTGCGAGGATGTAGTCCAATGAGGAGGGAGTTACAATAGTCAAGGCGAAAGATAACAAGGGAGTAAACAAGTTGTTTAACCACTTCAGCCCCGGAAGGATTTGCCCCCTTCCTGACCAGAGCCCTTTTTGTGATTCGGCACGGCTTCGCTTTAACTGACAATTGCGCGGTCGTTCGACGTTGTACCCAAACGAAATTTGCGTCCTTCTTACTTTTTGCTAAAATACAAGTTAAAAAAAAAAAAATACAACAAAAAAAACATTTTTTTTCATCGGTTTTGGCCGATTTATATTCTTCCTCATATTTGTGATAAAAAAAAAATCGCAATTGGCGTTTATTGATTGGTTTGCACAAAAGTTGCCGCGTTTACGGATGATGAGAATTCATTTCTGGGGTCTTTATTTTTTTTTTTTTTTTTACTAGTAATGGCGGCGATCTGCGATTTTTAGCGGTACTGCGATATTGCAGCGGACATGTCACTTTGACACTTTTTTGGGACCATTGGCATTTATACAGCAATCAGTGCAATAAAAATGCACTGATTACTGTGTAAATGCCATTGGCAGTGAAGGGGTTAACCTGCAGGGGGCGCTCTAAGGGTTAACTATGTTCCCTGGGCGTGTCCTAACTGTGTTAGTGTTTGACTGGCAGGGGGAGGGGAGTGAAAACAGCTTCCATGTAGAGGAAGGCTGTGATCACTCCCTTCCCCCTCTAACAGAACGGAGGTCCGTGTTTACTTACACGGACCTCCGTTCTTTCACTCCGGGGGGGTGCATCGCGGGTAGCCGGCGGAGATCGAGTCCGCTGCACCCGCTCCCTGGCCCTCCCCGGACACAGTGGCGTGCGCGCTCACAGTGCGCGATCTGGCAGCCGCTGTCAGATGATGGCGGTTTGCGCAGGAGAGCCACCTTGTCGCCGTCAACCTGCGGTTGACGGTCGGCAAGTGGTTAAATAGCCACTCCCTTAAAGTTGAACTCCAACCAGAGGGCGCATGCGCGAAGCTCGCCACGCCAGACATGCCAGGCATACCTACTAACACCCATCACCTCTGCCAACCTCAGCAGACACCCGGGCAGTATCGCTATGGTCACGGGTGGCTCCAAGTCGAAGCTGCGGAGCAAAAACATCCCCAACGTTCTTGCCCAGGCTCCTCCAAGATGATGCCGCCTACATCGCCGCATACAGGCACATCGCTGTCTCCTAGACAGGGCTGACGCAAGGATTTTGACACCCTAGGCGAAACCTCATTTCGCCGCCTGATCAGCGCTAATCAAATGCAGCCGCACTAGCACCTATCAAATACAGTTTCACCAGCGCTAATCAATACAGGCTCACCTGTGCCCATCAAATACAGCTTCACCAGCGCCAATCAATACAGCCTCACCTCTGCCCATCAAATACAGCTTCACCAGCGCCAATCAATACAGCCTCACCTGTGCCCATCAAATACAGCTTCACCTGTGTCCATCAAATACAGCTTCACCTGTGCCCATCAAATACAGCTTCACCTGTGCCCATCAAATATAGCTTCAACTGTGCCCATCAAATACAGCCTCACAGGGGGTGGGGGCGGAGGGGGGGGGGTATTTGGCAGATCAATCACTATTTCTCTATACATTTGCAAATGGCATATGATAATACAATCTCATTATCTCAGTCAGACAGTGTCAGTTTTTACATGAATTAATGCAGAGCAGCCAGTGATAGATCAACAGTGGCCAGGCGCCCTAGGCGGCCATCCTACCCCGCCTAGTGGTAGAGCCGGCCCTGCTCATAGACGCAGACAGCTGCCACATACAGATGAGGGTGAGTCAGAGTCAGCACAGTCTATCTCAACCTGACATCCTTCAACAATTCGAGCGCATGCTACAAAAACATCTAAACTCTAAAACAAATGTCAGACCTTGCAAGCACAGTTAAAGGACTTTGAAAAGAGAGCTAGACGCTCCAATATTAGAATTAGAGGAATCCCCGAAGTGGTAGTCAACCTTCAATCAACAGTCACAGCCCCGTTCCAGGAATTATCTCCATCCATCCCCATCAAAAGATTGGAAATGGATCGTATACATCGTGTCCTAGCACCATGAAAACAAGACAGGCCTCCACGGGATATAATAGCCAAGCTGCACTACCACCGCATTAAAGAACAGCTTCTCCAAGCAGCTCGTCAGAAGGGGACCCTGTATTCTAAGGCCATGAATACTAGCTTTTTGCTGACCTTTCCAAATCCACCACATCAAAGTGGAGGGCCTTTAAGCTGCATCTAGAAGTCCTGCAACATCACCAAATTATTTACTCCTGGGATTTCCCCTTCTCCCTCCGCTTCACCTATCAAAGCCGCAAGCACACATGCAAGGCACCCAAAGATCTTCTTGGCCTTCTTCAAGACCTCGACTGGGCGCCTCCATCCACTTCAACTGCTCAAGGCACCCGATGCCGTTCGGCCTCACGTTCTCCACAGAAAGCGTCAACATCACCATTGTCCTCCTCGAACAGGGTCGGATATACATCCTCATACCAAGGTCATTCAGACTATGGACTGACGGTCCTGATTTTCCCTAACCTAAGGTTGCCGCAACGCCTTTCCTAGGCGACCTGATCTCTTGCTACCCTGCAGGTATTTGTTCTCTCGTTTTGTTTTTTATTGTTTAGTTCTACCAAATACCTCATCTTGGAAATCTGAGACCGCTACTTACTCCGGGATATAATCCCTTGGCTCTTGTCTGGACTCCCCTCTAAGCACTCCGGGCAGGCTGGTTAACTTGTTACTTTAGATAAGTAATACCATGTTTTGAACTTAATAGTTTACTCTTTATACCTTGATCCCTTACTCTGTGGGTTATGGCTCCATGGGACATCTTTTCCTCTCCCCTCACCCCGCCTTCCCTCCTCCTCACCCCCCCCCCCCCTTTACCACGCCATTACAGTCCCATGGACCCACAACCTGCAGACAACTTAGGTCCTGAATTTATTTGCCGTGTTCCTATAGTTTGATCTGGTCGTTACAACTGGAGGCCCCCAGTCATCCAGCTATGTCGGGACTTCTCAACCTAACTGTCAGAACCCCATACTATTACACCTGGCTAAACTATTTTGAAACATTTTACTTGTAATATTCTTTGGCCAACTGATCTCCTGTTGGATGTCACTACAGCCCTCCTCTTACCCACGCAACTTCCCTTATAGGGACCTCCCTGGGTGAAATGATTCCCTCTGCGTGGGTATTTTTGGCCTGCCCAGACGGTAAACGAATAGTTTATTCTATGTCCTCTCTCTTTTTTTCTTTTCACTACCTTTCTTCCTCTTCCCCCCAATCTTACTGGTTCCCCTCTATCTTACTGGTTCCCCCCTATCCCCCTCGAGGTAAAGACTACGCCCAGCCATTTCCTTTTCTGCTGGTTCCCACTTCACCTCCTGCCATGGCTCCCTTGAATATCCTTACCCTCAGTGTACAGGGACTTAACTTTCCCAACAAAAGACGTAAAGCCTTTTGGTCGTTTGCTTCGCATAAGGCACATATTGTTTGTCTCCAGGAGACACATTTTACCAACCACGCTACTTCCAAATACTTATCCGCGACCTATCCACAATTCTACACAGCCTTGGCTGGGGCTAAGCACAGAGGAGTTATGATCGCCTTTCACCGCTCTGCTCCCTTCTCACTCCGAGCAGAGATCAAGCATCCAGAAGGCTTATAGGCCTTCTCCTCGATATTGAAGTGACCATAGTCTCATATTTACCCCTAATCATAACCCACATTCCTTTCTTTCCCATCTCTTTCAAGTTATAGACGCGCATAAATGAGGTACCCTATTAATTTGTGGGGACTCTAACCAAGTTATTTACCCCTTTCTAGACAAATCCCCCTTCTTTCCTCCTCCTAGCCCACGTAAACTCTCCTTACAACAGCTACTACACCAGCATTCACTTTTAGACACCTGCCAAGAGAACAACCCTATTAAAAAACAGTTCACCTATTACTCTCACCCACACAGAACTTTCTCTCACATCTATCACATCCTAATCTCTATTGGTTCATCTCCTTGACTACTGTCTTCTATGATCACTCCTATCAAATCACAACGCGGTCCTAACCTCCTTAGACTCCCTTATTCCCAATCAACAAGATCGTTCCTGGTCCCTAAACAACATCCTCTTGACACACCCCTCCCACAAACTAGAAATAGCAACAGTACTTGAAAACTACATCTCCTTCGATAAAACAGACGATGTTTCACCCCTGACCGTCTGGGAAGCCCACAAACCGGTTATCCGTGGAGCATTCATTAGTCTGGCCTCCAGCTGTAAAACTACATTCCAAACCCTGGATTCTGCATTTCAACAGGCCCACTCTACATTTTAGGCTAACCCTACAGTGATTCACAAACAAACTTTAGAAAAAACTAGATTGGAACTAGACTTTTTCCTCACCGAGTCCGCTGAGAAATCTCGCCAACGCTCCAGACATAAAATATATACTAAACTGAATAAGCCTGACACCTTTCTTGCCCTCTCGCTTTGCAATATTGATAGGCCACACAAACCAATCCGGGTAAAAACTTCCTCAAACACTTTACTCTAGTAATCCTATAAAAGTTCTACAGACCTTTCGTAAACATCTGTCAACCCTTTACTCAGCCTCAAATCCCCATGACAACTCGAGTGCTTCAGAGTTCTTTGCCAACCTCAATCTACCAACCATTTCAGCCTCTCAGCAGACACAACTAGACCAACCCATAACTGAAACTGAAATCCGTAATGCGATCAAATCTCTTAAACTTAATAAGCACCCAGGCCCAGACAGCTTGACAGCCGCATACTATAACCATTTCGCTGTTCTCCTGTTCCCACTTCTCTCTGAAGCCTTTAATTCCATCCTAAAAGGACGCTCTTTCAACTGACTCTCTCTATGCCGCCATATCTATGATTCCTAAACCTTAGTTGGATGATTCTTCCTGGTCCTGGCTCTCCTTACTTAATATAGACATAAAATTGCTCACTAAGATTCTTTCTTCGCTTAAATCTAATCATTGGTTCCCTTATCCACAGGGACCAAGTGGGATTTATCCCCTCAAGACAGGCTGGCGATAATGTACACAGAACCGTCCTCTTAACCCACCTCGCCCATTCTCACCGTAATCCCAGCTGCCTCCTATCCCTGGACATTAGAAAAGCTTTTGACAGCCTCTCTTGGTCATATCTCCAATTTGTCAGGCAGAAATGGGGCTTTGGACCCCACTTCCTGCAATGGGTCTTTTCCCTTTATTCAACTCCATCAGCCCACATCAGATATGCAGTCTTCAGGTCGGACCCCTTCCCTGTACGTTTTACAAGATTACTAGCAAAAAATAAATAAATAAATAAAAACCCCATCAATGAATTCTCATCATTTATAAACGAGGCAACTTTTGCGCAAACCAGTCAATAAGCGCAGATTGAGATTTTTTTTACCAAAAATATGAGGAAGAATATAAATCGGCCAAACCCGATGAAAAAAAAAATGTTTTAATATATTTTTTTGGATATTATAGCAAAAGTAAGAAATTCTGTTTATTTAGCAAAATTGTCACTCTTCTTTTGTTTATAGTGGCAAACAGAAATGACACAGAGGTGATCAAATACCACCAAAAGAAAGCTCTATTTGTGGGAAAAAAAGGGTGCAAATATTGTTTGGGTACAACGTCGCACGACCGCTCAGTTGTCAGTTAAAGCGACGCAGTGCTAAATTGCAAAAAGTGCTCTGGTCCTAAAGTGGGAAATCCTTCCGGGGCTGAAGTGGTTAATGACTGTCTTTGCACCCTTAACTACCCATACTCATGTTACACTCATTGTATTGAATGTGCCCCGCATCTTGGTATTTTACCATGTTATGGACATATTGCTATGCTATGGCCCCTATGACATTTGTACTGTTTCCTTTGCTATTCTGTACATACCACCTGTTACCTTCCTTTTTCTGTATGTACAGGGCAGAGGCATAACTAGAACCTTCAGGGCCCCAGTGAAAGAAACCATGAAGGGCCCCCTGACCACCGGCCAGGGTCCTTTCTACTGATTCTGGGGCCTGAGGGCAGCAGGACCTGGATAGGAGGGGCGGCATCTAGAGGAACAAATCCCCTACATTTTCCTCCTGCAGGCACTGAATACCTATGGGAGGGAGAGGAGGAGAAACTGGAGTTTAGGGGCTGCAAGAGAAAAATAGAGGGGTTTTGTTCATTTATATGCCGCCACCCACTATCCAGACATGCAGGGGCAACACATGGGCCATTGAAATGATGACCCCTGTAGTTACGCCCTTGGGATGAGTGGCAGTAGTGGTGGGGGGGACCC